>OX104113.1:92538191-93138191 GCA_944474755.1 Limnoperna fortunei | reverse complement strand
TCACTAAAGGATGCAACACCATGAATCAGGTAACTGTTCTGATATCTTCTGTTAGGCCATTTAATCATTTATTAACAGAACCGTAGCTCTATAGGTCCTTTGACAATTTTCTTTTTTTGGAGAACCATAGATTTTACATAAAAACTTGCGACTCCTGCAACATGATTTTTGTTGCAGCATTCCAGACTATTGGATGACGAGTGAGCTTAATTAAACATGTTTATTTTGTTTCTTGATGATTTTCCCTACATTGTACCTCTTTATTAATGAACAATGATGTATATCCTTGTATTTATATCCACTAATAAATCAATTCAACAAATCCTGCCCTGCTACCTGCAATCTTATTACGGCTTTGTTGAAAAATAAATAGAATGATTAAACAAAACAATGTGTAGGGGGGTTTGTTGAAAATGATTTATTATTGGATATTAATACTGGGACAATCGGTTAAATAGCTAAGGTTCAGCAGCTATTATTACTGTAAAGCAAGAATATTTCTTTTCCCGTCTGTCTTTACAGTTGAAGCACTTCTTATGTGTGTAATGTGGTGTGTGTGACATCAATATTAAAAAGTATTGAAATCATTCTTCAATTTTAAGGTTAAGTTAAGACATAAAGTTCATAAACACTATACTTTTTCTGTGAAATTTAGCATTATTCACCAAAGGGAAAGAAAGATTTTTTAATTAAAAAGTCAGATGTCTCCCCCGTTTGGTTACTTTTGTATAGGCCATCCAATAGGACAATCACGTCTTCGCAGATATAACCGCTGCCAAATGTCATCCCTTGTTTACTGCGGCACTACTTTCGGCATTTGCCGGTGATGTTTGTAAGCAAATGTAGATGTTTGTAGAAAATTCACCAGATGTATTTAATTTTATTTATTTGTACACTTTTGATACAGTAATGCATAATAGCAATATTGAATACTTTAATTTGTTATCCTGATTTTTTTAAGTTTGTTAATCATTTTACCTTACAGTTTGTAACAAAGTTTAACATGATGTACAACAGACAGGGAACCGGACACAGGATGAGGGGACTTATATTTTAACACATATTAGAGGTAGAGACATAATTTATATTATTCAACTGACCATGTTAGAGGTACAAATAGAATGAAATTTCTTCAATTAAAAAAAAATGGTTTGATTCAGATGAAAAAATTTCTGTTAGAATACAGGACTGTATTAATGTGTGTGAGAACTTAATGTTGGATATCATATAGATCAACAATCTTTTACTTCACTGTAACCTGTATTAAATGCAACTTTGTTGTTGTTATTGATGTTGAAGTCAATGTATCGTTTTGTCATTTGTGTATATTGTCATTGAAACATTGGCAAAATATAGTGTTTATTTAAATTTGTCATATTGTTTTTTTATTTTATAATATAATACTAAAGATTGATTTTTTCTATATAGATGGACAATTAGAAAAAAGAAAAAATTGTAAAGACAGTTAGTTGTTGAAAAAAGAGAAGATCAAATGTTGTTATGAAATACTGTATGACTCATACAGCATGTAACATATTATCAGATATCTTTAATTATTTCTTAACAAAATGGTTGGATCCCTTACTTAAACATGTAGAATTTTCACAGTAATATTTTGAATACCATCTGCATTGTATGCTCACATAGTTCATCTCTTGTTAAATTGAAATGTATTCATGCTGAGACTTGTATGAAAAATGTTTACTTAATTTGACACACAATGTTGTATTTTTAATTAACAGTACAACCCAAATGTATATAAAACATTCAGTTGTTATTGCTATGCTAAATAAAAGACATGATCGGAAACAATTAAACGTGTTGTTGGAATAAGTTACAGCACGTTGTAGATGTCAATGGATTCACATGTGGATAATGAAGCTTTCACAAAGATGTTTTTATATTTTACTATATATTTGATCAGCATCCAAGGGTTGAATTGTCAACCATATGCTAACAGACAACAGTCGAACCTAATCACACTTATAACTATAACCAACCATAAATGTAAATTGCGTATGCTTGTCATTCAGAACAAATATATTTACATGCCTCTGTTTGGGTTTCAACACTTGGTTTTACATGCCCAGTCTGCTACTATCTTATTATTTCAAAAAAAATAATGTTGTTGTGTTCTGATTTCTAGGAATTTCTTTTTAACTTGAGGCTTGTAAACAAAGATAAATATCAATTCACTCTTATTCACTGAATTTAATTGGTTTTTTCTGAAAAGATAAAAATAAGCTATTAGTATCGATAAACTGTCTCTTCTCTCCATTGAGTAAGTTTAATAATTGTGTATAGATAATTTTTTAGTTCTCCACCTTTAAAATCAGTTCCTTGACTCAAGACAGCGAATGTTAATAATAATAGAACATCATTTATATTGCTTTAATTTAATGTATTCTCATGAATGTGAGAAGTTGAGCATGTTTACTTGTTGGCCTTATGAAATGTATTGTATTCAACAATTAGTACCCATTGGAATACCTACAGTCTGTTGAAAAACATGTCCTCCAAACTTGATTAATATGTTGTCAATCACAAAATCCAACTGACAGACTTGGTCTTCAGTATATTTTGTATTTGATTTAGAGTCATTGATGACGAGTTAATTACTGTCATTGCTGATTACTAGGTATTTTTATGCCGTCACATTCTATTTTTCTTGAAAAATACATAGAGGGAAGATCACAATTTTTGTTTTTGCCAAAGTATTTTGACACCAATTTGTGATTTTCAAAAATCTCCTCGTTGACAGTGTAGTGGATGTGTAAGTAGGATTGCCAAGTGATCTCTGCATGTCTACTGAGTGTATTTAACTCTGCATATAATGTTTTTCACTGATAATATTAATGTTGTTAGGTATCTGCTGGCTCAACAACATATTTTGCTTGTCAGACTTAGTTTTATCAGCATCAAAATTTTTGAAAAATTGTGATGCTGTAGTACTCGTAGACCTCCTTAAACGAATCAAAGATCTTAAGAACCTAAAATCTCCTGGTCTACTTGCTTTGCAAATTTTTGGCACAGTTCTCTATTTGAGGCATATTTTGACAGGTGATCTATAAAATGCATTTGAAATTCGTTTTTTCTTGAATAGTGTTTAAATCCCACTTAGACCAAATTAAATCTAAATGATTATTAGATGGTCTCCTTTTAAACATTAAGTTGGATAGCCATATCCTCTACCCAGCAAGAACCCCATTGCCAAACACAACTTTAATGAATTTAAATGACTGAATCTGCTTTATTTGCTTAACTGCTTAAAATGTATTTACAAGTCTGTTGCTGTCTGTAAAAAGCTTCGTTTCCTGGCTCATTATTTTGATTTACTTGACTGATAATTTATATAATTTCCCAATGTTGGTCCCTATCATAATTACGATTGAAAATGGCTATACTAATTCTGATTGCGTTGAAAGAAAGGAACAAAGTTGGGTTTTTGTCTCGCCTGCGACGAAAGTCGCTGGAGGCGAGACATATGTATGGGAATCCGGCGGCGGCGGCGGCGGCGTAAACACTTGACATCTTGCTTCATATATTTGTAAGCCCAAGCCCTAGGTCCATCAAATTTGGTACAGAGGTAGCTTATGATGAGTACTTGCCAGTCTGTCACCTGACCTTGACCTCAATTTCACGGTCCAACGACTACGTTAAAGTTTTTGGGTTACGACAGTTCCTCTGTTACCACGCATGGTAGGATGACAATATTTGGTATATAGGTTGCTGATGACTAGTACATGACTGTCTGGTAGATGTCACCTGACCTTGACCTCAATTTCACGGTCCAGCGACTACATTAAAGTTCTTGGGTTACGACAGTTCCTCTGTAACCACGCATGGTAGGATGACAATATTTGCTATATAGTTTGCTGATGACTAGTACATGACTGTCTGGTAGGTGTCACCTGACCTTGACCTCAATTTCACGGTCCAGCGACTACGTTAAAGTTTTTGGGTTACGACAGTTCCTCTGTAACCACGCATGGTAGGATGACAATATTTGGTATATAGGTTGCTGATGACTAGTACATGACTGTCTGGTAGGTGCCACCTGACCTTGACCTCAATTTCACGGTCCAGCGACTACATTAAAGTTTTTGTGTTACGGCTGTTCCCTTGTAACCATGCATGGTAGGATGACATTATTTGGTATATATGTTGCTGATGAATAGTACATGACTGTCTGGTAGGTGTCACCTGACCTTGACCCCAATTTGACGGTCCAGCAACTACGTTAAAGTTTTTGTATTAGGACAGTTCCTCTGTAACTATGCATGGTATGGTGACAATATTTGGTATACAGGCCGCTGCTGATATTTAATGCTATTTACGTAATGCTTATGACGAAATTTATTTTCGTTACTGATGCGGAATGCAGGCGAGACGTTTTTCTGTGTCCACACTTGTTAAAATGAAAATAGTCTTTTTTTGTTTAATTATCCATCTTTTCAGTTGCATTGTTCGAATATTCCTTAAGAGAGCTGCTATTAGAAGTATGCAATCAGATGCCAGAATTTCTCAAACTTTTAATATGTTTTTAATTTTAATTTTAAAGGTGTATCAAAAGTGCAAAACATATGATTTCGTTTGTATTTTTTTCTGAATGAGCTTGAGGTAGTGCGTCTATCAATGTTCTCTATCTATTGTTTCTGAGTTGTGCCAATTTGAAATAATTTTTATAGTCCAGGTAAAAATTGTTTTCTGAGATGGACTGTTATCATGCTCAGCTATCCCTGTAGACTGACTTGTAATTCAGTAAAATGTGTTCATGAATATTAAAAACAATGCAACATGGCGAGGTATCATTTAATGTCCCATTAAATGCTTATTTTTTTTTTTGAATATTTTTGTTTCATGAAATGCTTTAATGCAATGAGATCTTTTATTTATAATCCAGTATGATAATATTTTTATAATATTTTTCTTTGGTATATTGATTTTTCCCAACTTTATGTTCTTCATATAGTTTAGTTAAATTGGGGCTTTCTGTTACGCTCCTATGAATGCACTGAACAGCTATATATTAGATAAACACTTTCTTGGCTAACAGAACTATACCATTTCCTTTTCGACTTGCTATGGCCGCATCCAGTGCTTAGTAATATGTAAAAATAAGGTCAATCCCAAATAAAATGACTTGTGTAACACATGCAGCATAACCAGGTTTTTGCTTTATAAAAAATGCAAATAAATCAAATTTTTAACAGATTACTCTCACATTTGAGAATTGCTGAAAGGTCTTCATTCAAAATATTGTACGTTAACACTATCCGCCACCCAAGATGGAATATGTTTCTAAAATTATCAGGTCTAATATATTGAACATACTTTTTTTGCCTAAAATTAAGTTTTGTTAACTAATCCGAATACGTTATTTGACAAATTTTGCCAGAAAATTAACGGTAAAATATTGTCCTTCAAAGTTAACTAACTTGTTATGAATCGTCCCCATAAGTCATGCCTGGCAACCAACATGTTCATAGATTTGTAATAACCGAAATAAAGAATTAATATAACTAACGATTTTATGTTTGGTAATAATTTCTTAAATTTTTATAGATGCTTAATGGAAGAAATATTAACCATATACTTTAGTTTTTTAAATGCAAATTAGGCTTTTTAGACCAATTTTTTTGATAATAGATAATTAATACTTCACTTTCAAAAGTTTAAAAGTATGGTTCTCTTCTCTTTACGACCGCAGTTACATTAAAAAAAATCTGCACACATGCCATAACAGATTATTTTGGCATAATTAACTGACATTGAAATTTTACCCCTATAATTAAATTATAATACAGGTCGCTGTTTTTAACTAAATAGTATTTTTACCGCATCGAGCAGAAATTATACTTAAGCAACACAATTTGTCATCTTGAGTCATTATATAGCAACAAAAAAGTCTAATTCTGGATAAATTTTAATATTCTTACCTTATTAAATGTACACATACATAATATACATACAATTTTTATCACAGTTATAACAAAATCATATGGCATTATAACAAATTATTCTGTATCTGTCTGGATTGCATATCATTTTAGACCACGCAACTTTCTCAGAACAAGGCATATTCTCTTTAAGGCATTAAGTTCTTATTTAAAATACATAGCTTACTTGTATAAAAACAGATTGCACTTGTATGTACATATTAATATTTAAACTATAAACATTCTGCATAGACAGAAATATCCACACGATTTTTATGCACATAATACTCAACAAAATATCAACTTGGCATCACAACCTTTTAATTCAAAAATAGCACAAGCAGCCTCTCGATAAATCGTCCATACCACGTCATAGTAAGAATTCTCACCTCCCTTTATTATTGCAGTGATGACATCCACAACGTAAAATGTATCTATACGTGGCATAAGCATAATCACCGTCTTTGCATTGCAATCTCACAGCTTTCATTATAGATAAGGATTGTCTACAACATGTACAACTATATCTGAATGGTGTATACAACACTGGTGAAAATGAGATCTGTGGTTCTGTTTTGGATTTTCTGCAGTGTCCTTCACATCTAGATAGAAGAATGTTCTGAAAAATAATAAATTTATATTTCCTGGTAATATAGCTTACGTTACAAATGTCTACAGAAGTGAATAATTCAGATGTTTTTCTATAATAGCAAATAAAGCCTTTTAAGGCGTTCATCCAGAATGTATGTAACTGTGGTGTATTGGACGAAATACACAGTAGGAGGCTATCTTTGAACATCTAGACTAAAAAGATTATAACTAAGTTACGTATTGTGCGTTACTGTGGTGTAAAAGACGAAATACACTAGGACGCTATAAGAAATATCTGGACACATTTTTTGACAATTATTCGTGCATTTATCAATAAATTATACCAATTTTCATATAGCATACCGATTACTGTTTTAATGTAATAACAAACTCATATCCTATGTATCTCTGACTAAAAAGATTATAACAAAATGTAAAAACTAGAAGAAAAGAGATTTTTTTTAATTCACTTACATCTCTACCCTGTTGGTACATGAAAATTGGTACACATTTTTACACAAGTGGATAGTATAGGAAATATTGATAATAAAGATTTAATTCCCTAATAGCAAAAGTTACCTGTGCACCCTTTTAAAAAAGGACACAACTTGAATGACACCTGAAGGGAATTTGAATTTATTTGCACATTAGATGTCATCCATTCAATCAAGTCGGATTCGTGGAAACTGATGGTTGAAACAAAACACCTCAAAAGTCCACAACAGCAAATTGATGTTACATGTGTAATAGTTGCAATGAAAAGTTATACACTTATTATCGAAGTTATAAGGCTTGAATTTGTTGGAAAAATATGAATAAAATAAACAAAAAACAATTCGTTTAAAGGTTATAATATTTCCAAAAAATTCAAAATTACAAGGACACAACGTTGATAAACAAACTGTTAGTCGGACTCGTAACATCACAGTTCTAAAATATGAAGTTTCAAGAAACGTTAGTAAACGAATTCCTTTAATGAATGATAAGAGGCGAACGGAATAATATAATGCCGCACCACATTGGTGGGCTGAATTCAGTCTATTTAAATAGAAAAGTGTTTACTTACTCATTCTAAACAACATAAGGTAAACATGCACTAAATATTTGTTTCACACCTTTTCTTTATTGAGAAAGAGATAGTTCCCAAATCTTTAATTCATAACAGACAATTCTTTTATTACATACTTATGTACCAAACAGATGCTTTGTCAGCTTGTAAAACGGTCAATTGGCGCCAAAATAAGATTGTGGTTTTCTTCACTTAGAGAACGTTATGATTTGTTAGATTTCCATGACGTCAACGATATTAACCGATATAACGATGAGTTTCGATGTAGGAGCACATGGCGAATTATAAATTATATTGTTTAATGTATCACGAGCATGGATACTTGATTATTGTTCTCTAATTAGATATAATTGAATTAGTCTGGGCATGAATGCCCGTTGGTTTGTAATAAGCTTATATATGCTTCACGTTCAAACCGTATGTCGCTATTTGTTGTAATTGATGTACATTCATATTTTAGTCACATCAAAACGTATTGCAGAAGACGAAGCATGTATTAATAATAATCGTGCAGATAAATGTATACAAGATTAGAGCAAAACCATTAATACCTACAGAAAAACAAATTAGATTATATTTATTACTTCTCTAAATCCCGTTCATTAAACATTAAGTGCAAGTTTTAGAAAATAAGTGAAAGAAGTTGCAGTGCTACCGACAGGGAGAATGATAATTGTAGAGGTTTTAATTTAATTGCAAAACCAACGCCCAAATGTTATGTAAAATATAGAATAAACTGTTGGAACAAATCGTAGTAATAAAGTATGTACCAAATTATCGATAAACATGATGAAAGTTATTTGTCTAATCTCTTGGAATTAAACAACAAGTGCAGATTGGATAACAAGTGAGATTTGATGACGAGATGGAGCTAATAATACCACAGATTATATTATATTTTGTTCAGAAAACCAACGCCTTTGAAAAAAATGACAAAAAACTAGAGACACATAAGGAAGAAAATTTTTTATGTTTCGCCTAGATAAAAGAGCACCATAATAAAACATGAGAATTGTATAGAACACTAGGTAAACAATTTTAAAAAATAGGAGGAAAAACTTTTCTTCGAAAAACGACCTGACTATACCAATTAGATACGTCAAGTTTTTGGTGATATGTACATCATATCTGCCCAGCTGTTTTGTACACTGTAAGCCAATCACGGTATTCTTATGGTCTGAATTTAATCCTGGAGCTTTTATAATACAGTATGGAACAACTGTTAACTCTTAAACGACATTTGGGATATCACAAATATAATAATTCGAAATTTTGAAAGTATCCATATAATATAAAGTTGATGCTAGTAAACTGTTTTATGCACTGGCAGCTGTTATGTCGTAACACATATATTATACACGTTTCTAAAGAATAATATTGCTTATAAACAATGCTATGTCAAGCAGTCGAGATAAATTTCACTGCACATTACTAATACTAAACGATTATATCGATATAAGTGACTTACGCATGGTTTTTTGACACCTGCATTCTGCACTGGCATTTTGGTAAAGTTAACACAGACGACAATGAATATTGAAAGAAGAGCCATTTAATATCTCATGTTCTCTTCCATCATATGTCACCTTCAATAGTCTCTTATCATGATACTTTTATTTGTCCACGATCTTTGTTGACTTACCTTAGTTTCACATTCTTTAGAGGGATGTTCTATGGTTGTTACGAAATAATGACGCATGCAACGATTTTCTTGTCTTACTGCCTCGATTGATATACATCCGATGTAAAACATAGTCCATACAAAAATGAGTCCATTTTCCATTTGAATGTATGCCATTTTATGTCATCTGAACAAATAAATGAAGAATGAAATTACAAATCGACAAAAAATTTTTCATTAAGCATGATTTCTTTTTTAATCTCTTACCATGCGAAATATTTATCTCTAAAGTTTGTGTGAAAGTTTAGATAAATTGACAAAAATGTTTTAAATGTTAGAATTTGTTTAATCTATTAGTGGGGAGTTGAATTAACAATTTATTATAATATTACAAGTGTTTTACCGTGTGAAATACTTGTTGCTGATAAGGTTAACATTGTTTACAAAAATTCACCACTGACAGATTTATAAATTATTAATTCAGAAAACACATTAGCGACGGGTAGAATACTTAAAATGTGTCAAAATTGTGACACCCCTAAATATTTACAGTAGAGACTTAATGTGTGAACGTGAGTATTTCATTGAAACGTAATCATTTGCATCTGATCAGCATACTGCAGTTGTGCATATTTTTTTGTCTCAATTCCTAAACATACCTAATTTAGTTAAAGATACCCGAATAGAAGATGTCAATAACGGTTTAATTTAATTTTATTTTTAATACAGGAATGCAACAATAAACCTTATTACAAAGAATATATGGGAAGCTTAACAAAATGTGCAAACAAGAAAACAAGAAAAATGAACTTTGAACTGTTCGTCTCTGTTTATAATAAAACGGAGCATAATTATGAAGTGTAGCACATCTTTCATAGTTTTAATGTAAAGTTATATGTACTGATAATTTACTTAAATGCACCATCGTTTGAACAAATAAAGAACAGATAATTCAAAATAATCAGTTTGTTTTCTCTTAACATGGACTTGTAGGATAATAGAATTTAAGTAGACATAATTGATACGTTTGCTACGATAACCAGGCGTTTAATTAAAAGTAACACGGTGACATAATTATGGGGGTGATCTTTTTGCGCTACGTCAGATTCCCCGTACAAAAGCACTACTCGCGATATCGTTCTAATTTTTCTAGTAATAAAATATATATAAGACATCAAACAAACAAAAGCTCTTAATTTATGTCATCACTCAATGAAAGTTAACAACAAAATATTAATATAACAACAAATGCTAGAGAAGGCACATACGAGAGCATGAAATACGGGCATGGTTAAGTCACATATAAGCAATACGTTACGGGCTCACAGTAAGTATATAGGTGAATACATTGACTATGGTTGTACCTTTGGTCAACAAAACATGTCAAAGAAACTTTTCTGTTTCATGTCTTGTAATGATGTAAATTTATCTGTATTAATCATACAAACAAGAGTAGGCCTTGCTATCAGGACAATAGTGGAATACTAACAGTTATGAAGTACAATCTTTTTTAATAAAGCGTAATAATAGTGTGTATTTCATTTTACAATATCACCAGACGAAAATAGATGTACTTCATTCCCACTTTGATGAATACCTGTATGGAAATGTCCTGTGTAATTGCTATATGAAGGATTAAAATCTTCCATATTATAGATAGCCACTTGACAACATAATCCACTGCAGATGATAAACATTTGCAGTGGTCTATATCTGGATATACTAAGCGATAAAAGAATTATCAAAGTCATGTCTTCGTGAATAGTTTACAAATTGAACAAAATTGTCTTGTATTAAACAAAATCGTAAGTAAATATATTACATTAAATATTTGAAAGAATCATTTTCAACTGCAAATTAGTCTCGTAGAATTGTTGTTGTAACTGTTATATTAAAAAGTAAACAATCAAAGATGTCTACTATTTGAAGATACATATAATTGGGCTCTTACATATATGTTCACTTAACACTCATTTACTTACTTACAATTAAGTTTCTAAAGTAGGCATATTCGGTAAAAGTATTTAAACACATTGATCAAAGCTAAAATGGCATTTAAATTACGTTTGCATTCACGGAAAGAGATGTCAATACAACAAAAATCAATACGCACTAAAATGTTATTTAAGGGTTGGTCGTTTTGTGGCATTTGAATTTTAATTGCGGATACCTTTTAGAGCAGCCAAAGAAAGATGTAATAAAAATAATTGATCAAAGGCACAACGGTTATAACATTTTCAACGTAGTTACAAATATCACGTTGTCCAGCTCCAAATAGAATAATGCTGATGTACCAGCTACTGTGCGTTCGAACAAGCCATCAAGATGGCATCGAATCTGATTTATTACAGTGTTCTAATGATCTATTTGTTAAATAAATGGTATATTTAAAACAAATATGGTTTATATGATATATTATGATGGAAACATATATTTAATATATAGTTTAGCCGTCTATTATAACAATTAAATATTTTTAAAAAGTTAATCTACACGATGTTACCATTAATATTGCTGGCTTAGTCCTACTCGAATTTACACTGTATGAAATCATATACTCACCAAAATATCTTGTTCTTCTTTCTAATAGCTTTTCCCAGATGCGAACGATTTCCACTTTTTTCAGAATTCATTTCACAATTTTTTGTGTGTTTTCCTACTGAACTATCCCATCACTAAATTCAAGAAACAGTATTGTCGATACATTAAAAACAATATTTAGATATACCAGAAAAGTAATTTCGTTATAAATTAGATACTAATTACCAACTTATTTTACAAAAGATTAAAGTTATCTTTATCTGGCGGTTTAAAATCAATCCAGTTGATGTGGAAAATTTTATCTCGCTTTATCAATATTTTTTCTTAATGTCTATCATTCGGTCACATTTGTTATATAGTGGTTCACAATTCCGTTCGGTTAAAATTAACTCAGTAATTAAGAAGCACACGCAGAGTTTTACGCCTTTAATTTCGCTTCACAGCACGATTAACGTTTGGATTTTTCATGACCGCACGCATCAGATATATTTTTGTATTTTTGGGGAAAATATAATAGTGTATTGATGAGCTCTAATGATGTCTAGACACCGTTGAATTATGAAGAAGTACACAAATAATGAATTTAACAAACTTTTATTAAACATGCATCTTGTAATAATTTACCTATTAATATTGTGATATCAAAAAGGATTCTGGAAAACTCAATTATATACCTTTCTGGTTTTCTCGATATCAATTGCAACAAAGCTCATATGGTTTGTATGATTGCAACTAATAGTTTATAATAATGTAAATCATATTTGTATAAGTTATTTAGTAATTAAACTAAGTCGTGTTCATTACAAGCATGAAGACAGGTAAAATTAAGCTCATACAAACGGATTTTTGGGTTAGACATAATAGCATTTAGTACTCTCAAACTAGAAATATACACATAATCTATAATTTACTTTGATCTGTATATATGTATTAACTTACTAGTATATATTAGTTTCCTAATTTGCACAGTTTAACCAATACATGTGGTTTGCTGTTGTAAGAGGGTTTTTTTCTGCCATGCAATATCAGGTCGAACCACGGATTGAAACTGTTAGCTGCACTTGATAACCTACAACTGCGTTGTAGAAGGTTAGAAATAGATTGATTGATTGATTGATTGGATGTCTGCTTTACGTCCAGCGAGTATTTCAGCTATATTTAATACGGGAACAAGTTAACAAACAATATATCAACGGAAAATGGGGGTTGGATGGGTCACAGGAAATACAATTTTGACCGCCACTGGAAAAGTATGGAGTTTTGGGTAGACGCGCAGGGCTGCTCTGTGTGTCGAGCACTGGGAACCCTCCCAGTATGGTTCCAATGGTTAGAAATAGAGATTGGATGGCTTGTCACGTAATTAAACAAATGTAAAGATATTGTCTAGCTATGGTATGAATAATGCACAACACGCTGGTACAGTATGTATTTACGTTGCTCTAGCAAAAAAAACTACACTTGATAAAGTAATTATAAATAAGATCAAAGTGCGGTACAAAAAATCACATGTATTTACACTTCCATTCTACGTTAAGTCTTGGATCTTAAAAAAAATTAGTTCAAAAAGGTAATGATTATTTAAATACCTATGAATTGAGAATTGATTTTTTTAGTTAGATATTATAAGCAACATACGTATATAGGAAACAATACTATATTACACTTGGTTATTGCGGCAAACAATATGGAATTTGAATAAACTATTGCGACATGTTCACATGATCCGCCTTCCGCGATAAAGACAAGAGCTGTACACGTCTTTGATGCTAAATTCTATCTGCATTAATGAGATATATTCACAGCTATCAAAAACAATAACGCCCCCAAAATTTCAAGAATAGCTGACAGATTATTTGAGTCTGAAAACTAAAACTATAAAGCACACATCTTTCAGAACAAACTCTATAACGAATAATCAGAAATCTGTATTTTACCAAAAATGAAAGGACGTTATCATCTATCAAAAGAAACCATTCCTCAAAATAAAAAAAAGATAAAACCGTTTTTGAGTTTTCGTCAACTAACAAGAAACTTATTTAACGAACAACGAATTCCTATAAAACTATAACGAAAAATCAAAATTTATTAAAACTCAAGAAAACTCTATCAACATAAACAGTTTCCACAAATTTCAAGAAAATTGATTTAAGCGTTTTGTGTTTGAGCCTAAAAACTAGATATATCGGAAATGTACCAAAAGGTATACAAACCACGAGGTTAACATAATCAATGACTTGTACAGTTTGACGAAAATCTTTGAAGGCGTTCTCAAGATACAGTGCGGCATGTGACCTTGTATACTATAGTACGTCAGACATAGACAGGCGTATAAAAATGGCATGCATGCTCCTGCGATCATCGGTATTCCGATTTTCTAGACTGATCACTGCTGTTGACTGCTAAACTACTCAAACAAAGGTTTGTTGTATCTAGCTTGATGTTATCTCTCCAGAAGTTATATGGTCGTCACCATGACTTAATCGTTATGGGAAGTCATTGTCTGACATTTTCGCTGAGTCATAGGTAGTTTTCCTATTCCTGGATTTTACTTTTCCCTAGACTGACAATAAGTAACTCGAAGGGTATCTAATTAGAGGCACTGCTTACTCGCCCGGAGCACCTGAGTGCACGGTTTTATTTGGTTTGGGTTACTCTCTTTCTGTGTTTTATGTTTTTAGTTTTTGTGTTGTGTTTGTCTATATCCAGATTTGTAACTGGCCCTGGGCATTTTGCTCTTGTTGTTCGGTAGGTTTTCTTTGCTGTTTTCTTGTGTACGAGTTTTTGACATACCAACTAAATCAACTATCGTATTGTATTTTTCATTTATATTGAAGTGAACCATAGTTTAACTTTCAGGCATAGATTCTTTGCCAGAAAAGTAAAGTTTAAGGTATTTTCTTATGCTGGCTTGTAATGGGAGTAAGTCGATTTTATGGCTTATGTTTTCTTTGATTGATTTGAAGATAATTTCAGTACAAATTTGTAACAAAGGTTTAGGAACCGATGCACACTGTTTTAAAAAGTTCAACATTGCACGGTTGTTCGGAAGAGACAATGGCATGTCTTCGTGTGCTTCTCTTAAATATGAGATTCGTGATACATTATATCCCCTCAAAATCATCACTTGAACAATATCCCAAAACCCTTGATGTATGGACAGTTCGAAGGGATCCAATTCAAAATCTTCTAAATCATCATATTGTTCGCCACGTATTCGGCACCTCCCAACAATATCAAGTCTGCAATTCCATTCAACTAAAACTCGAACAGCATCAATATCATTCTGTTTAACTGCTATCAACAACGGTGTAACATTGGAATAAGGGACTGTAAATAAAAAAAACCCCTTAGTTTGGCTTTTCGAACACAAATTATATTTATCTTAGTAGTTGTACAGATGGTGATAAAAGACACAAATTTTGACTGTCGGGTAAGTTTGCGCAGTTTCGGTTAAAATTGAAAGTAAAAGATTTGGAAACCTTACACAATTATAGGTTGTCCGTCGTTATGATTTGCAGAGAAAATTGTGATGTTTTTCTAAAGTTAAAGTGGTTTTCTAGGTGAATACTCATATACTTAAGTTTTCTTAAGTTATTTTTATCTGCAAGAATTTTGCTTTTTTGAAACAAAAGTTGAATATCCAGGAAATATCTTAATCTGACTGAATATGACAACAAGAAAAAGAAATTGATAGTAATTCAAATATGGCGTCTTTTTTTCGCTTTTTAAACAAAGCCATGTTAAAATTCCAATTAATTTAAATTCCACATGCCTAAATTGTAGGTTTTGGTAATTGTAAACAGAAGACTTTAAAATCACTCGTTATTTGTAACATAGTGCAATTGAATTATTATTTTCACTACTCTACAATATGAGATATAATATAATGTCCATCCATGTTACAACTACAATTGAGTATGGTAAGCATGAATGTTTTCTTAATTTTACTCCTTAAATCATATCTAAGACATTTATCCACAATTAAGGCAAATTTTGTATTTATGCAAACACACATCTGCATAACTAAAATATTGATTTTATTAAAAGAAAATTGATGTATCTTACATGTAACGTTTACCTTTGCCCCATATTCCAAGAACAGTCTAACGAGCTGATAACACCTTACGAGGTCATTATCCTTTTGGATGGCCTGAGCAAAAGTAACCGAACGGGCGAGACATCAAAAATTTTATTAAAAAAATCTTTCTTTCACGTAAAATTTCATATATGGGGCATTACACCTATAATGCTAAATTACATAAAAATGGAGACAAAAGTATACCTGTCCACGGATTTTTTTCGGGAAAATTACCTTAAAGTTTAAGAATGGTTTTTCTACTTTCATTTCAGTGTTGTGGTCACATTGTACCACATTACACACTTTAGGAAGTGCTTCCACTGTAAAGACATTGACTGGAAAAAAATATATTCTTGTTCTACAGTAATGCCATACATTTCAAAATATCCAACTCTTAAGCAATAGCAGTTATAGGCAAAAGCAGAAACAAAAGAGAAAATTGGGACTATTTTTTCATCCTGCCATCTTTTGACATGCACCGGAAATTCATTACATGAATAGGATAATGACCCCTTTAAGCAAAGCCAACAGTTCCGGATTTCCACCAAATTTTTTTTATATGTTATTTAATGATTCTGTAAATAAAATAAGCATGCAGTTTGAATATATTGCTACTCAAATAAAAATTATGACAGTTTCCAAAGATGTGGTGAAACCCTGTTTTAGCAATTTTTAACTGATAAGGACAGTAAGGGTATAATTTTTTTTCTTCTGTTCAACAATTTTGGCACAACAGTCAAAATATCACCTTTTTATGACAGTACAGGTGTAATAGTTACCAAATAAGCAGAAACACATCTGATAAAAGCAACTTTTTATCAAGTGAGGGCTCATTTGAATATAGGGGGGGTTGAAAACAGTCGGTTCTGTTGCTATGACGGTATGATATAAAAATTAACATTTTTCCTCACAAAAGAAAAAAACTAACTAAAAAGCTTTTCTTAGCTGTAATGAGTGTATAAATGAACTTATTAAGTAGAAATACACCACAATGGAATTCAGGTTGAGAAGCAGAGGTCTCTTTTCTGTAGCTTAAACTTTAATAAAACTATACACAAAGTAGAGTTATGACTAGTTTTAAGAAAACTGACATAATTATTATACAAAAAGACTCATTGGCATCTTTTCAGTCCTTTTTGCATGCCAAGTCACTGAAAAAGTAGAAAACATAGCAACTGACTAGACTGATTGGTTCAAAGTACCCAAAAGCATACTAGATTCACAGACTTTACATTAAAACGGCACATTGCAAATGATGCCTACCCATGCCAAATAAGTACCTAGAGGCCAGGGGAATGAATAAACACTTCATATTGATTAAAATACTGCTGTATAACCTTCTTTTAAGAAACAAAATGAATACATTTAATCTTTAGTTACAATCTTCAAGGTATGATACATGTTTCTGCCTAGCAATAAGTGCTGGTACATGAAATAGGATCATGGTTTACCTTTATTTAATCAATTTTTGGTCTGAAAGGTATTATTTAATACCAATAATACATTTTTATTTCATGTCACCTTGGGTTCTACCTTACTGTACTCTATAGAATTGTTAACAGTGTGCTTTTTGCAAAAATAATCACTTTTTATGATACCATAGGCCAAAAAGTCAAATTTTACTGCAGATAATGAAACAGACTATAACTATAAAACCTGAAGATATATTTTGCAGAAAAGATGTTTTCCTATAATGAGTTCTGGTACCCTTTCAGAAAAAGTACCTGACAAATGGGATTTGTGTATTTGACCAATTTGTAAATTTTGCTCTTACAGAGGTCATTATCCTTTTGGATGGCCTGAGCAAAAGTAACCGAACGGGCGAGACATCAAAAATTTTTATTAAAAAAATCTTTCTTTCACGTAAAATTTCATATATGGGGCATTACACCTATAATGCTAAATTACATAAAAATGGAGACAAAAGTATACCTGTCCACGGATTTTTTTCGGGAAAATTACCTTAAAGTTTAAGAATGGTTTTTCTACTTTCATTTCAGTGTTGTGGTCACATTGTACCACATTACACACTTTAGGAAGTGCTTCCACTGTAAAAACATTGACTGGACAAAAATATATTCTTGTTCTACAGTAATGCCATACCTTTCAAAGTATCCAACTCTTAAGCAATAGCAGTTATAGGCAAAAGCAGAAACAAAAGAGAAAATTGGGATTATTTTTTCATCCTGCCATCTTTTGACATGCACCGGAAATTCATTACATGAATAGGATAATGACCCCTTACATGTGTCGCCATAATAAGTGGATTACAATATTCAGCTTTAAATTTAGTTAGGTTCATGCCTGTTCCAGCTTGCGTCAGTAAAACAACAATCGTCATAACATCCTATGGAACCACTGCTAACTTTTCAATCACGGGAAAATGGTATCCCAATAAGTTTATCAAAGGCGTTTTCCCTGCTGTATCTTAATTGTTTGGATTAGCATTAAGCTGGATCAGTAGTGCTACAGCTTTCACTTTCTTCGAAATGACGACTATCTGCAAAATTATCTTATTTCCTAAGTATCGGAATTTATCAAAGTAACTGTATAAAGCTTAAACTCATGTGGATATTGGTAAATCTACATACAGATAATTTTAATGGATGAAAAATGACCTCACCATAATAAGCTTATATATTGAAAATTAAGTGAAAATTTATATTTGATATTGTATCATTATAATATCTATAGCTTACATGTAACGGGGTTCCCTTGTCTCTGAAATCTGTAATATGTACATCCGATCCGTTTTTATGTAAAATCTTCATTTAAGTTAAATAATGTTTGTTTTCTTTTTTGGCCAACAATGTCATTAGCGGGGTATATCCATCATTGTCCTGAATATTGACGTCAGCACCTTTTTCTAACAAAAGTTTAACTGTCGTCTCAGAACCATATTCCACCGAAAAATGAAGAGCGGATCTACCGTTCGTGTCTTGAGAGTTTATTGCTTCTGGGTCTTTTTGAGTTAGCATATTTATTATGTCATCATTACCAGTGCTGACACAGTACATAATAGGTGTCATCCGCCATTTGTCTTTGACGTTTACCAATGCTCCCTTGTCCAGTAATATTTTCACACAATCTTTTCGACCTTTTGCACATGCATAGTGTAAAATAGATTTGCTATGGGAATGAGAAAAATCGTCATAGAACTGGTTCAGGTCTACTCCAAGTTCAATAAGGTTCTGTATTTCTTGGCAGTCATCATTATCAACGGCATGATATAGTCTTGCCGCAAGATCAACCATTGCTTGTCTGAAATCATTATATGTAGAATAATATATTATAAACATTATTTTACTTGTACTTTCCATGTCAAATACACTTTAATGTCCAGATAATATACGTCTTCTTAAACGTCTAGGAGTTTATTGTCAAAGCAAAGGAATTATTGACCAGTAAATAATTTAAAAATTGCATACATCTCAATTATTTCTGCAAATGTTTTTTTATTCTATTTAGACATACGTTTATATTTTTCCCATTTCTACTGTTCTTCTATATTATAGATAGCATGTTTAAAATATTTATTTTTGAAGATAGTAGGTTTTATATGATCATTTCAAAGCAAATATTTCAGTTCGTGTAAATCAAGTATAGAGCAGCACCTCTCAAATTACGAAGCTGGTTTTAGTTACACTCATTTATTGTCTCAATAGCAATTGGATTATGCACGAGTTATCATAACTATGCAATATATAAATAACGATGAAAGTCGAAATCGAAATAAGTGGACACAGAGGTAGGAGGATATAATTGATATGCCAGAAAATAATATGAGAAAAGAATTAATTATATACATAGATGATATAATCTCCGCACAAAAAAATAAGACAATTTGTGATCACAGACACGAGTATATTGAGAATTGTATTGATTATGCAAAATGTCTAATTATTACTAAGTAGTTTAGAGAGAATCTTGCAACTCTTACATAAAACACTCAGTGAAGACAATTTTAATCAAACACAATCTCAATATAACAATACGATGCGATAATATCCAATTCTACAAAATGTGCAGATTGATTGACATGCTTGTTATCCGATAGCTATGCAGTCGTTTTCTACTTCAAAATGGGTCTCGCTGCTGAATATTTTTCATATGCCTAATTTTGTTCACACATCTTTTCTGTATTTTTAAAACTTAGTAGTGTCTAAAAGATAGTTAATTATAATAATGATTTGGTTATATAAATAACACTGACCTTGAATACAGTCTACAGATAGTTCTCTTGAATTAAAGCAATCAGTTGTAGTGCGTCATAACAGAGAACATCCGAAAGTATGATAGAATTATGAGTGTTTTGGCAGGGATTATTAGTTGTACTAATTATGTGTTTGTTGTTTGTCTTGTATTTTTTTGTGTGGACTGTTCGTTGGTTGTTCAATGCCATAGTTCGATAATTTCATTTGTAGTATTGCTTATCCTCACATTAACTTTATGATATATAATGTCATTAAATAAATTTTATCATGTAATAAACTTGATGTACACTTGAAAGATACAATTTAGTTTTGAAGTGTATTTTCATGTGTTATTCCTTTGTTTAGTTTCTTTAGTTTTATTGTTTATATTTTACTGCTTAAAAAACCTATGTTGTTGCGACTTCTTCATATAACAGTTTTTTAAGAAACGTGTGCCACAAATAAGTATTATGTTTTTGAATATATATAATCCGTGAACCACAACTTCCTTGAACGTTCAATGAAAATATTAGTTCCAATGATATGCACAGATGAACATTACAACCAAGATCCTACATTGGGGGATGATACGGTCCCAACAGGTTAAAGGTTGTATGCAGCACGCTCATTAAAAATGAGATCTATATTGGTCGCCTACGGTCAGGCTTTCCGTGTTATGACCTGGCAACCCCCCAACGAAAGTGCATCCCCTATCCGCCACATTGGGACGCTCTGGGAAACTTTTGGGTCGAGCACTATAAATCCTCACAGTAGGATCCCACTTGTCAACTAATGAATCAGGATATACATAACCGTCTGGAACACCGGATATGACCCCATGTCAGGCTAGTGTTGCTTATTTGTTTGTACTATACTTTAGTTATGCTTATGTGTTGTTAGCCACGGCTTTGTAATCTGGCGCTTTTGTGTTCTTTTTTAGTGTTAATTAGCATTGATGTAACGAAGACTGGTAGACATAGATGCAAGTTAATCTCTTCCAAGTCGTGTTACTCATTGGACTACACTGTACATGCAACTTCGACAAAGATATACTTTTGACGCTTAATACAGTAAATTATGTGTCGATGCATGTGTTACAGGGGCGAAGCTAGACAAGTAATTAAAGATAGACACACATCATTGGGCTAGGGGTTCAGGGGACAAAGCCCCCAGGAAGCTCACGAAATCTTGTGTTTTCGTAATGGTATCTAAATGGACAGAAATTTTATCTTTGCTAAAACGCCTTATTTCAAATGCACAAGTTTTAGAACAAAAAAACCCCTAGTCATTGTGTTTTGTAGATTATTGGTAAGATTTATATAAAACTAACATTTGCAGTACCGTGTCTATACAATATGAACTGTTGGATTCGAAGCTTTAGCAGACTTATTAATAAGGTTAATATTGAGAAGAAATTCGCCAATACAAAAAAATGCTGACATCTATGTATGGTAATATACAACAACTAATTTGATTGTAGGCACGCGCCTTGTCGGGCCTTGCGTAGCTACGCACATGTGTATTATAATTGTGTAGTGTATGGTTTGTTTTCCTTTCTTTAGTCTTACATGTGCCTTTCTGCGATGCATACCACTGCATTTTCTAATGCAGAACATCATCATCTTTAATTGATTAATTTTTGTTTGTACAGACAGTTGTTGTACGTGGTAACTTTATTAGTCAGCCCAGATTGAAAAATATTTGTACAAACGCGCAGTTCTTCAAATTTAAAATTTAGTTTGTTTTGCTTAAAAGGGTGTTTTACGTCACTTTCATTTCACGAATCCAGTTTTTACTGGGAGAGGAAGCCGTAATGCCTGGATCTTCATATTTCAACAGTGTATTTGTTACAAATAACGATAGACCTTGCAGAACACCAAAGTGTTGTTGACAAAACTATATTATATTTGTTTACCCCGTTTAACATTTAAAGTGCACACATACCTCTACTTCTAAATATATAAAGTACCTATTTTTATGTCATTTAATTTAAACAAGAGAAGTTGGCGTTACAACAGTACAGTAATTATATAAGACACGGATGTATTTCTAAAGTAACTATGTCAGCAACCACTTATTATAGATGAAATATAAAATTACAGTCTTTCTGTCAGCTAAGTTTACAATTTGAATGTCAAGTAAAGTGATATTTATTTACAGTCGGTGCACATGTTACAATAAATATAAGCTCTATATAGCTTTTAAAACCGACATAAATATGAATATGAAATCGACAAAAACATTTTCTGTCCGCACCAATTGTCTAAGTACTAATGACAGCATCCAGTGACGTCACACAATTTGTTAACTAGAAAAAAGTTTATGTATGAATGATCCGTTTAAATGTAAATGTTGGTACATTTCTGTAAATCAGTACAGTGTTCTTCGAGATTTTTTCAGTTGCTGTAGTAATATTTTAAGTATCGTTTAATGGTGCTAGGTAAGGGAAGTAACTCTACTTTATTACTAATATCGGATTTAATTGATTTGAAAATGATTAATGTACATAGTTTGCCCAACGAATCAGGACGTGATCCACAGTTACGTAAGAAGTCCAACATCTCGTGGTTGTTTCGAAGAGAAGATGGAATATCATCGTCTTCTATACAACTATCCCGTAAATATGCGAATTTCGAGACGTTGTATCCAGCTAAAATCATCAAACAGACCTCATTAAAGTGTCCCTGAGAAATGGCGAGCTCAAAGGGATCTACACTGAATTCAACGTAATCATTATATTCTCTAACAATTCGACACTTTCCAATAATATTCAGCTTGCAGTT
Source organism: Limnoperna fortunei (assembly GCA_944474755.1). Classification (NCBI taxonomy): domain Eukaryota; kingdom Metazoa; phylum Mollusca; class Bivalvia; order Mytilida; family Modiolidae; genus Limnoperna; species Limnoperna fortunei. The sequence continues at coordinate 93,115,376 of OX104113.1, read as the reverse complement.
CCATTCAAGAAATATCCTTATAGCATCTATATCACCATTCTTTACAGCTATCATCAATGGTGTTTCATTAGAAAAGGGAACTGTAAGAAATAAAGAAAAATAGCTAATAATATGCATTCGCCTCATAACTGTTAGAAACCTCAAGCTTGTAGTATTAAATGAATAATCATTTATAAATGATAATTCGTCGTTCAAAATTTCGTGAAATTAGGTACTCGGTGCATTTCATAAAATTGTAATTCATATCAATGATAAACTCAAACAGCAAGGCAAGCCTTAAGCGTTATTTATCTTAAACAGTGATTATATACGGGTTTTTTTCACATCTAAAACCATAAACTTAACATCTTCACTATTGAAGCAGGGAACTATGATAATTTTCAAAAATTTGCAACTCAGGCTACCTTTGTTTTGTTATAAAGGTCTGTATAAACACCAAGGAACACTTGCCGACATTCGCTCCGTGTTCCACAAAATCTACTTACTTTTTACATTGACATTAGCTCCATGTTCCAGAAATAATCGTATTAGCTGATGACATTTAACCTGTGTCACCATTATAAGAGGATTACAATATTCGCCTTCATATTTAGTCATGATGTTCATTTCTGTCCCGGCATGGGTAAGTAATACAGCAATAGTCATGACGTCATCTTTGACCGGCGGCCTTAGTTGATATATTGAAAAATGGTAATCTAATAGGTTAATTAAAGGAGTTTTTCCTGCTGTGTCTAGATGGTTAGGGTCTGCATTTAGATCCAGTAATAATTTGACAGCATCAACCTTCTTAGAAATAACAGCTAGCTGCAAGTAAGTTCAAAGGTCAATTGAAAAATTGTCTTCATTAGTTGTTAATTATTTATCCTTTCTTTTGTTGAAAAATATTTTGTTTCATATATTTATATAAAATAACCCATTTGCTAACTATAAATTGAACTGATATTATTAAATTTGCGGACATGTGCGTGAGAAAGCTATTAATTAGTGCAAGGAATTGTTGCATTCAATGTGTTATTTAATATAGAAAGAATCCAAAATATGTATGATGTTTTATGGATGTTACTCAAATGTGACTCTTTTTATAATTCTAAGTTAGGGTCTCGGTGACCGAGTTGTTAAGATATTGATCACGTGCAAGTCAACACTGAGAATACGAATTCGACTCGCAATGCTGGTAGGATGTGCTGGACTTAATTTTAATGAACAAAGATTGCCAGTTTTTCTACCAAATACTAGTATCGCGGTTTTTCCATGGGTACTCTTGCTTTATTTGCAATAAAAACGGGACGCCACGCTATCCTGAGAAATTGCTAAAATTGGTGTTAAACACAATTAAGACAAACAAACAAAATCTATTCTAAGTTTAAAATTGTTAATTTACATATGGAAAGTATAAATTGCTGCATACATACATGCAACGATGTTCTTTGGTCTCTGAAATCTTGCAAATGAATGTTCGCTCCTGCTTCAATCAGAATTTTCATTAAAGTAAAATAATTGTCAACGTCTTTCGCGGCCATCAATGACATGATGGGCGAATATCCGTTGAAGTCCTGAACATTGACGTTTGCACCCATCCGTAACAAAAACCTTGTGGCATCCTCCAATCCATACCCCACTGCAACATGTAGTGCAGATTTACCATTCGTATCCTGTGAATGTACTGTCTCAGGGTCCATTTGAAGTAGCATTTGTGCTATTTCATAATTACTTGTGCTGATACAGTACATAAAAGGTGTCATTCTCCATTTGTCTTTAACATTTACAGACGCACCATTGTTTAATAGGACTCGAACGCAATCCGTTCTTCCATTTGCACATGCGAAATGCAATATAGCTTTTCTATGAGAAAGGTCGTCAAAAAACTGGTTTACGTCAGCGCCATTATCAATAAGTTCTTGCAGCTCTCCACAGTTGTTGCTATGAACGGCATGGTAGAGTTTAGCAGATAAATCAACCACTGTTTCCTCTTCCATCTATAATACAGTACGCAGAACATTTGAATATACCGGAAAAACGTAAGCAGTGCTTTATTCTATCTGGCGAATTAATCTGTGGGTTTTCATTGGGTACTATATGGCAATCTCTGCCATTACACGCAGCAAAAAAAATTTCATTATCGCGTTTAGCCTTATTAAAATAAACACAAAAACAACCATTCCGTCATTATCTTTATATTGAATTGTATTAGATTTTTAGATTCAGAAATATCCGAATGATATGTTTTACGTGTAAAATTGTGTTCCAATGTCTGGTATCGAAGAGTACAAATTCTTGTTGTCTTTACTATCGTCTATTACTCTGGTGTAACATGATATGCAGTTTGTATAAATATCTTAGGATGTATGTGTTTGAAATGTAAAGATGTCTAGTAAATCAATGATACTGACCTTACCGTTTATCGACGCAGTAAGAACTTCGTGTATTATCAAAGACAAAGCATCTACAGATTCAGAGAACATCCGAAGGAACTGCAATTACGTAATCGTTGGTAAAAGTACTGTATTGATGCACAGTGTACAAAATATTATAATTAAAAGGGGATGCAGCGATTTTTTGTGTGAAAATTTCAAAATAGATATCACAGTTATATTGACATTAAATACAATTTCTTTCAATATTAGCTCTTAATATCCATAAAATAAAAAATTATAACAAAAGCATATACCTATACTTATACCTGTTTTTCGCATTAACAAGTTAGTAGTTAACACACACACACAAATACCAATCTGTAGTACTCTTTGACCACGGATTTTGCCAATAGACAAAAATCTAACCCAGAGACCCCCTTTTTTCCAATTACTAAAATGTATACCAATTGATTGACATCATATCCAAAATGCAGAAAATTTCACGGAATAGAATTTTGTAAAGCACTTATTATAGTGCTTTTTTAATTCTCTTCTGTACAATTGATTCGAAAGTTTTTAATCTCGAAGCTAAACCACTTAAACCACTATTTTTTTTTAAATATGATTACTTGTATAAAAACTAATAATATATATCAGTTAAAAAAATCAATAAGAAATATCGTCCTGAACCCTCATAAGAAAACAAAAACAAAACTATAGAACAATTCCACAGTAAACGAAGCAAACTAGCTGGTACAAAAAGAATCGCCTGTTGCTATTTTGTATATTACATATACTTACATTTGAAACCATTCTTCTTATCATCGAGGAAAGGAGAAGTGTTTACACTTATTTAGAAATCTCTCAGTATATTTGTATTTTTTAATATTTTTTCTTTATCGTCAATAAATATTGTAAACAATATATATTCTAGAATAAATTTTTTGGGGAAGTTTTTCACGTCTTACACCGACAATCTAAAGCCCTTGGTCGGCGGTTCTCTAGAAATATTAAAATGCAATTTAAATTGGAAAAAGCAGCGATTTATATGTAAGCTAGCTGAACGTACGTTTCATGTTAGCATGGTTGTTTTTTTATTTATAAATCAAAAACGTGTATTTAGTTCTCGTGCGTTATTTTTACGCGATATTTGACTTAACTGGTACAATGAGATTTTCATGCATTTCATGCACTCTTTGCGGTATTTAGTAGATGTATTTTGCCATTCTGATCGTATTCAGCTTTCATGTTTAATGTACCCGCCTTTTTACCAGATTCTTGTTACAATAAATTAATTGTGAATATTTTATAATTTGATATTTAATATTTTATTTTCTTTTGTAGATAGTTACTGATGCTTGTAATGTGATATTGATGTTCATGGTGTAATGGTATCGAGAAAAAAAAAGGAATTTGTGCTTAACTTTTTGTGTATGTAATAAAAGCTATTTTGATTGATTGATTGATTGGGTGATTAATTGGATGTTTCCTTTACGTCCAGCGAGCAGTATTTTAGCTATATTCAGGGCGGGAACAAGTTAACAAACATTACATCAATTGCAAAAGGGGTGGGATGGGACACTGGGAACAAAATTTAGACTGCCACTGGAAAAGTACGGAGTATTGGGTAGGGCGGAGAATTTAGCCTTTTGTAGCGGCTAAAATGAGCCTACTCTGTTTCGAATTCTACAAAAAGGATCTTTATTGTGCAAGGGGCGTGACACTCTCCAAACACGTTACCCACTATGGTCCGCGGCCAGGCTTTCGGTATTATGACCTGACAACCCCCAAAGAGAGGGTCGCCCCTATCCGCCACCCGGGGACGCGCTAGACTGCTCTGTGGGTCGAGCACTGGGAACCGTCCCAGTATGGTCCCAGAAAAGCTATTTTAACCTCAGTGACCTTTTTAAACTTACATACATTTAATAAATAATTTTTATTCGTTTGATCATGGCAAGCAAACGTACATGTATAACACGTTCCCTAGTTCACAAAGTCAATAGGAAAAAAATCAGTGCAGCGGGAAAAGCTACTAAATAAATAAATATATTGGCATGTTTATTTATTCTTATACAAATATACAATAAGACAACAAAGTTCCTTTTTAATGACATCTCTTATAAAATCGACATGCTTTAAAATTTCACATCTTCGTCAAAGGACTACATTTCAAACAACGACGGCATTCTATATGGTATTTATCGATTCAAGAAACGTGCTAATTAAACTGGAGTCACACCATCGTCGGAAAACCACCTCCGGTGGCGTTCTCGGTTGCTACCACTTACCAATAAGTGGTAGCAAAGCGAAAATGCGAGTGGACGTGGGTTTCCGATGATGGGGGTCACACTGGGATTGTTCCTGGCTCTCAAACCAGTCCCAGTGCGTTTTCAGGTGACGGATAGTGTAGGTTTTTGCACATTAAAGATCCTTTTTGTGGAATTTTAGCCGCTACAAAAGACATCTATCACGTACTTTAAAATGAAGATCCAGTTGAATTATAAGAAAAATCCCAATTGTAGTTTTTGACTTGTGCCCATCTGAAGTTATTTTTATAGGTTCAAGGTCAGGGTAAAAAATTGCTTTCTGAGATGGACTGGTATCGAGCTCAGCTGTTCTATAGGCCGATTTGTAATTCAGTAAAATGTGTTTATGAATATTGAAACGAATGCAAGTTCCAACGTGGTGTGGTATCATATATGCCCCAATATTTATCGTTAGTGTATACAAGTAATGCTGAACAGGTAGATTGTCTGGAAGCTATAATATTGAACAGATAGATGGTCTGGAAGCTATAATACACTAAATTTGCGGGGAAGGGGATTTGATCATTTGTTTTGGTGAGTTTTGTAATCTGTATAATTAGTCTCTTATTAAATGAAAAATGTATAGCAACTTCTTTGACACGTATGTTTAGTATGTTTGTATTTTGTTTGAATAATGTTCGATGCCACTTAGAGCAATTCTTCATCTATATTATGGCGTCCAGTTTCATATGGAGACGAAACCGGAGTACAATGTGAAACCCCTTCCTGTGGCAGGAACAATGACTATACTTGTCAATTAAGGTTGAAGTCGAGCACACCCTGCTGCAAATTCAGTATTGACAGACCTAGTGATCAATAGTAGATGACCAACCAACTCAACCACTCGCCCACATAGGTCCCCTATATCGACTATGTACGGCTTGCAAGTGAATGAGAATATAGGAACTACTTTGAAAACAAATCATACTAAAATAACAACAGCAACGAATAAATAAACTTGCATATTATCACAATTACATGTATCAAAACTTGAGATATTCTTTTATGCTGACTGGAAGCGGCAACAAATCTATCTTGCTCTTGATATTACACTTTATTGCTTTATAAATCGCTAAACTGCTTTCTTTCATCAAACTGTGCGGTGATGATGCCAAATCCCTAAGATAGTTCAACATAGCGGCGTTGTCTTTCAGAGGTTGAGGCACATTGCAGAGGAAGTCAGTGTCACGCAAGTACATAACTTTAGAAACATTGTATCCAGCAGTAATGAACAATTCAACGATATCCCATAATCCTTGATCAACAGCAAGTTCAAAAGGGTCAAACTCATAGTCATCTCTCCTAACATGACAGCGTCCAGGTATATCTAGTCGACAGTTCCAGTCCATCAGTGCCCTAATTGTATCAACGTGTTCCTGTTTGACTGCAACTAACAATGGGGTAACACCAGAGTACGGAACTGAAATAGGAGACAATTGTATGACTATATAGCTCAAACAGTCAAACAGTGGTGAAACTAGTGGAAAATCGTAAAAACAAACAATTACAACCCGCGAGTGTCAATTACTTATATATGTTGTTCCAGACACCACGCTACTTGAAGTCCGTTTAGAGAGCTTTTCTGTGTACGCTTTTTGTGTTATTACGTGTTATAGAGTTACGTGTCGAGTGCAAATTTTCAAATCCGTCCATTCAAAACCGCATGATACTAAAGTGTCAGAAATATTTTATTTAGCATACAAAGCCGTTTACCTAAAGCAGTGGACCGCGAATATGTACTTAGTTATTTATTTCGAATTGTCATTAAGCACTGCGGATGTTGTTAACGATTCTATTTTCGACTGATGAAATTTTTAACTTACGTTTTACATCAACGTTTGCACCACTGTCAAGAAAAAATCTAATCAACTGTGAACATTTCACATATGCCGCCATAATTAGAGGATTACAGAATTCAGTCTTGACCATGTCTAGGTCTGTTCCTGCCTGTGTCAGAAGAATGGCTATAGTCATGACGTCATCTTTAAGTTCTGTCCCCTGTTGATGCATTGGAATATTATAACTGAGTAAATTAGTCAATGGCGTTCTGCCTCCTTTGTCTATCTGGTTTGGGTCCGCATTGTGCTCCAGCAATAGCTCAACTGCATCCACTTTCTTTGTAATCGCTGAAAGCTACAACAAAAGTCAAATGCAATTTCAGTAAAACTTGTAGTCTAAGTCTCCTTAATAAATCTATTAACAGCTGATAGTTTACTCATCTTGGACATAAAATTAAATTCATCAAATTATTTCTCAGCAGCCGACCTGCCATTTGGACGTCGGACCGAAATTGAAATAAACTTTTCGATTTAACTATCATAGGTTTTTCTTATCACCTTGACAATTTTTTAATATATTTACGGACAAATTGCTTTTAAATTTGCTTCTATTCTGGTAAAGTTATGCAACTGCAAGCGTTATAGGAAGTGCCCCTACGGCCTTCTGTATGTACCTGTATAGTCCGTTGTGGAAACGTTTGAATAATTTATGCACCTTTTTCATTTCTTGTCAACCTTCGATCGAGATGAAACGTTTCTATGAAAACATTTAGGAAAGATAACTATTTTCTTGACTGAAGTATTTTTTTATTATGTTGTCAAGTATTGAAACCCTTTGGTAACTTCCTGGTTGTATTGCTACATTATTGTAGCTGTTGGTTATATAATCAACTACTTACATTTCGAATTGTTTTTATTCAGAAAAGTTATGTCTGTTTGCATTAAAAGCTGATTTTGTCCATATTTTGTAGACATCTTCTTCGTGTTTTCAAACTATATATATGATATTTCCGTCGTTAAAATCATACTTAGGGGCCTCGGCGGCCGAGTGGTTATGGTGGTTAGTCTACTATTGATCACGTGGTCTGTCTACACTGAGATTGCGGGTTCGGTTCTCACTGCAAGCAGGGAGTACTCGACTCCAATCTGAACTGACAAGGATTGCCAGTTTTCCTACCGCAGGTCCGGGTACTTCGGCTTCCTCCCCCAATACAAACTGGACGCTACGATATAGCTGAAAAAATGCTGAGAGTGGCGTTAGATATACCATTGAAACAAATCATACTAACATGTAATGCCGTTCTTTTGTTTCTATAGTCCTCAGCAAGTACGTCTGCTCCGGCGTCTATAAGGATATTCATCAAAAGAAAATAATTGTCAGCATTCTTAGAAGACATTAAGGTCATCAGGGGTGTAACACCAAAGTCTGTTGTTATGTTAACGTCTGCTCCCATCCTTACTAATAACCTCACAAACTTTTCGGAACCATCTTCTACTGCGGCATGAAGAACTGACTTTCCATATTTGTCTTGGGAATCAACTGCTTCCGGATCTTTCTGTATTAAAACGACAGCTATATCGTCGTAGTCCGTGCTCAAGCAATATCGAATGGGGGTCATTCCCCATTTGTCTCGAATGTTTACAATTGCGTTATTTTCCAGTAATATTTTTACACAATCTATTTTACCTTTTTCGCAAGCAATATGCAGAATTGATTTCGTACTAATATTTGCATAATCTTCAAAAATTTGGTTCACGTCAGCTCCATTGTCAATAAGTCTTTGTAGCTCTGTGCAGTTACTATCACAGATAGAATGATACAGTCTAGCCGAAAGATCCCCCATTTTTTCCTTCACACGTACATGTATATATATATCTGTAACAAAAATAATGTGAAATGCTTAAATTTACACAAGGTATTTCCTGCAGAATGGTACCAGGCAGTAAACAGGTATTCCCTGCAGAATAGTACCAGGCAAGCAACAGGTATTCCCTTGTTCCCTTGTAAGACCTAGAAACAAGGAACTTCACATATATAGATGAGTTCGATAAACTTAACATTATTGTCCTATATACATATTATGGCGATTTTTCAGTTCAGTTCAGTGGTCGACAGTTTAGGAACTTTTTGACCGATTTAGACGATTTCCATTGCCTAGTGACCAACTTGGATGCTTTTTAATTGCCTATAGATCGGCAATACTAAAAGAACGATGTAAACATCTAAAACGAAACAGTTAAATACTGGGTCATCAATCAATAGCTGATCTTGTGGCACACTATCTGAACTATTGCCCTTCTTCGGCTGAGGGCAATAGTGCAGATCTCTGGACTAACAGATCTGCTGTTGACTAATGACCCAGTCAATCACTGCATAATATTAGATATTTATTACACCGCACAAGTAATACATGTAATTAATATCTTTTAATTTACTGTATAATTTTTAAGTTGTTTTGTTTTGTTTAGACGTTGTTTTAACGCCATGCTCAGCAATTTTTCAATCCAGTTTTTTTGGGGGGGGCGGAGTAGCCGGAACCCCCCCCCCACCCGCGACCTTCGGTAGAAAACTGGAAATCCTTGTAGATTAACATAGGAGTCGATCGCACACTGCCCGCAGTGAGACTCGAACCCGCAACCTCAGTGTTGACAGACCATCTGATCAACTACTCTGCCGCCGAGGCCCTTTTTAGTTGTAAGATGTTGTAGGATACCAATTAAAAGCTATTGAGGAACTATGAAATAAATATACACTAAATTAGATAATGTACACATTACGACAGAAGTCAATAATCTCTTGTATACTTAAGTGTATGAAGAAGGCACCGTTTAAAACGTTCACGGGAAAACGTTACATGAAAAAGATTTCAAAACATACACAGGTTATTTGGTTATATGTATTATATATTTTAATTATAATTTTAATTATATTTTTTTCAACAGACGTATAATATAAATGATATATACCGTTTATTAAATATTTTTCAAATACTAAACAGTACCTTCAATATCTCATTCCTAATAGCCATAGAATATCAAGAAGTCAATAACACAGTTGTACATCCCGCTGATCTTGTTGATAACGTTCTACGTATCACTTGCCCCCTCCCCATTATTATTTTAACCCTTAGTCTAAATGTTTAACTGTTAAAAATACAAGATTTCAGTCAGAAAAATTGAAATGAAATAAAATATACGTACAAACAACAAAACAAAAAAGATGTAAATTAGACATGAAAACCCTCGTTGTAACCTCAAGTTGTTTACTGTAAACAAACATGGCTTGCATATCTGTCTATTTATATCATTAAAATTTGCAATCCAGCACGTTCATGTTTTTCTCTTTAATATTCCAAGATATAGCAGAAATACACTCACAGTAAAATATATATACGTCTGAGCTATTTTCATGAAATGTTTTACGTTGACTTACATAAAAATCTCGGTTATCTTATTATGAAGACAGCGTCATTCTCCACATCAACTGAACTGGGCTACTAAAGAGAATTCCCGAACGTACATCTAGAGCATTATCATACCTCACATCACAAGGGCTCAACAGTTTGATGGTCAGTTTGGAAAGAGTGAAATTAACAGGAAGTCAATTCCAAGCTTAAAAAATAAACAAGTATGACTTAAGCAGTAAATGTTAATGGCCACCTGTGTACTACTAATAATTAATTCTAAATTGAGTTAAACCCCAGTCACACTAGAGCTCACGATTACTTGCGACCACCGGCGACGCGTAAAACCGACGATCATCGGCGATTGTCTGCGACCAAACCCTCTTTGCGCAGAAAAATTTACTACCGCGATTATCGTACGAACTCGTACGACAACTTGTCGTAAGACCATCGCACGATTACTAAATACTACTCAAGACTATCAGTGACTAATAATGTCACGTGGTCTGTGTCTTGTCACAGGAAATCTTTAACTAGTCTCTGACGATCGTACGATGGTTGCAATTTATCGTAGAGAAGTCGCTAATTGTCATTTGTAATTGTGGGTGGTCGTAAGACAAGTCACTACTAATCGCACGATGATCTTAAGACTTTGGAAAGACTACCTGCGACCGAGGGACAAGCACATCGGCGCCGACCTGTTGAAGATTATTACAGACTTTCGAACGACGATCGTGCGACAGCCTAAGACCTTATAAGATCACTAGCGACCTGTTTGATCGCAAGGAGGTTTTTGTGCAATTAAGCTCAAAAACCTCTCTGCGACTGAAATTGGTCGTGGGACCTTAATAAGATAACCTGCGACTGTCGAAGATCACCGATGACCGTCGTAAGACTTTTTAAAGATTCTTCGCGACCAGAGGTCACTGGTGATCGTCAACTGGTCTTAAGTGGTCGTAAGCTCTAATGTGACTGGGGCTTTAGTCGCACGCACGTGGTCGCACGTTGGTCGTACTGTTGACCACGTGGTCTATCAACATTGAGGTTGCGTGCTCGAGTTTAACTGCGGTCAGGGTGTACTAGACTACAATCTCAATTGACAAGGATTGTCAGTTCTCCTGCCGCAGGTCGGGGGGTTTTCTCCGGATTCCTTACCCAATTAAAATTATAGACGTCATGATATAGCTGAAAAACTGCTGAAAGTGGCGTAAAACGCCATTCAAACAAACAAAATTAAATCCAGAACGAATATTCACGAATAATTGTACTCTAGCCTCTTTTTATCCGACAATTTATAGTATTGAACGGTAGTAAAATTAGACCACTAGACCTTCGTGTATTCGAATACATTAGACCAGTATAGTTGATACAGAATTTTTATAAATTTTTTACGGCGACGTGCATCGCGGACAAATATGAAGTATTGCACGGATTTTTTTAAATCGGTGTATAATCGTTGTATTTTAATGTTTTTCGTTCGACGTTAACAAACTTTTTCTAAATAAGTCATAGGTAAACACAGACAAAAATGCTTATTGATAGCATGTTTGACATTATTAGGAACTGTAGATTAGTCCTTATAACTAATATCTTAATATTCCGATTGTGTTTTATATTAAAAAGTGGTAAATTAATGTGAAAACATATTGAACACGAGGTTATAAACAGACTATTTTGGCTTACATATAGCATAAAACTGTATCACCTTGGATACTTCAGAAACAGGTACATGTCAACCAAACGGTTGCAATAAAATTAAAAGAAATAATTATTTTGTCCCCTCCCCTCACCTCGTTCTCTCTGGACTCCTGGATTTATAATTTTTTCATTGATACCGATTAGCGATCATTCAAACTTTTAGGGTACTACAATATAGATGTTTGGAATCGTTTAAACCACTATAAAAAGTTGTATGTGACATTAACAAATAAGACAACGAGTCATGATAATGCATCTTGACAAAATTAAATAAATTTCAAGTGTTTAAGGAATTTTAAGTGACTGACTTGGAGAGTTTTTACGTCCTACACTGACAACTTTAAAATGAACTTGGTCGGACAGTGTAATACACAGTTGCTTAATTAATGAATTAATAGTAACAGAAATATTTTGATAATGATGCTTTAAAAATTCAAAATATGAAAGTTTCTTTTTATTTAAATTACGTTCTTTAAATTGAACACATCGATATTCAATGTCCATTTAGTATCGATTGTAGTTCCCCCCACGTGGTTCACCCACTTACATATCACGTGATGTACAGAATGTGTACGTATTGTTTACAATGCCATGTGATAATAAAAATAACACGACTACATATGTGTGATATAACTACTCACTACAACTAATTAAAATGACAGTAAGGTGGAGGGGTTGGTTGGTCGTTACCGCTGGTGTACTTGTACATCTAACCCTCGGGACAGTTTACACATTTGGTAAGTCTATAAATAGTTAGTATTTTAAAATACTGCGAATGACATATATGTCCGTGATCACTACTTGTATCTTTTATGTGCCACAGTTTCATGAAAATGAAAGTACACTAAATAAATTGTTCAAAGATGCACAATATGTTGTCTTGATTTTTCACTTGAGGAGAAAGGTGCCAGTTATAAAACTAACATTTTTGTGATCTGCATGCACCTATCCACGGGGGGAGGGGGTGGAGGTTACTTGGTAATTTTTAGGGTGGGTATGTGCCATTTTTTATTTGAATTCTATACCCATATTTATATTAAATTTCATGACCCATATTTATATAAACCATATTTATATTCAGTAAACTTTAAGAAGGTCATATTTATATACACAAAATGATAACATAGTGAAGAAGAAAACACAATGTCATTATTAGCTCACCTGACCTGAAGGGTCAGGTGAGCTATTGCCATCACTTGGCGTCCGTCGTCGTCGTCGTCGTCCGTCGTCGTTAACTTTCCTTCAAAATTCTTCTCCTCCAAAACCACTGGAGGGATTGCTTTGAAACTTTGCATACATCATCAGTAAAATGCCCTCTACCAAGTTTGCCCAAATAATGGCCTCAGACCAACCAACATGGCCGCCATGGTTAAAATTGAACAGAGGGGTCAAAATACAGTTTTTTGCTTATAGTTCAGAAAGTATAACAGATACAGGAAAACCGAACAGACTTTCCTTCTTCAGCATCTAAAGCTCTACAAAACACTCCATTGGGTCAAAGTTGTATGATGACTCCTTGTAGGAGTTATTGCCCTTTAATTGTCAAAATTGATGATTTTTGCCATTTTTGCCTCAAAATCGTGAAAATTGCTAGAACTAGAGAAAAAGTTAGCATTGCTCAATTGTTCTGCTCTATGAGGGCTACAAAAATGACTTAAGGGTCAAGATTGTCGGATTAACCGTTTAAGAGTTATTCCCCTTGAACTGCTTTTTTTTAATCGGTTTTAATTGATTTTTTAAAATCTTCTCCTCTGAAACAACTGAAAGTACTGCTTTGAAACTTTGTACACATCATCCGTCAAATTTCCTCAACCAAGTTTGCACCAACCATAGCTGCAGATTAACCAACATGGCCACCATGGCTAAAAATAGGATGGGGGCGGTAAAATACAGTTTTTGGCTTATATTTAAAAAAGTGTTACAGATACAGGAAAATCAAAGAGACATGCCTTCATCTGCATCAAAAGTTCTACGAAACACTCCATTGGGTTGAAGTTGTATGATGACTCCTTATAGGAGTTATTACCCTTTAATTGTCGAAATTGATTATTTTTGACATGTTTGCCTCAAAATCTTGAAAATTATTAGAACTAGAGAAAAAGTTAGCATTGCTTAATTGTTCTGCTCTATGAGGGCTACAAAATGACTTAAGGGTCAAGATTGTCTGATGAACTGTTTAGGAATTATTCTACTTGAACATTTTTTTTATATCAATTTTACTTGATTTTAAAAAATCTTCTCCTCTTAAACCAATGAAAGGACTGCTTTGAAACATTGCACACATCATCTTTAGGATGTCCTCTACCAAAATTGTGCAAATCATGACACCTGACCACCTACATAGCTACGTTGGATTAAAATAGAAAAAATGAAAAAAGGGGGGATGGGGGGGGGGGGGGGTCGAGAGAGTTTTCGACTGATAGTTAAAAAAGTATAACAGGTACAGCAAATTTGAAGTGAACCTCCCTTCTCCCTCTAACCATCAAAAGATCCTCCTTATAGGAGTTATTTCCCTTAAAAGGTCAAAATTTAATGATTTTTGCAGAAGTGTTGGGCAATTCCTTATAGCAAAGAAAAGCTGGATAAAAAAGGGTTGTTTGGTTTCATGTTCAGGTGAGCGATACAGGCTCCTGGGAGCCTCTAGTGAAAATTACACTTCATTATCTAAATAAACATGACCCATATTTATATGAGACCCGATTTTTTATTTACAATTAAGATTAAAAAGCATACCCATTTTTTATAAGATTGTTTAAAAAACTTTACCCATTTTTATATAAATTAAAAAAAAAACTACCCATAATTTTGGCACATATACGTATACCTTTATATAGGAAGTTATCCCCCCCCCCCCCCCCCCCGTGAATATACTATAGCTTTTATTTTTATAAACGCTTCTTTGACGTCTAATTAAATACCTAATTCACATGCTCCCCTTTTTGTTATTGTTGTGGTGTGTGTTTGAAATTTGTAATGATTGTCAGAGTATTATGAATTCAGCTTTAGTTATACAATGTCAAAAAAAGTAATCAATGAAACTTGATGCCTAGGCGGCGTGTGGTGACGATTAACTTGAAGGTCACTTCCAAATAATTGTCTGGATTTAAAGTTAATATATGTTTGTAACATAGTCATTTATTTCTAGGAAATATGACTCCATATATAACATCGTATTTACGTGCTAAAGGCATCAATGGAGACCTAACATATTCCACAAGTATATGGATCTTTTCTTTGTCCGCCATCGGACAGGGTGCTTCCATGTTCATCGGTGGAATCATGAATCGTGCATTTGGACCCAAATTAACAACACTGATAGGTGCTTTGATTTCTAGGTGAGCTTTCTTTATTTGCATATTTATTGTTTGAGCCTCGTTTGCCGAGTGGTTAATGTAGCTCGTCTGCAATTGATTACGTTGTCTGTCAACATTGAGATTGCGGGTACGAATCTCAATGCATGCATAATTGACAAGGGTTGCCAAAGGTTGTGGTTTTCTCCAGGTACTCCGGCTTCCTACCCCAAATAAAATTGGGCGCCAGATATAGCTGAAAAATTGCTGAAAGTGGCGTTAAAAACCTTCAAACTAACAAGCAACATATTATTTTGTATATGCATGATATGGTTGGTGAAAAGTTACTGTACCAGTAAGATATTCTGCAGAAAAGTCATTAGACATGTGAAGACCTAATCAGAACGAATCGCATATTATGTCGACAGGGTAATTATCTCCCTTTTTGGTAGTTCTGGCATACATACATATCGTCTCTGTGCCCTTTAGACTATGTTTGTTCGTAATCCATGTAAATCAAATCATAAATAAAATAGAATCTATAAAAAGATGAAGACATTTCGTAATGCATGAACTGTGATAACGATCTAAAAACGTGCAGATAGGTTTTTAATCTGCAAAAATTTAGAATTTGAGGATGCAAACAAGTGAAATGCTAGAATTATATAAAAGTATTTTTGCATGAAATATATCTCCTTCAAATAGAGAAGTGATCGAATGCATAATCAAGAAATAATACATGTATAATATATTCTAAAACATGTTTAAATATTCAAACATTTTTCTAATTTGCATACCTGTGCTGATGATATTTGTTTGGCACACACACATCAAAGAACAAAAAATCATTTCAAAATGCGGAACCTCAAAATTTATTGTGAACAGTTTGATGTGCCGTGTTCCTTCAAATAAATTATGGGCATACGTGTGATGTGTCTCGAAGTCAGTAACATCTGAGATGGTCATCAGAGTGAAATGACTTTTGTAAATACCAATAATACCAATACATATTAAAATTAAAAAGTTTTTGGAGTTTTGATTTGATCCTAAATCGGCATCCGACTACTTACAAAGCTTTCAAGCCGGGTCGACTATCACAATACAGTCTTCAGTCTGTTTGTTTTTGTCTTTTACAGTGGAGGAGTAGCATTGACATATTTTGCAGTCCAGAAATCTTTTGTATGGGTGGTGTTGACGTATGGTTTGTTGTTTGGACTGGGAGTCGGAATAGCTTATGCAGTACCGCTACATTGTGGACAGAAGGTATCATATTTTACGAACAAAGTCACACCCAGAGGGTTTCCCGGGGTCAGTCACACCCAGAGGATTTCCGGGGTCATAATTCTTGTGGACTATTGTGTATTTACTGGCAAAGGGCGTTGTTTTCTTTGGAATTGTCTACACATATGCAACTTCGTTTATCGTAAGTGATTAAAATTTAACTTAACTACGAGGATTTAATCACTTTAAAGGGTCCTGAAATCAAATCTCACGAGTATGTATATAATGTGTATGTTATACCGTTTCTACATTTTGAAACTATTCTGTCAATTGGATTCCGTTATGAATTATTTTTTATGTGGTTTTATTTCTCTTTGATAAACAAAATACCCTTTCTCATCTTGCTGTTTGATTTTTTTCACTTGATATCTTCATCCGTGGCCCCGCCGCACGCTGCTCTCAGTCATACTATCCGAGTACATTGTGTGGAAAATTAGGACTGGCAACCCCCAACGCATTCTTTCTGTGCCTTTTTCATATATTCTATATATGTGAGAACTTGTATTAAAATTATTGTGAATTATACAGCTACATTACTGTAGATAAAAATTGTATTACAAATTTATGAGTTTTCTGCTCTCTCTTATTGTCGTTGTAGTGCATTTTAGACCCTAGCCAATAACAAGAATATAAGAGAATTTTCTGTATGTTCACACAAACTATCTTGAAAATGTTCCCTTTTTTCAATAATTTTACTATGATTCACTCTCTTGTTGTTTAAAAATATCTTTACTTAGTAAACAAGGAGGCATTTAAGTACAGACGCATTATTTATAGGTACATAAGTGTGTACTTTATACATATCAGACTTAAAAATATGTACCACTTAAGGAAGAAATTATTTAATTCAAACCGTATTTATAAGGAGTAATAAGTTATATTTACTATTTATAACCACTTAATATATTGATAACATTTGTAGTGGTTTCCTGATAAGAGGGGTATAGTCAGTGGATTAGTCGTAGCAGGATTCGGCGGTGGAGCTTTTATTTTTGACCAAGTCCAGACATCGTATCTAAACCCAGATAACAAGGCAGCAGATCACACTGTAGATGGCGACAAGTGAGTTGAAATTATTCTGTAAAAAAAACCATCTTTTTTCTTAAAAAATATTGTAGTTTAATTTCTAACATGGTGGAAAACAGTTTTTGCTTTTGTATGAAACGTGGCTCTTCCTTCAACTTTATAAGCCACATAGGTTAAATCATTGTGTATTCCAGACAGGTCTCTACTTAATACACAATTGCCCACATCTGACTGACCCAAGAAAGCTTACTTCTTGGTCATTAACGACATCTTACTAAAGACACTCACCACCCAGTTCCTTGAAATAAACCCAGGTATGTTTGGGCTTACCGCATGGCTAATTACAGATACTCCTAAAACAAATATAAATAAAACACCAACTAAACAGAACGTTACACATTTCATTGTCAGGTACTTCACCCAAGATGATGTTTTAAACAAAGTACCGGGCTGTTTCCTGTTGCTAGGAGGTTGTTATGCTGCACTTCAACTTATTGGTTGTCTCTTACTTTCAGACCCACCTGACCAGGTAAATAAACCTGTTATATTTTATCTATACACGCTGTGTTTTCTTGTGCATTTCATCTTTGTATTTCATGCTAATTATCATTATACGGGGTTAATTATATCCATGAGAATAAATCACGATTTCAATGAAAAATGTTCTAGAAATATACCTGTCTTTAAGTTGTTTTAGAAAAACGATTTCCTGTATTTTATCAGACAAAAATTTATCATTTAAAATAGAAATATATTGTAGTTGTGTGTATGCCGTTTATAAATCTACCAGTATCCTCTGACATAGAAATATATTGTTGTTGTGTGTGTGCAGTTTATAAATCTACCAGTATTCTCAGCCATAGAAATATATTGTAGTTGTGTGTATGCTGTTTATAAATCTACCAGTATTCTCTGCCATAGAAATAGATTGAAGTTGTGTGTATGCCGTTTATAAATCTACCAGTATCCCGTCAAACCTCTGCCATCCAACGCTTTTTGTTCGAATCTGATGGGAGCGTGGGACAATCAGAGTATTCAAAAGCGTAGAGAGGAGATAATTCTTTACGTTTATTCAAAGCATATACGTGTTGTAATGAAATAATTTTCAGTTTGAACTCTACGATTTTTTGTCTTTATTTTCAATAATAATTGCGTTTATTTGCAAACTTTTATTTATTAAAATGCAAAATATTAAATTTAATTGCAATATGTTGCCTGTAATCGCTATGAGTTCGCAAAATATTGTGTTTAATCGCGATATTTTGCTATTTAACGCAATAAAAATAATAATAAGCTTAAATACAATAGCTTGGTGACTTGCTTAACATATTTATCATATTGTCTATATTTGTTTAATTTGTTATGTATAATTTCTAGTATCAGTTGCTACATCAGAATGTGACTGACGATGAAGCTCAATACAATGCAGTTCAAAGGTGAGGGATTAATTTGTTAGAAAAAGGCACTAAAATAAACTAAAATGTATGCAATTTTCAAAGTAGGATATTTCTCTAGTGTTTACTTTCTCACATTGCTAAAGTGTAGTGGTCAAAATACTTCTCTGAGATTGACACGAATTTATACTGTTGTGCAGCCTGTCTAATGTCTACAACAATAATGCAGATTATTTTCGGACAACTTGACACAAAGATTTTTTACCAGCTATATAAGTACTCGTGTTGTTATGTTACTCTTATTTATATTTCATCTTTCTCGTTTATCATAAGCCCTGATGAAGACAAAAGCATGACACCAAGGCAAGCTTTGCAAGAAAAAACATTTTACCAACTATGGTTTATATTTCTATTTAATGGACAAGGTATACAGTTTGTATCTGGGCTATACAAGGTAAGTTTTTGTCAGTTTCAATTATTGTAATCTTTTCATATATTTTGTCCATCAGTACATTAACATAATTATACTTAACTGTATACAATTCGTGAAGCAGGAAGACATATTTCAATTGACTGACCCATTCTTGTACATATTGTTTTTTGATAATAAGAACCGATCGCCAATAGTCTATATGCCGTGCCTATATATAGTGTATCTAGGTAGTTCGTCTACCATTGATCACGTGGTCTGTCAACACTGAGATTGCGGATTCGATTCTCACTGCACGCAGGGTGCACTCGACTCCAATCTTAATTGACAAGGATTGCCAGTTTTCCTACCGCAGGTCGGGGGTTCTCTCCGGGTTCTCCGGCTTCCTCCCCCAATAAAAACTGGACGCCATGAAATAGCTGAAAAATTGCTGAAAGTGGCGTTAAAACACCATTCAAACAAACAAACAAATATATATAATGTAGATATTTAATGCCACATGTTATCTAAGATAAGGTGATGACTTTAGCAATGCATAATTAGCAAAATATTTAATACTAGTAAACGGACCAACCAAAATTCACAGTTATGACAGAGAAGCTTCAACATCAACAAGAACAGTAAAAAAGAATGACAAGCTGTTGTTTGACATTGGCAGTGGCATTCCTTATATCTATAAGAAACGCAAACATCCATTAATTTAATTTAATAATATATAACAGTTTACGAATAATGTGCATTTCCAAACGACATTTTTAGGCATATGGACAAACATTCATAAAAGATGACCATTTTTTAGCTGTAGTAGGTTCCCTGGCAGCAGTGTGTAATGGTTTTGGTCGAATATTGTGGGGACATATTGCAGATAAATATTCATTTAGGGTATGTAACATTTCTTCAGTGCGGGACATTCTGTATTGTTTGTGTATGACAATAAAACATATTGTTTTATATATTACCATATACCTAAGATAACATTTAAATATTTTAAAGGAATAGAACAGCGGATTTGTACTAAATAATCCATTGAGTTAATAAACGTCATGTATTATTGACTGAATGAAATGTGTCATTGGCGCATAGAAAGGCGCTTATTTAAGCTTCAGGAAAACTGACCAATTTTGTGCCCATGTTATAACCGAAAGCCGAATATGCGTAGCCTATTTTAATTCCAATAAAGGTAACACCAATCAAACCATGGCACGTTACTCCCTAATATGGTGACCAGTAGAAGATTATTTATCTTCTTACAAACCCATTTTCTTGTGTTATTGTATATGCAATATATGCTGATACTACCTTTTAATTTAAAATATTAGATAGTGATATCTGCAGTCTTATGAGTTTTCATCCATACAAGTCAGGGTTTCCGTGGACACATGTGGACACAGAAACCATGACTTGTGAGAATGATGAATTTTATTTATTTTTATTTTCAGATGGCCATGATGCTATCCTGTGGATCCTTTGCCGTATTAACCTTATCATTTGGGTTAACAAGTTTAGCAGGAAAGGGATTATATTTAATTTATGTTTGTTTATTATTTCTGTCATTTTCTGGAAATTTTTCACTGTTACCAACTGCTACCTCAAAAACATTTGGACAGAAACACTATCCAATAATTTATGGATTAGTTTTTACTGCATCAGTAAGTATTTTTTAAACTCATTATTATACCCCCGCTCCACATAGGGTATACTGTTTTATATGTGTAGGCGTCAGTATGTGTGTGTGTGCATCCGTAACCATTTTCCATCACATTTTTCTCGCAATAATAAATGATAAATATTGAAATACCAGTACTAGTATCTCTGTTCTGTATGATGATGCCGAATTGCGGAATTCATTTTCAGACTTCTGTGAGTTACAGAGCGTGAGTATTGTCAGGGAACATTTGCTTACAGTAAATTGTTTGCACTTAAATGCATGTAAATACAATTTAACTTGAAGTTGAAGAAGGACGTGCTATAACCATCATGAAAATCATATTTTAATACATTATAGGGCGGTTATTATTATGTGGATGAGACAAATTAGTTTGTATTAAGGGGGCCTCGGTAGCCGAGTGGTTAAGGTAGTTCGTTTACTATTGATCACGTGGTCTGTCAACACTAAGGTTGTATGTTCGAGTCTCACTGCAGACAGGGTGTACTCGACTTCAATCTTAATTGACAATGATTGCTAGTTTTCCTACCGAATGTATTGGGTTTTCTTCGGGTACTACGGCTTACTCCCCCAATAAAAACCGGATGCCATGATATAGCTGAAAAATTTATGAAAGTGACGTTAAACATGCATCATTCAAACAAACAAACAACAGTTTGTATTACAATAATCGGCTTGAAAATCTGTCGTGAAATCATGTTTGCTTACCTATAGAATCTAAGTATTTGCAGAAATCATCTCAGAACTATTAATTGTCTTTGTAGTAGTTACCTTTCTGCAAGAAAAATCGAAACGATTGAAATATTTATAATTATTCCACCTTATACAATGTTCTGATCTAACAGAATCAACTTGTTAGTGGAGTTGCTTATTCTAGAAAGTGAAACGATATATAAACATGAAATAATAATAGTATCTGTATGTTCTACAAGTAAATGAAACGGCTGTGTTCTTGTATGCAGTACATAATCCAATTAAAATTCTCCAGCATACTACCATAACATATATTACATAATTACATGTGCAAAATGTACATTTTAAATTCTTCATACATGTTAAAAGGAAATATTTTTAATTAATTCTGAAATCCAAAGTGGTCCGAAAATTTTCGCTATGGTTATTTTAAGGTCGAAAACAAACATAAATTAATTCATAAATGAAACATTTAAACTTTCTTTTTGCTTAAAAGGTCATCTCAACTGCCTTGTTGAATGTTATTCGCGCAAAGTGAACAAGATTTAATTTAAATGTACTAGGAATAGTAAACACAGCTATATTACGACAAATCAGTAATAAAAATGAACATGATATGTTCAGAAAACTTGAACCACGAATGAACAACTTTTAGTAACCTTTTAGTAATCTATGGCTTAAAGAATTTTACTTTATTCTCGAAGGTGATAACATCTCCTATTGGTGCTATATTGTCTGAAAATTTACAATCTGTGATTGGTTGGTACGGCATGTACTTTATGGTAGCAGCATTTTCATTGATCAGTAAGTTCAACAATTTGTTTATTTAATCCAAATATTGTGTATTAACAAAAACATTTATTGACACGGCCGATGCAAAGCATTCGGAAATGATCAACTAACGGTTGTGTTCTTTTGTGAATGCAAGTAAATGGTGAGCCCGTAATGCTAACATGATACGCTAAGCCGTAGTAGTATATATTAATAAGTGATAAATGACAGTGTATTGTTACTGACTTACTGACGTTTTTACCTACTGACCAATAAATTAGGTGATAAGGGGTCAGTACGTCGTTACAGCCTTCACCGGCAGTACATATCAAAGGGAAAATGCAGGGGCGAAGCTAGACTAATTACAATTTCGATTCACAAAATAACGAAAGACGGCACGCCTCTATGGGAAAATTTTGAAACAATGGTGCAATTTGGTGCATTTTGGAGAGTTCTAATGTGCTTTATTTAGTACTGACAATGGGAAGTTTATGGATTGCAGTGATAGATTGTATTTTTTATATTGGGATCATAATCGTGTGGATTCACGAAAAAGTAACTACGCCCCTGAAATGTGCAAATAAATTAATGGTGCAATATTGTAAACTTGAAAATCTGAACATTTCATAGGTTTTATGAAAAACATATTTAACTCGAATAGTATGCTTATCTATAAAATTAAATATTTGTTTCTTTCTGTATATTCCAGGTGTGGTAATAACATACAAATACAATGTTCGACAGTTGAATGGACATCATATTTGAGTGCAATAGTTTAACAGCTTTAGGGGTATTTTTTATTGTAGCTTTTATTTGAATTTACATGTTAATAAATTTTACATTTTACTCTTTTAATCTATTTTTGCGTATTTAGACAATATCGACAAGTCCTTGGATTGTATCTTGTCACACTTCTATTCATTTATATATGATGAAGGTGTTATTTAGTCCTATAACTAGCATGTAATGGTCTTCATTGAAAAAATTGTATGGAAGTCATCAAATACGCGATATTTTGAGTACAGCTGTAGGTTTGTCTTAAAGTTTGTTTAGTATTTCATATCTAACCGTGGATTGGCCGTCAGCGAACTCTCGCGATTAGTTACTCTTTCGGGAGCTCCTGAGCTCTCTCTCACTTTTGTTCTTGAGAGTTTTGAGTCTCTGGCTTTTGTTCTGTTTTTGTAGGGTGTCACATGGGTTTGTGTTAGTGTGTATGGACTAAGAGAATTTATTGTCCCTTAAGTGTTTCTCTTCTTTCAATACTTTCACATATAGCCTAAATCAGATGAATCATTTTCCTTTTTATGTTTTGTGTGAGACTTATCCAGTATAGAGGCGATGATAAAGGGTCTCCATTGCAGATTTGTTTACCTTGAACTTATCACAGGATGTAGATTAAACACATAAGGGCCAAACATTATTGTCACGACACTAAAACTAACAAAAAATAGTTTCCAGCAATTCATACACAACACGATCCAGAAGATATCAAGGGCTACAATTAGCTGGTTTTCTGCTACTAAAATAAAGCAACATCGATCAGCGGCAAATTGGTCATCGTGTGATCATAAATTGTATAACTGCTGAGAGGAAGTATGTTTTGTAGTTGAATGTATATTTTTTATTTGATCTATTGTTACCTTGAATGTGTGGAATGCATATTTTATTACCAATCATCACCCAAGTATATAAATAAGTTGCAGACCGTCACTTAGGTGTATTATTATCAAACCATAGAATATGATTGTTAAGAAGATCAAGGCTCATTTGTCTGAATTAACTGTACATGTTAATTGCCCAATGAACACTAATTTAACCGTATAGCTTGTTTTTACTTCCAAATTGAATGAAAATTGTGAGTTTGGTAAATGACCAGTATTCACACTCGTTTTCCAGTCAATCAGTCTCATAAATAATTCTAACCAGTTACTTTTCCATGCGGCCCGATGTTACTTATAACCAACAGAATGAAAAGATTCATTAATCATTACCGAAATCTTTTTTTAAGAAGGTAACCTGTGATTATTGAGAACACTGCTGATCTTTTGAAAGTGGAATTGGTCAAGGGAATTAAATCGACCACCAGAACTATGTTGTTTATATATAAAGTTATGGCATCCATCTGGGTTTGATGATGGATTTTAGGAACCACATTGGGAAGCATTTACATACAGCACTAATAAATTTCAAAATGGCAAAGTGGGTAATATAGAATATTTGTTTCAAATCAATACAAACATTTTACTCATTAACTTCCTCCCCACTTTCGACGACAATAAACAAAACTAGAGGCTCCCAGGAGCCTGTATCGCTCACCTGAACATGAAACCAAACAACCCTTTTTTATCCAGCTTTTCTTTGCTATAAGGAATTGCCCAACACTTCTGCAAAAGTCATTAATTATGACCTTTAAAGGGAAATAATTCCTATAAGGCGCAGCTTTTGATGCTTATAGGGAGAAGGGAGGTTCATTTCAAATTTGCTGTACTTCTTATACTTTTTTAACATCGAAAACTCTCTTGACTCCCCCCCCCCCCCCACTCCTTTTTTTCTATTTTAAGCCAACGTAGCTATGTAGGTAGTCAGTTGTCATGATTTGCACAATTTTGGTAGAGGACTTCCTAAAGATGATGTGTGCAATGTTTCAAAGCAGTCCTTTAATGGGTTAAAGAGGAGAAGATTTATTTAAATCAAGTAAAATTGATTAAAAAAATGTTCAAGGAGAACAATTCCTAAACGGTTCATCAGACAATCTTGACCCTAAGTCATTTTTGTAGCCCTCATAGAGCAGAACAATTAAGCAATGCTAACTTTTTCTCTAGTTCTAATAATTTTCAAGATTTTGAGGCAAAAATAATCAATTTTGACAATTAAAGGGCAATAACTCCTATAAGGAGTCCTCATACAAACAACTTCAACCCAATGGAGTGTTTCGTAGAGCTTTTGATGCCGATAAAGGCATGTCTCTTTGGTTTTCCTGTATCTTTTTAAATATAAGCCAAAAACTGTATTTTACCACCCCCCCCCCCCTCCATTCTATTTTTTAACCATGGCGGCCATGTTGGTTAATCTGCAGCCATGGTTGGTGCAAACTTGGTTGAGGACATTTGACGGATGTTGTGTACAAAATTTCAAAGCAGTACTTTCAGTGGTTTCAGAGGAGAAGATTTTTAAAAAATCAATTAAAACCGATAAAAAAAAGTTCAAGGGGAATAACTCTTAAATGGTTCATCAGACAATCTTAACCCAATAGTCATTTTTGTAGCCCTCATAGAGCAGAACAATTAAGCAATGCTAACTTTTTCTCTAATTCTAATAATTTTCAAGATTTTGAGGCAAAAATGTCAAAAACAATCAATTTCGACAATTAAAAGGCAATAACTCCTACAAGGGGTCATCATACAACTTTGACCCAATGGAGTGTTTCGTAGAGCTTTGATGCAAATGAAGGCATGTCTCTTCGGTTTTCCTGTATCTGTTATACTCATTGAATTATAAGCTTAAAAATTGTATGTTGACCCCCCCCCCCCCCATTCTTTTTTTAGCCATGGCGGCCACATTCGTTAATCTGCCGCTATGGTTGGTGAAAACTTGGTTGAAGACATTTGACAGATGATGTGTACAAAGTTTCAAAGCAGTACTTCCAGTGGTTTCAGAGGAGAAGATTTTAAAAAATCAATTAAAACCGATTAAAATAAACAGTTCAAGGGGGATAACTCTTAAAAGGTTCATCAGACAATCTTGACTCTAAAGCCAATTTTGTAGCCCTCATAGAGCAGAACAACTAAGCAATGCTTATTTCTTCTCTAGTTCTAATAATTTTCAAGATTTTGAGGCAAAAATCATCAATTTCGACAATTAAAGGGCAATAACTCATACAAGGAGTCGTCATACAACTTTGACTCAATGGAGTGTTTTGTAGAGCTTTTGATGCTGAAGAAGGAAAGTCTCTTTGGTTTTCCATTATCTGTTATACTTTTTGAACTATAAGCCAAAAACCGTATTTTGACCCCCCTGTTCTATTTTTAGCCATGTTGGTTGGTCTGAGGCCATGATTTGTGCAAACTTGGCAGAGGACATTTTACTGATGATGTGTGCAAAGTTTCAAAGCAATCCCTTCAGTGGTTTTGGAGGAGAAGATTTTCAAAGAAAAGTTAACGACGACGACAGACGCCAAGTGATGGCAATAGGGTCATGTGAGCTAAAAAGTGGAAAATAAGATTTAATTTTAAAATTTGTGTTGTTTTTTGGGAGACGTGATAAGTGGGAACTACTGGTTGCATTTCAGTTGGGTTTCCATTTCTTAGACAGACTTTCAAGTAATACCAACATAGATCTATGCAACTCAAGTTTTCCGAGGAAAAGTTCTTACAATTTAATTAGACTAACTTGCCGATTCCGCTACATAAAAAGTCTTAAATATTAAAGGTTTACACAGAAAAACATAATTTACTTAAACTATTCCTTCTGAAGATTATTAATATAATTGAGCTAATAATGCTTACTAAGGTCTCCTGTAATCGCTCACTTGGAACACAAATGACGTCGAGCAATCATTAACAATTTCTTCAAAAATGTTAAGGGCAATAAATTCTACAAGATGCCATCAGACAATTTCTGAATAATAAAATGATTTGTAATCCTTGTGTTTTAGGTTTGTGTGAATTGAGTAATTTACAGTTTTACTCTAGTTGTTATACTTAAATTTATAGCAGAAATCTTGTTATTTTGTCCAAATTGGTTATTAAAGAGCAAAAACTATAAAAGAGTCATCTGATAATTTTGTACTGATTTGTAGGCCATGGCTTGATGACCTTGTTTCCTTCTAGCTGATGCAGCAATTAGTTTACAGGGCAAAAACAACCAATTTTCTCAAAAATGTTATTAAAGGGCAATAACTCATATAAAGAGTCATCTCACAATTTCAGACCAATAAATTTAACTGTAGGAATTATTTGTGATCATTTTTGCAATTTACAGTTTCACTCGGGTTGTTATAATTTTAGGTTACAGGGCAAAACTTTAAATTTCATTAAAAAATTGTTATTTGTGGCAATAACTCCTATAAGAAGAAGTCGGAAAATTTTTGACCAATTGTGTTTTGTAGGCATTGTCTTGCTGATCATTTAAGCAAGTACTATGTCAATCTAGTTCTTTTAGCTTACAAGGTATATTGTAATAACTGACAATTTTGTCAAAAACTGTAATAAATGAGGAGTATATATTATAATTACATGCTAGGTATTACCTAAGTAGTAGTGTTCCTTAAACACTGTCTGGATGATCATGTAGAATCACCAACATGTCTATACAGATAAAACTCAGGTATATATATGGGCAATCCGGAATCTACTGTAGTGTATTTGTAGTATTTATTGTTTGGACTGGCTTATACTGGTCACAACAAAACCATAATTGGTTAGTTGTTTGGTGTTTACCGCCTCTTTCAGCAATTTTTCAGCTATATTATGCCGTCCATTTTTTGTTGGGGGAGGAAGCCCGAGTATCCAGAGAAACCCCCGAACTGCGGTAGGAAAACTGGCAATCCTTGTCAATTAAGATTGGAGTCCAAGTACACTCTGCCTGCAGCGAGACACGAAGCCACAACCTCAGTGTTGACAGACCACGTGATCAATAGTAGATGAACTACCTTAACCACTAGGCCACCGAGGCCCAACCATAATTGGAGGCAATAACTCCTACAAGAAGTCATTACACAACTTCTGACTAATAGGAACTCTTGTAGACCATAATTTGCTGATAAATTGTGGTAACTGTTTTCTCTAAATATATAGCTATTATACTTTTTTGAGATATTGACCAAAAATGTGTTGACGCCTATGTTCTATTTTTAATAACAGAGGCCACCTTTTTCATTTGATAACACCCAGGGCATATTTTAAAACAAAGTAACTTTACCCTAAGGATGAATGCGGTAAATTAAAAAAAAAATTGGTTTCAGAGACGATTTTAAAAAAAGTTTATAACAGATTAAGGAAAACAGACAAAGGAAGGCAAGTGATGGCAAAAGCTCAAAGATTTTTGTCTATGTGAGCAAAAATTTAGAGGAAGAATCAGCCAAGTAATGGATTGTCCATGACTTGACTAACTTCCGTTCATATTAACTAATTTAGTTGAGAGATGAAGATTTCCAATTTAGTTAACAACAAACTTTATATTCTACTAAGTTACTGTATATTTTTCTCAGTAACAGTAGCCATATATGCTAAAATTTTCGTAGGCAACAGAGGTGTGGTAATTCTAGCAACAGGATGTTAGTCAGGTGGCAACATTTACAAGCTACATGGAGATGAAATATAAACTAGACAAAGTTGATCTAGCGATCACTGATACCCCCGCTTTTGTAAAAATTTCTAACGTTTTTTGTGGACTGTGACCTTGAAATTTGACAGATTTCCCCCAAAAGCGATAGGCTTCTTACCAACATAATATATAATAATATCCAAAGTTTCATTCAAATCAGATGCAAACTTTTTGAGTTATTGTCTGGAAACAACTTTTTTGTAAAAATTTATAACGTTTTTCGTGGACTGCGACCTTGAAATTTGACTGATTTCTCACCAAATTAAAAGGCTTTTTACAAACATGATATATAACAAAATCCCAAAGTTTCATTAAAATCGGATGCAAACTTTTTGAGTTTTTGTCCGAAAACAACGTTTGTGTTAAAATTCCTAACGTTTTTCGTGGACTGAGACCTTGAAATTTGACAGATTTCCCCCAAAATTGATAGGCTTCTTACCAACCTGATATATAACAATATCCCAAAGTTTCATTCAAATCAGATGCAAACTTTTTGAATTATCATCCGGAAACCAATTGTGAACGGACGGACACGAGGACCTCTATCGAGCGGGGGTATAAAAATCATTGGCAGTGGCACATTGTAGCCATTCAAGAGAACATATTATTATCATATTGATTCCTGATGCAAATTTTTATTTTTTTGCCATAATTCTACAACAAACAACTTGATAGTGTTACTTGTGAAAAGTGATGCAACATGATTAATTGTCCTAGAAAAATTCTTGTCTAATTGTTTATGAAATGTACATGATAGCAAAAAAAAAACTGTGTAAGCTCCATTGTCAATTTTCACAAATAATTATGTATATAGAATTATTCAAAACGATGGTTCTCAAAAAGAATAGACCTAACTTACATTACAAAACATTTTCAACCAATATTCTTACATACATCCATCTATACTGACTGCAACTGTACTTTCCCTTAGGTTTTATATATTTACATTGCATTGAAAGGCATTGCCTGAGAAATACATAAATAGCCAACAATGCTGATACTACAAAAATGTCCTTTTATGTACATAGTGAGATTCACACCTGATATATTATTTCTCTTTTAATATTCAAAACAAAAATCTACAACATAGTAAAAATAATAGCAGAGCTGGGACAAATGAAACTCTTTTTTGGCATTTTACAAATTTAGAGACTTTTTCGATAATGTTTCTTCAAATATGTCAACATATTCTGAATCACATATAACAAGGTTATATATAAATATTTCTATATTAGAAATTTATGATAATTGTATCAACTCCAAAAATACTTATTTATATCAAAATACACAAAACATACAACAGTAAAAGTGTTGGTACATCACTTGGTAAATTACACCACTGACACCCAGGTTAAAGTTCCTATATAAATCTCATTCTGAAAGACCTTGGTTAATAAACAACACAAAAAACTTGGACAATACCAATGGCTTCAAAAGGAATTATTATTTTTACACAGATATACATATTTTCACAATCACATCTATCAAATACACAAACAAAAATGATGTATGGTCCTTAACTTTCATTACATATAACGAGTTAACATAATAATGCATAGAAATTGGGTTCATACGTTTTTGGACAGTAATAGCTTGCACCATTTAAATTGTTCTTCAATGTAGCACCTGATTATTGTCAAAAGGTTTTATTCATAATAAATAATAATGCATGTGAAAATTATACAATATACTGTCATCTAATTAAAAAAAAATAGTCAAATTAGCCATGAATTAAATAAACACAAAAGATCACAGGAATAATATATGATTATTTGTTCATCTGAATGAAGAATGAAAACTGTTTCTTAAATAAAAAAAAAGATGAAAATTTAAAACTGGAGTTTTTTCGCCACTTGAAATACAGGAAAGAAAATCGTCTGTATTCACATATTAGGTACAATGTTCTGAAATGTAAAATTGTTTAGGGTCTATGAGATAGTGTGTTGTAGCGTTTAAAATCCTAGGGGATGTTCCTGTATAGTGCCATTGTTTTCAATAACATCATTGGAAATCTGAGCGAGTCTGTGGTAAGTCTTCAGTGAACCTGCAGCATTTGTGGCCTTTAAATTTCTTTCAATTCTAGCTGAAGCCTGAAATTTAGGAATAAATGTATTCAAAACATGTATCAAAATGTGTAGTGATCCTTTACTATCTTAATTAGGATGTTTTACGCCCAGATTTCTAAAGACTACAAGTAGATGGCTCAATTCGCTGAGGTGGCATATCTGTGATGTACATTACAGTCAAACCTGTCTTAGCGACCCCATCCATATAACGACTTCCTGTGTTATGCGACCGTTTTTATTCCTCCCGAGCATTTTCCCGTTCATTTTACCTTTATATAACGACTCCCTGTCTTACGCGACTAACGACCGTGTTTTCCGTTCGTTTTGACCAAGAAAACTTGTCTAAAACGACTATCGGGACTGATAAAATCATTAAACAATAAATAAATCCTGTCTGACGAAAAGAAGATTCGTAGACCATTGGCATCGTTGTCAATTAGCAAGGTTCTTAGAAACGGAAAAATAAAGTATGAAGCGATCAAAAACTGTTTTATTATCTTAGAAGCGAAGTTCAGATTGCCCTGTAAAATGTGATTAGTCGTCAATGTCGTTGTTCCTTATTTTATTGCCAGCAATGATATCAAATCGACCTGGCATATTTTGTTAACACACTATATCCAAATTTTTTTTCATTAACAAAAATTGGGCATTTAATAGGACATTAAATAATACCCCACCACGTTGCATTGTTTCTAGTAATCATGAACACATTTTACTGAATTACAAATCAGCCTACAGGAACAGCTGTGCATGATAAATGTCCACCTAAGAAAGCTTAGAAAATTATTTAAAACTGGCTCAACTCAAAAACTACAAATGGGATTGTGCTGAAAATTCAACCTGATCTTCATTTTATAGTACTTTACAGTTGTGAAAAGTTTGTTAAATATCTGAAAACTGCCAATTATTGACAAAAAAAAAAACCCTTGAAATGGCCAAAGTCAGAACCTAAATTGGATTGTGCTGAAAATATAACTTGATCTTCATTTTATGGTATTTAATGGCTGCACAAAGTTAAAATAAAATCTGTTGAAGCGTTTTCAAGTTATCATCAGGAAACCACAGAGGCATGGACAGACAGACACTAATATCCATACGGAGCAGCGGCGTAGCAACCATTTTTAAAGCTGTAAGCAGAGAGTCTGGGGGGGGGGGGGGGGGCAGCAGCCACCCAGAAGCTGAACAGAATTTGGAAGTCGAAGGATGACTTTGGCCTTCTCCAGGCACTTTTACCCACACATTTCGCTATTGAAGTAATGATTAAAAATGCACAAAAACATGAATATCAGATAGTAAGTTATCACAGCCAGCTTTGATTTTTTTAGGTTTTTTTTCTTTTTTCTCTCTTTTTTTCTTTTTTTTTTTCATTTTTTCTTAAATTTTTTTTTTATGTTTTAAAACTTTTTAAACAGTTATCTGAGAGTTATCTTCAAGACATTGGTGCAAACAGGGACCATTCATATAGGGTCCCCTGGCGAAAATACAACTGGGTATACTCAAGAAGTCTGAGTCTGAGTATATAAAAAAACTCCACTAGTGATAACACACAGAAGATCGACGAGAAAGTCAGAACAACCCCAAATCTTGATCACTGACTTGAAACACAACCATTCAATCTACTTCAAACTGTAATAATCGACCAGCTTAATAAGGGAACAGAAGATGGATTTTGCGGTTACCATCTGATGCAAAAGTATTGATGGCTTCATCAAAATCTATTTGGATTTCTGGATGCACATGCATCAGTGACAAGCCATTCAACCTGTCCTCTACCATCGTCGACCGAAGATAGGTCTTAACACGTTTCAGTGCACTGAAGGACCGCTCCGCTGTTGCAGAAGTGACTGGCATGGACAGGAGAATCTTAACAGCTGTGTGAATGTTTGGATACAGCTCAGGATTAGCATGTTGGAGGGTTTCAATCAAAGATCTAGGCTTCTCATTGATATTATCCCACTTGCACCTCCATCTGACCAACTCCGTTCGAGATGTTGCTAATTTACCTTCTGACAAGTCCGCAGCAAATGGAGCAAAAACACTGGCTTCCATATCAGGAGTTAGCAAATTAAGTCTGGATGGAATCAGGTACTGGGCAAGGAACCTGTCTTTGGGAACTATGATCCTCTCTTCGATTTCATTGGCCATATGATCGAGCAAGGGGTAGAATAGGGACCTTCTCCAGTACTGTTCAGGTGTGTCCGCTGGGGTATTGGTTCTATGTTGTTGTCTACCTGCCGTTCTAGGTTTAGAAGTTTGTACATCTTGTTTCCTGGCAAGTTGTTAGGATTTCTGTATAAAGTTGTTGCCAAATATTGTCGTCCTGCCTGATTCTTCTGAAGCTTTCGACGACAGTTTTTGCCTCCGATGCAGCCTCAACGAGGTCAAGAGTGGGTCGCTGTAGCAAGTTTGAAAGAGCTAAACTGTACTGCAAAACATGCTCTGCTACAATAAGAGCAACCATGAACCCAAAATCTTGAATACAGTCAAACCTGTCTTAAGTGACCTTTGAAGGGAAATTGTGAAAAAGGTCACATAAGACAGGGGGTCTTTATACACAGGTCATGATGTTTGCAGACCAATAAACAAAGTCATGTTGTCAGCATGTGAAAGAGTTAACTGAAGACCTAAATTGTTTGTTTTATTAAGTAAACAATAAAATATGACATTTATTTTATGTAAATAACACAAGTACAAAATATACAACAATAATGAGCGTTTTGATTGCCGATTGAATTAACGCAGGTCAACTTTATTCCCCCATTTAGTTGTTGTATTTTTCTTTGTACCGGGATTTACCGGTTTCCTTGAGTTTTAACAATAAGCTCTCTGAAGAAAGTGCAAGTCGGTTTAGAACCAGTGTACACCGGTTCCCTATTGATTATTTCCCTTTGTAAAACAAAATGGCTTGATTATAACAATAAACACGCCGTTATGAGAAACATCATCATTTCCAACCCGAATGGCAACAAAATCGAATGTCGACATTGACGACTATTCAAATTTTACAGGGGAATCTGAACTGCGCTTCTAAGATAATAAAACAGTTTTTGATCGCTTCATACTTTAGTTTTCCGTTTCGAAGAACCTTGATAATTGACAACAATGACAATGGTCTAGGAATATTCTTTTCTTCAGACAGGGTTTATTTATTGCTTAATGATTTTAACAGTCCCGAGAGTCGTTTTAGACAGGTTTTCTTGGTCAAAACGAACGGAAAAGACGGTCGTTAGTCGCGTAAGACAGGGAGTCGTTATATACAGGTAAACTGAATGGGAAAATGCTCGGGAGGAATAAATACGGTCGCATAACACAGGAAGTCGTTATATGGAGGGGGTCGCTAAGACAGGTTTGACTGTAGCAAGTTTCAATTGTTTTGCATTTTTATCACCATCTGTCGCTAGGTCATCTAAGGTGTCAACAATGATGGAATGTGCTGACTTGAATGTGTTTAAAGCGTCGGCCTTACTAGACCATCTAGTCTCGCACATACCCTTGATTTTTCGGCGACCATCAAGCAGCCTCTCTTTGTTCTGCATCAGCCTGTTCCAGCATTGTTTTAAACCTTCCTGTTCGCTTTGAAGAATAACTAAAAGCAAACGAAACATCCTTTACTATATCAACTGCATTTCGGATGATTGGGAGTTGACACGATTTGACCACAGCCAAATTCAAGCTGTGTGCATAGCAATGTACATAATGGGCTTCTGGGATTTCTGCTTGAATACGGGTTCTAACCCCAGAAAGTTTACCCGCCATATTAGCAGCCCCGTCATACCCCTGTCCCCTCATAGCCTGTGTGACTATTCCATACTTGTTGAGTTTTCCCATAATGGTTGCCGCAAGAGCTTCTCCAGTTGTAGAACTGGCTTCAGCAAATCCGACAAATCCCTCTTTTACTTTCAATACCCCATCTGTATCAGTATCGACATAACGAAGGCATAACGCGACCTGCTCAATGGTTGACACGTCTGTGGTTTCGTCAGCAATGATACTGAAACAGTTAGCAGCATTGCACTCCTGGACAATACGTCGCTGTATTTGATCGCCACAAATACTGATCAGCTCATTTTGGATTTGGGGTGATAAATATCTGGCATTTGGGGGACTATTCTGTAGATGATCAGCTAAAATCTTATCAGTTTCAGCTCTAAATTTGATCAAAGCGATAAAATTACTCGTCTTCCGTATGACCACGGAGGGGAATATTCTGTTTTCCACACAGGTAGATAGTCTTCAAGATGCTCTTTAGAATATCCCGATTTCTCGAAATTTTATGCTGGAAAGAGGTACTCAGCATAGAAATGACATCTTCCTTTTTGCCCTCAGCGACGGCCACAAAATTTTCGCTTTTTTCCACACAATTTCCATGCCCAGATTGCTTCAAGTGATGTTTGATTAAAGTCCCCAAGTTTGCCCAGTCATTCACAGGGTCACGAACAAATGCATGTTCATCACTGTTGAACAGCACACAATATAAACAATAAAGACCATCTTCAGATTGTGAATATCTGAGCCAAGGGAATTTCTCTAGCCATGATCTGGTAAATGCCCTATTTACCCCTCGAATCTTTCAAAGGGGAAAAACAAACGATGTCGGAACGAGCCAATTATTCTTTAATAAGAAAAGCTTTTGTTTGTCATCAACAGTTGTTTTATGCAATGCAATATCAAATGTTTTAGGCTGGGTAGATTTGGACTCTGGTTCCAATATGGGTGGGCTAACAGAAGCAGCATTGCTATCTGGATCAGCGATGCTCTGTTCAAGATGGGCAGACCCTGATTCAAATGTGGGCGGATTAATAGGTACAACATCGCTGCACTGAGCATCACCTTGAGCAAGACAGACGGACTCTGGTGATTTTTGTTTTTTTACGGGATGTTCATCAATACTTGTAGAGGGAGCCGCAGATGAGACATTTTGCGGTTTCAAAAAATATTTCGTCACTTTACTTTGTCCCTTGTCTATTTCGGAAGACTTACTCCTCTTCATTTTAATTGATCTGCTTGCTACTGATTTATGTAAACTTATTATTATTTTATGAAATGCTACGGTAGCACAAATAAATCGTGAATAATTCACTCAATGTGAATGATAGCCGGATTGCTTAATCAAACTGTTCAAGATTTATAAAGGACGCAGGTTAAAATCATGACGTCATGAGTCAAGAAGTAAATTAAACGCAGTTACTTTTGGGGCACCAACAGGGTAACTCCTCATGTCGCATTTTAAAAGCTATATTTTCGGGGAGGTCGCAAGTCGTTTTTGGCACACAATGTAGGTCGATTTTTGATTAATCGTAATTCAAGGTCAAACGAGATGTTGAACAGTATACACAAATAATGTAGTAATAACTATAATTATGTTAAATGTTTAACTTTGTGCGTCCATTGATTTGATCTTGAACTTCATATATTCATAAACCCAGAAAAATGCAAATACGAAAAAAAAAAAATTGCCAAAATTATTTGTAAGCACATGCTTACAGTGCTAATAAACAGCTACGCCACTGCGGAGGGTATCACATAATACCCCGAAACTTTGTGGCAGGGTATAAAAAATGAATGATGTATAGTATACCCATAGCAGCAATTTTGCTTTTTCTATATTTTTATTCAGTAAATTAGTTTCCACATATAACCACCAAATTGTTTTTCCGCCCACGAATCACTCCATGCCAGGCTTGTCAGTTACATTTATATTACAATAGACGTGATATTTATGTTTAATTTACCTCATCACAGAACACCTGACAAATCATACTCTCGTGCTTGGCCGAAGGTTGACCTTTGTTTAATGCCCTGGATGCTCTGGACAGCACAGACACCATGGCATAGATATCTATAGCTGCATCTGCTAGTCTATTCAGTACAAACTGTTCTCCTAAAATAAAAGCATGTGTGCAGTGTTTAAACATTTTTCTCAAAACATTAAATCTTAAACAACTGATATGGCTAGTCATCATTTTATTTCTTTACAGCTTTAATATGTAAAATAATTTTACTTAAAAACATGGAAAAATTCAAGACAAGAATTAAAAACTTAATTTTATTTAGCACACTGACTCTTATAAAAATACCCTTTTTCATGCCAGAATAATAAAATGTCCTCCAGACTAATGTTTCAATTTTCATCATCATTTTATTAATAAATGTATACATGTACTAACAATTAAAAATATAACCACCTAGGCCTTATTAAAATAAGAATAACAGCAAATGTAACTGACTTGAATATTACCAAGTATGAGTTTTTTTCACTTGTGTCTTCAATAATTAAACATCTGATTCTATATTCAGAGAAAGTCATTATTAAATGACTGGCTGCATTTAAAGAGTCTGAAGTAAGTAAAATGCCTTAATCCACATAGAATTTGTTTCTCATTACCTTTAATAAGAGAATCATTTTCGTTCATGTGTTTATATCTCTAGTTCTGACATTATTACTGCTAGGAAGCACATGCACATTGTTTTCCCTTCCCTGAATGAGTTCAACTGTAGGTTATTTAAATAGTAGTAGGGAATAAATGATTGACACAATGTAAATAAAGATGTACAAATAAAAGATTTTTATTTTTGCATGCATAATTTGTTTTAAAAAGTAAGGTTTTTTTCTGATAGGCCACTAACACTTACCAATAATCTTCTTTTTATACTGTTGTAACAAATCCTGTACAGTGAATCCAAAGTCTTCAATCGCTTTTGAAGTCTGCAATAAAATTATGAGACTTTGTTGAAATCATGGTTAAAATGTTATCGGTAAAAAAAATTAACTACACAGATCCCCATAAATTTAAACTTAAATGCAGACATAGGTTTTATGAATACAAGAACAATGATTGATTTGTTAACCATTTATTTTCAATTAAACTGCAAAAAATGATACACAGCACTGTAAACACATCATATACCTGGTGAGCTGATGAAGCCAGATCTGGATGGACATCCTTTGACAAAGATTGTCCTGTACTCATGCCAGCCATACTGAAAAAAAAGAAACCAATAGGCTGGCAAATACCTTTTAAGTGCA
The DNA here is from genome assembly GCA_944474755.1 of Limnoperna fortunei. NCBI lineage: Eukaryota > Metazoa > Mollusca > Bivalvia > Mytilida > Modiolidae > Limnoperna > Limnoperna fortunei. Next base: position 93,077,868 of record OX104113.1, on the reverse strand, counting down.
TGCAAATTTTGTAATATGTGAAGTGAAACGATAAAACTCACAAACATACTGGAACTCACAAATGCTAGAAAGCAATTTTTATTTAGTTAAACTTAACTATTCTATCACCTTAGCACGTTACTTTAACATTATGATGTTAGATATTTAATTAATGCAAGATATTTAATAAATGTTGCCATCAAAATAGTTTTTAATGTTTTGTGCAATTATTATGGTTACCTATTGAACTTGATGAGTTGCTTCAAATTTCAACATTTACATGAAGTATGTCATTGTAGGACAAAAACTAGAAAAACTGTGAGCAATGCTCCCTATCTGATACCCCACACATCCCAATTTTCAAAACATCTGGGTACACAATCAAGTACCCCTACGTAAAAGAATAGTTATCCATGATTTTTCTATGGGAAAACACAAATATCATTCCAATCAAAATGTTCAATATCAGGTGCATAATCGGACTATGTGACAAATATTCTGTTAAAGTTTCATCAAATTCCATTCAGTGGTGCAGGTGGAGTTGCAGATAAGAGATGGTTTACCCCCTTATGTCAATGACAAAGTCCATTTTATTCTATGGGAAACACCAAATATCATTACGATCAAAATATTAACTATCAGATGCACATTGTGACAAAGATTCTGTTAAAAGTTTTATTAAATTCCATTCAGTGGTGTTGGTGGAGTTGTAGATCAATGTCTATGTAAAACCCCTAAATATCAAAATGTTAAATATCAGGTGCACAATGGTGCTATGTGACAAAGATTCCATGTAAGTTTCGTCAAATTCCAGTAGTGTAGGAGAAGCTGCACATAAGAGATGGCTACCACCTTATATTAATTACAAATTCAATGTTTCTCTATGGGAAACCTCAAATATCATTCCGATCAAAATGTGAAAATCTGGTACACATCACAGCACTATGTTAAAAAGATTCTGCGTAAGTTTCATCTAATTCCAATCAGTAGTGTAGGAGAAGTTGCAAATAAGAGAAAGCATAACAGATGAAGGGACAGACAGAAAGATGGACACACCCTAAATACTATACCCTAAAGGGGGGTACAAAATCCCTTAACAAATACAACATTATATTACATATGGTATTTCCTCTTATTAATCTGATTGGCTAAGCCAGTCTTGTGATTTACACTGTTACACTGCTAAATATATCTGGATATTATACAATTACTGTCTTTTGATGAGGTAAATGTGTGGAGTTATTGACTTTTGAAAAAACTGTTATTCACCGAGCTCAGCGGGCGAGGTGAATAACAAAGAGTTTTTTCAAAAGTCAATAACTCCACACATTTACCAAATCAAAAGACAGTTATTGTTTTATTCAATAAAAAAGGATATTCATTAAAAATAAAATGGTTATTCACCGCGGGAAAATGCATGCGATTGTTATTTAAAAAAGGGAATAACCGGGATTCTATAAATAACAATCGCATGCATTTTCCCACGGTGAATAACCATTTTATTTTTAGTGAATATCCTTTTTTATTCAAATTTTTCAGTCACATTATTATTATACAAAATGTTTTATATATTATTGAATAATTGTTGTTATTTAATTTCAATAAACAATTGATACAAATAATATGCATCTACAGATGTTCAATGAAATCTGTCCCAAACAGTAAACCTATTCTACCAAACAGTTACCAGTATATTAAACCAAATGATACACTTTTATTTAATTTAACTGAAATCAATCAATTAATTCATTCTCCTAAGAATGTCAGGTTTATACAGGTTTCAAAGTGGCCAATATAAATCTTACTGTTTAACTCGACTGCCAACAACATCAAACAGGGTTCCCATATTTTGTAAAGGATTATTCAGACTCTTCTGTAGTTCTTTTAGATGTCCACCTGCATACTAAATTTGTACAGAAATAACTAATTAGATACATGTATTAAAACTCAAGTATGTATATTGATTTTGATATTTTTCAAAACTTAGATCAAAGTTATTATAGGCTCCTCAGTGGCAGTGTAGTTATGTTAGTCATCTACTATTGATCAAGTGGTCTGTCAACACTGTGGATGCAGATTTGAGTCTCACTGCTGGCAGGGTGTACTCGTCTCCAATCTTAATTGACAAGGAATACCAGTTGTCCTACAGCAAGTTGGTGGTTTTCTCTCCAGCTACACCGTCTTCATCCCCTCCAACAAAATCTGGATGTCATGATACAGCTGAAAAATGGCTGAAAGTGGCATTAAAACACTATTCGAACAAACAAACAATCAAAGTTATTATTCATTCAAATTAAATATCAGAACGAAATGACTTCAATGATGTCCCCGAAGATCAGTTAGTACTAGACAAATAATTATGAATCTCTTCTTTCCATAAATATATGTACATACTAGTATATAAACTTTCACAGGAACTTGCTTCAACCCATTTATCTGGCTTTTATCAACAGGCCACAGAACAGACGAGACATCTTAAGTTGTGTCTAATTTATTAAATGGTACTCAACTCCAGGCAGCTATTAATTTTGGTGAATTTTTAAATTGCACAAGTAAAGTTTACTAGGGTGGACTGTTGGAATTAATATATACTGCAGAAAACAAAAAGCTTTGACATTCACTGAAATGCTACATGTAAAATATTGTTTTTGTTATTATTACACACCTGAATTCCGGTTAAAGATACAAATAATCGGAGGATATCATTTGTTCCTTCAAAAATTCTGAAAATTCTCAAATCTCTCATTACTCTTTCCAGACCACAATCCTGTAAATACATGTATATTAATAGCAGACAGATTAAGTTTCCATTTTATAGAATTTCTTATATACAATATAATAAAACTAAATATGAACAAGTGCAACAAAATAAGCCAGTCTAAAATTTTGGTAAATGGTTGAAAAGTTTGACAGAGAGGTGTTTACATGTATGAAGTAGCAGGAATTCTAATAACACAAATGAATTTGATAACCAGCCAATGTAATACCAAAGAATTGTGGAGCATTTACAGAGCTGTCAATTATATCACAGGAACCATGTACTTCTATAATGGATTTGATAACCAGACTCATTAATAGTAAGTTACAGGGCATTTAAATCATGGGAACCCTTATAACCATAATAAATTTAATATCCATCCAATTTAATACCTTTTGCGGGACATTTGCAAGTTCTCTGAATTAATGAATAGAGAACAGATAAGTTCAATATGTAACAACAATAGATTTAATATAAATTTTTATGTTGAAACAGAACTTACACAGTTTGACTCAAAGACATGGCTCACTTTATACTTTATACTTTGTACATCCCCATAAACATTTTCCCTAAGATTGGACAACAACTGAATGATTTAGAGAGCGGATATCGCTTTCCAAGCCGCTCTCGCTTGCCCCCGCCATTGGGTGTTCCCATGGGTCTTCGTCGGGCTCATATAAACGCATATAAAAAGGCTTTTACTATTAACCTTGATAACAATTTTAAAAAAAGGCCTATTGAATACATAATCTATCAATTTGTCAGTAAATTTTATTAGTTGTGATATTCTGTTATATATGCAACTAGAAAAACTGAGCAATGCTTCCTAATTGATACCCCCCCCTCCCCCGCCCCCCCCTGGTGCACAATGGGACTATGTGACAAAGATTCTGTGAAAGTTTCATCAAATTCTATACAATGGTTGAAAAGTTTGACAGAGAGGTGTTTACATGTATGAAGTAGCAGGAATCCTAATAACACAAATGAATTTGATAACCAGCCAATTTGATATCAAAGAATTATGGGGCATTTACAGAGCTGTCAATTATATCACAGGAACCATGTACTACTATAATGGATTTGATAACCAGACTCATTAATAGTAAGTTACTGGGCATTTAAATCATGGGAACCCTTATAACCATAATAAATTTGATATCCTTTTGTGGGACATTTGCAAGTTCTCTGAATTAGTGTTTAAAACATATAATGAATAGAGAACAGATAAGTTCAATATGTAACAACAATAGATTTAATATAAATTTTTATGTTGAAACAGAACTTACACAGATTTACTCAATGACATGGCTCAATTTATACTTTGTACACCACCATAAACATTTTCCCCAAGATTGGACAACAACTGAATGATTTAAAGAGCGGATATCGCTTTCCAAGCCGCTCTCGCTTGCCCCCGCCATTGGGTGTTCCCATGGGTCTTCGCTGGGCTCATATAAACGCATATAAAAATGCTTTTACTATTAACCTTGATAACAATTTAAAAAAAAGGCCTATTGAATACATGATCTATCAATTTGTCAGTAAATTTTATTAGTTGTGATATTCTGTTATATATGAAACTAGAAAAACGGAGCAATGCTCCCTTATTGATACCCCCCTCCCCCGCCCCCCTGGTGCACAATGGGACTATGTGACAAAGATTCTGTGAAAGTTTCATCAAATTCTATACAGTGGTGTAAGCAGAGTTGCAGATATGAGAATGTGTAATGGAGGGATGAATGGACAGAGAGATGGACATTACAATCACTATATACCCCCCACCCCTCAGCTGGGGGTATAAAAAATATAGTAAAAATGACAGAAAATGCAGAGTTGTTGGGATATTCTATTAAAAAGTTTATGACCTTTAAGAGGGGATTTTTTTCTTCGGAATGTGGGTTGTGTACCATTAATGGTATCAGACCTATTTAGTACAGTAAAAAAAAATCAATTAGTTTAAAAAATTTAATGTTCAAAGTTCATAACCTCCTTAACAATCTTGATCTGTAAGTCATAATGAAGGACTGAAATCAAATATAAATATACAATTAACGAAACAAACTTTAAACATTCAAAAACATGAGAACATGGGAAAAGTATTTTATAACAATAAAAATTACCTTCATGTATCCCATACCACCTAACACCTGTATAGCTTCATCTGCACAGTACCAAGCAGCTTCCTGTGAATAAAGAAATAAGGAAAAGATGCATAGTACTTTTTTTTCTAAGGTATTTATGCATTAAAATATGCTTTCTTTATATTGTTTTCATCTATAAAAGTAAACATACCAAAGGTCACAAAATGTTTCAATAGGAAAAATAGCCATTAAATTCATAGTGTAGAGATATATTCTGAGCCCTTTTTAATTCATAAAGTCTGATATTCTTTAACAGATTGGTTATTTGCAACATTGTTTATCTATTGATTGCATATTTCCATGTTTTAATTATGACAAAGTTAAATTTTGAAAAAATGCAAAAATCGCAAAAGTCTGAAATGACTGGGTTGCAAACCAAGTGCCTTAATAAATATGAAAGGGAATGGTTTACAATTTGTTGGAAAAAGGTTGGGTCTGTATAAAAAGATGTAGGAGTTGATTACACAAAATAGGAAATATCTTCCGCATATGATCTAAAAATGACAAGTTCCCAAGGCAGGAAAATTAGGAACACAATTATGGAACACTTCCATAATACCAGGTGCAAAACTTCAATACATGTGCAATCTTTCTGTAAAGTTTCAGAGTTCTGGGTTGAAACTGCAGGAGGAGATGATTACACAAAATAGGTACTGTCTTCTGCAAATATTCTGAAAAATGACTAAGTTCCTAAGGCTGGAAAATAAGGAAAAAAATTCTGGAACACTCCCATAATACCAAGTCCACAACTTCAATAAATGTGCAATCTTTCAGTGAAGTTTCAGAGATCAGGGTGCCGTTTCATAAAGCGATCGTTAGCTTAAGGTGCACGTTATCCTATTGAAATTGCATGGGATAACGAGCATGTTAATTAGCGATCGCTTTATGAAACGGCACCCTGGGTTAAAAATTGTAGGAGGAGTTAATTACACAAAATAGATACCCAGTTTTCCCCCCACCAGCCTGCCTTCACCATACTATAACCTGAGTTTAAACTTTGTGCAACCCAGCCAAAAATGTAAATTCTAACATTGTACATCATCAATAAGAAAACAAACTTACAGAGGCATAAACTTTACTGATGGCAGCCTCAATTTGGAATTCAGTTGATCCTTGATCCATGTTAGCTGACACCATGTATGCCATTGACTGAAATATAATGCAGTAATGATTTGGTCATTTGTTTATATGGAATTATACAGTTATAGCAGACATACACACTGACTATAAATATGCATATTCTTGTTTTTTTTCAAAACATCTCTTTCCATAAAGTACATGCTTCATAAATAACAAAGTTTCTCTTATTTGCAAATAAAATATGAATTAACCTGTGACTGTTGTTATTAGTTTTTCTGTGCCTCACCTCTGTAACATACTGTAATATAACCATTCTAGCTATCTTTTCCTGTATGGCACCATATGATGAAATCTTCCTACCAAACTGTGATCTTTGGGAAGCATGGTCAATCTGAAAAAAAAAAAAAAATCAAAACAAATTCCACTAACAGCTAAAATTGGAAACTACAGCACATGTTGCATTACATCGTCATAGACAAAATGTATTCTACAGTAAACAATCAACAGTTAAGCAATAATTAAAAATCTGTCAAAATCAAAAATGGCCAGATTTCGTTAAACAGAAAGTAGGTGAGCAACAGACCTGAATTAAATCCCACGGTATGGGACCCCATGCTCATGCTACATACCAAATATCAAGAGGCTATGATAAGTAATTGCTCAGAAAACTGTTACGAAAATTTTTTCCCCACCCGCACGCCTGCAGCCCGCCAGACATTCACCATTTTATAACCTGGATTTTCACTCCGTGAAATCCGGCCAAAAATTTTCAAAGAACAATTTGTAAGGTCTTCTCCATGTCCCTATTAGGCTTTGACCCTTAGACCATTTTCACGCTCATGTCTCAAGGTGACCAATGGGGAACACTCTATGTCTCTAGGACTAATAGTTTTAATGTTTTGGTTATTATAAGCTTTACGGTAACTGCCTATGGAATTTTTGCCTCTTAACTAAAGAAGTCGTCAAATCTGTTTGGTCAAAAACAGGAAAAAATTGCTTCTTTAAATGACAAACATTTTTTCATAATTTGATTTTGAGTATCTTTTATGGTTTTTGAGTTATTTTCATAACAATACTCACAATGACTTTTAGACCATTTTCAGGGTCATGTCTCAGAATGAAAAATGGTGAAGACTCAAGGTCTTTACATCTAATAGTTTTAATGTTTTGAAATACTTTTTTTATAAATTGAATATATAATACAAGGGTCACAGTGCTGTCAAAGTGATTTCCAATACAATGCTAATTATCAATATACATAAAAATCCCATCAAACTAGTTAAAACTTGTTGGAAACATTTCCTAAGACATAACTACTGTAAAGCTGGTAAATCTGTGACTATTTTATCTTATTTGAGAACTTTTTTATTAGATTGATAGTAGCCTCAAAAGCCTTTACAAACAAGACAAACAGAACACACGAAATGGCAGTTTTTTTGTCCCCACAATTCTTTGTGATGGGACAAAAATTATATCTGAATAATTTAATGTTATTTGCGTTGTACAGAAATTATATAATGACTTAAAAGATCTCAATGAATCAATAATTAGGGCTGGTAAATAGGTTTTGTTTGTTGTTTGTGTGAATGGTGTTTAATTCCACTCTCAGCAATTTTTCATCAAGGCATCCAGATTTTATTTGAGGACCAGAAGAAAACCCATGACTTTCAGTAGGAAAACTGGAATTCAATGTCCAATAGATATCAGTGAGATTGTATCCATCTCTGCTGACCTTAAGGTCAAAGATAATCAACCTTGGTATGCATCATATCACCTTGAAATTATCTACCTAAATGCCAAATGTCAAAAGCCTACCTTTCTAAGAGAAAAATGTAATAGCCACAACACGATTAGTTTCAGACAGACTAACTGATTACTATAGGGCATCCTCCTAATAGTGGCAATGTCCAAATTAAGATCGGAGTCAATCACACTCTGCCAGCAGTGAAACTTGAACCGGCAACCAATCAGCCACCAAACCCCAATAGATTTTGCAGGGGCACAAAGAAGAAATATAATATGTATGTATTTTGTAAAAAGCAATAAAATAATGGTACATTTCTCACTTGTTTTTATATTTTCATGACATTTTTTATTCATTTTCCCTACTGATAGGTATTAGTGATAAAGATTGTAACACTTACAGCCTTTTTGATACAGTAGTTCATTGTTCCTGACAAGGCAGCTGCCATTCCAAACCTGCCATTGTTCAGGATGTTCATAGCTACCTTAAACCCTCCTCCAATCTCTAAAATATAAATAATTTCCGATAATGTAATGTTCAATAACAAACCATTATTAGATATATTACCTGTATTAAGTTTGTAACATTTGAAACTGGATCAGCTTATAAACCACTAAAATGGTTCTCTCCCCCCCCCCCCCCCCCCCCCCCGAAAAAAAAGTTCTATACTAGCATATACATACATGAATTAATTAAACTGATATTTCTGCTACTTTACATTTGGCTTTAAAATTGACATTTACAACAATAAAATTATTATTTAATAATATCTGCTTTAATGAACACTGAAAACTAACTATATAAGCTAGTCTAAAATCTCAAAAATCTCACCTCCTAACAAATTTTCAGCAGGGACAGGACAGTCTTCAAAATAGACTTCAGCAGTATTTGAAGCCTTGATACCCATCTTCTTCTCAGGCGGACCACTGTTAAAATACATTTATCAACTTACAGTATATTTAAAACCACTTCTTATATTTCATATTTTAAAAGTACTATATGTCAAAAAAGAAAAACAGTATAGACATGGGTGGGGGGGGGGGGGAATTAAGGAAGACCAATAAAAAAATGAAATGCAAACTATAGTCAAATATACTGAAAATAAACAGACATTTCACACACACACACACACACAAATAAAAAATTTGAAAAGAAGAATTGTGTGGTGAAGAAACTTATCTGTAAGTGACTTCTGTTGAATATTTAAAAAATCTATATGTACAGGGGTGCAAAAGCAGAGTTGCCATATTTTATTAACCAAAACTTTCATTAAAATCGTTTGAGAACTTTTTGAGTTATGGTCCGGAAACCACAAATTCCAGAAATTTTCTAATGTTTTTCTGTCACTGTGACCTTGACCTTGAGCGGATTAACCCCAAAATCAATAAGGTTCCTCCTCTTATGGTATGTAACAATATACCAAAGTTTTATTAAAATCTGTTGAGAAATTTTTGAGTTGTGGTCCGGAAACCACTAATTCAAGAAATTTTCTACCGTTTTTCTGTCGCTTTGACCTTGAACGGATTTACCCCAAAATCAATAGGGTTCCTCCTCTTATGGTATGTAACAATATCCCAAAGTTTCAATAAAATTGGTTGAGAACTTTTCGAGTTATGGTCCGGAAACCACTAATTCAAGAAATTTTCTAACGTTTTTCTGTCGCTGTGACCTTGACCTTGAACGGATTTACCCCAAAATCAATAGGGTTCCTCCTCTTATGGTATGTAACAATATCCTAAAGTTTCATTAAAATCGGTTCACAACTTTCTGAGTTATGGTCTGGAAACCAATTGTTGATGCCCGCCCAGCCGCCCCCCATCATCATAACAATAGCGGAGTTCAATTTCGATGCGAATCGGCTAAAAAAAGATTCCATCATTATGTTTTGGAAACTTATTTATAGCCAGCAACCGAATAATAATTTTTGTCTTGACCATCAAAAGCGCCCAGGATTTATTAAATTAATGAACATACATGTATATTAAGATTCACTATTACGCTTACTTGGATACTCCACCAAAGGATCTCTCTACAATAAAGGCAGAAACTTTATCCATAACCTCACCAGTCTTTTCATCCTTAACAGGAGTCTGTAAGTAGTAACACAAGTGTTATAATACCTTTCTGTTTGTCAAATAATAATAAATATATTTTTTCTAATTCTGTTTTTGAGATAACTTGCTCATTTGTTACCATATTTATTATTTTTTACTTTATAGATGAACCAAAATTAATTGGAGTTACTGCCCTTAAACCAAACATTTGATATTTCTAAACATGTGTTTATTTTGCACATACCTTATACAAAACAACATTTATAAATATTAAACTAAACATGTTTTTAGAAACAAATAATAACACATTTTTATAGAGTATGTATTTCCCAGACTCATTGTCAATAAGGATTGCAAAGTTTACCTCATAGTTTATATAAAACACATTCTTGTGCCCAAAAATATGACAGCATGCATATTTTATTTTATTGAAACAGTGTTTACATTAGTTTTGGACTTCAAACTACAAAATGCAGAGATAGATATTCAATGTATGGCCACTTTCAGGCTTAAAGCTGTACTGGCCATTGCTCTGGTAGAAAAAAATCTAGCAGAATTTACAAAGCTTCAACATTTTTTAAATTAAATCTGTATTTATCTCACAATGAATGGTTTACGACTTTTCTGAAATTTTTTTCAAACAAATAAAAAATTACCTTTGCAAACACTGTAAAGATTTCTGCCAATCCTCCATTACTAATCCAAATCTTACCACCATTCAAAATATATTTCTTTCCATCTGGAGATAAAACAGCTCTTGTTTTTATACCCTACAATTCAAAGAAAACATGTATAAAATGTCAGAAAAGATGCATGGGCAGGTAACTTTGTACCAGATAGAAATTCTACACAAGTTAAACACATAATGTCTACAGAAATAATATTTTGCAAAAATACCCAGGAACAATATAAAATAATTTTGTGTATAAGTGTACTGGGTAGTAAAGGAGATATTTGTATTGATTGACCTCAATTTCTGCAAATAAATAAGTTTAAAGAAACATAAGTCACATAATACTGACGCATCTGAGATGTTTTTCAAAGATGACGTTGCTGTTTTGCGGAAAGCATTTATATGGAAGGCAACAGATCCTAGTGGTGTTAGCAATAACAAGCACAATTATAGCCTTTTACGCAGGTCAAAACATGTTTTTAGCAACCAAATTCAAATTTAATAAGAATACTTTTTTTCTTAAATGTAATCCACTCTATTTTTTACTTGGGGGGGGGGGGGGGGGGGGGAGGAGGAATTATTTAGATTGGAATCTAGCATACCCTGCCTTATTGCAACACAAACAGGCACGAGATCAATATTAAACGACTACCTACATTAACCCCTGGGTCACAAGGTCTGCTCAAATATTAACATGAACAAGTATATCTTTAAATCTTTAAACTTGTACCGTCCTGAACTGTAGCTTAAGTATTGTTTGTTGGACTTGAAACATTCACAACCTAAGTAGTGATGAAACAAAAAACCAGGAGATTATTTTAATCTAATCAGCTATATAAGACTCTTGTGTCTGTACAAACAAGGGAACAAGAAAACAGGTAAATACTGAAATAAACATCTAACTGTATTTACTGAGACCGAAAAGTATTCTTACCCCAGCATCAGAGCCACAGGAAGGCTCAGTTAGTGCAAAAGCCGCCATGTTTTGACCACTTGCCAGTTTAGGCAGGTACTTGGCTTTCTGGGCTGGAGTACCAAACAATAGTATACCTTTGAAACCAATGGACTGAAAATAAAAGAATCAGTTGATGATATACAACATAACAAGAAAAAAGATAGTTGAAAAAGCAGTACATATTGTACAAATATATAAAGAAAATCTGTTATTTAGTAATAAAGTAATGACATAACTTCTTGTCTAACGGCTTCATTACATGTATGTACATGAAACAGTAAAATCCAACATTATATATTTCTACAGCAAGGGATTAAGGTCTATTGGAAAAATTAGAAGAACACATGCTTTTGTATATGTCCATACAGAATGAAAGTACATGTATTTGCATGCAAACATTAGGATAACAAATCTGCTTCAATAAGACATCCAATGAATAAAACCATAGCCTTAGAAAAAATAAAAATATCCAAGTATACCTGATGGGCCCCTAATGTAATTCCAACACCCAAATCATGCGACCCAACTATCTCCACAAGTCTAGCATACTGTGTATTCGATAATCCAAGTCCACCTGAAAAATATATAATGATTTTGTTAAAAATAACTCTCACAATTTCCACACAAAACATGTACATAATCTTAGTACTGGATTTGTATCTAATCTTAACATCAGATATATGTAGTATTATTACAAAATAAATCAGATTTAATTGGTTTTTGGTGAATTAGCATAACTTACCAATAAATCTTGGAAACTTCTTTACTGAGCAACTAAAAGAACTTGCACAGAACTTCCAAATTGAGTAATTTAATTACAACTTTGTTACACATGCATTTATATATAATTTTGTTTCAATGTTTCTATTTCTCTACGTTTCTGTACTGTAGTGTATGTATAAAATCTATCTTTTTAAGCAATTATTGCAGCTGAATGAAAGAAGTCGAGATAAAACTACCTAAATCCTGTGGGACTTGTAAACCAAAAGCTCCCAGTGCTTTTAAGCCTTCCATCACATGATCCTCAACCTTTTCAAGTGAGTCGTTCTTTAAAGCATCATTTTGCTCCTACAAATCCAATTAAAAAACTCAATAAGTGTTTGAAACCTATGGGAGCAGGACAACTGCCCCCAATATATTTGTCATGCTTTTTTAGCATATTTTTAAGATAAAAGAATAAAATAAGATGAAAATTTGTTTTATTAATGACACACAGAAGTCAAACAAACAAAACATTTATAGAGATAACAATGATTCATATATATATGTTCAGCACTAATGTCACTTGAGCACTAAAAGTCCTTAAAGTGAATGTTGTATGCAACACCCTGCAATAAGTCAGTTCTGTACCAGGTTGAGTACGTGGCTTTCAGTATGTTGGTACTTCACATAGATGTAACCCTCATAGCTGAGATTTTGATGACCTCTCTCTGACTCTAAGAATTCCTCCTTTTAAATATGCTGACCTTAATTTTCTCCCTTTGAGATATTATTAAGGCTTGTACTATAAGCTTGTAAACAGTTTTAAAATAAATTATAATAATTATTTTTAGCTATAAAAAAGTTATTACTTTCAAATAAAATTTATTAAATGGTAATCGAAATTTGTTGATTATACTTTATCCAAGCTATTTAATTCTGAAATAAAACTAAAGTTTTTGAACAGTCTTGATCACAATATTCAAGTTCAGTGCAGATATATACATGTATATTTGATTAAAACTCTAAATTATCTGTTTTATATGCATTATTATTTTCGTTATGTTAACTGTTATATACTTTAGACTCAAAATTGAAATATGATTCTTTTTAGTTTGAACTGTATTGCAAAATATATATAATTATCCCTACTTTTTTCAAATTTCCTTTTATCGTGTTATCTGAGAAATGTCGAATCTCACTCTACTAGCATAACACTGAAAATTATCCGTTTCTAAGGAAATAAACAATGTCACATAACAGAGATAAAAAGATTACTGTTTGTTTTACTTCCTCAATCACATTATAATTCTGCTGCAAGCAGCTCGATGGATAATTTAGATCATGAAACGAAAACAAGCAATAATATTTATTTATATATCAGTGTTCTAGGATTTTTTTCTTGTAACTGACCTTTTACAAATGAAGGTATCCTTTATATTGGAAGTCAATTTTCCTACAGTTAAGAGGATGTGTTATATTTTTTAATATTAATAATTGATATTTTTGATGTATTTGTAGAAATTCTTTGAAAACTTTTGATAGAAAAGTGATGTAGCATGGTTATACATGTATTTAGAAAACATGCACGTCTACTTTTAAATTAATCAAATCATTTGAAAATCCCTTTACGCAAATTTAAACAGCCAATCAGAATTTACTTCTGTCTATTTCTGGTTTGAAAATTTGGAAAAAATACATGTTCATTTTTTAAAATTTCCAACAATTCAATTTGTTAATTGTATTACACTGTAATATATCTTTTGAATTGGAAGTTTTCATAATTTCAGTTGATAATGAAATGAAATGTGAAATGTTTTTACATGAGACATCAAACCATCAATAGTAAACTAATCAAAAGAAACACTGAACTAAATTCCTTTCCAAGACTAGTATATACACATCTGTATACAAATATCAATTAATAATATAAAAATTGTAGCCTTTAAATATGGTACAAAATGAACTTTTGTATGCTAAAAAATCCCTGTCCACTGGTGACAGAAAGTGGGAATCCCAATTAGAAATCAAATACCAGCATTAACATGTCAATCTCAGTCCCACACATGCTTTATACTTTACTTGGTTCAAACTTTATGACTATTACATTAATCCTTTAGGCTTACTTCAAAAAATTTTGCAGTAGGATCTATTAACGCATGTAGTGTTTCTTTTTGTTCCTCTGTCAAAACTACAAAGAAAAAAGTAAAATCATAAGCAATTGAGAAGTTAATGAGATACTTTATCACATATTTGGTAGTAATATGTACATTTTTGCACATTTGATATGACCGGCAATGGACCGATATTAACCCCCGCGGCTGATATCGGTTTTTAGCTTCCGCTTTAATTTTGCACTTCCACTCTTATGTCAACATAGGAGACGAACTTCATCTAACAAAATGATGGATGACAACTTCAACTAACAAAATTTAAAAATCTTTAGATGAATTTCAGGTCTGACCTAACAACAATTTTTTTTTTCTACTAATTTTTTATTTCAAACTCATATGCACAACTCTGAATGGACTTTTTGTAACTTTTTGTTATAGCATTTAATTGGTTTACAGTTTTGGTAATTTATGCAAAGTCATCAAACAGCCAAACAATGGCAGTGCATCAGAGGGGAAATGAAATCTACTGATGGGCAGAAAATTTTGAAAGCCACTGGAATTGCAAAGAGAGTTTGGTAGAGAATCGTCCTTTTGTAGCAGCAATTATCTGTGTATTTTTTAGCACTTGCCGCTTTCGTTATAAAAGAAAGCATTTGAAAAATGAGGATAATTCCAATTTCGTCACCTGAATTCCAACAAGTATAAAAATTTTGTTGTTACAAATTCATTGTACCAGGTGTAAAATGACATATTAATGACCCCAAGACAATTAACTGGAAATTTAATGATTTCACCTTTATAGAAAATGAAGAGTACACCAGCCCTTAATGAAAAATTGTAACGGATTGACAAACAAACGCTTTTAAAAGAAGTATTTAAAACAAAATTCTTTCAAAATTTATAAACATGTTTTATTTTAGTCATTTAAAAAAAATAAATTTATAAGCTGCATATAAAAAAATATATTTGTTTATAGTGTACATATTATATGTTTGTTTGTTTTGTTTGATGGTGTTTTAACGCCACTTTCAGCAATTTTTCAGCTATATCATGGCGTCCAGTTTTTATTGGGGGAGGAAGCCGGAGTACCTGGAGAAAACCCTGACCTGCGGTAGGAAAACTGGCAATCCTTGTCAATTAAGATTGGAGTCGAGTACACCCTGCCTGCAGTGAGAATCGAACCCGCAATCTCAGTGTTGACAGACCACGTGATCAATAGTAGATGAACTACCTTGACCACTTGGCCACCGAGGCCCCCATATTATATGTCACCAGCACAATGAATGCTTCTGAGCAGATGTTTATATAGCTCATATGCTTAAGTGATGAAAGCCTGCAAAATCCTAAAAAATTCCCTCTACTAAGAACAATTTTTCTACTCGTTTTTGAAACCTACAACAGGATTTTTATGGTTCACGGAATGTTGTACTCTCGAAAGAAAGTTGGTGATTATATTTTCTTTTCCCAACTACACTCCAAAATGAAGACAGCAAAATATATCTGCCAACCAGGGGGACTTGCTCAACAGCTTTGTAGATCACACCTTAGGAACACTCCCGGACCTCAAAGTTATCAGTTTTAACAGGCATTACCTTCCGGAAATGGCAGAACCTGGTCAGACTTTATTTTTCCAAGGAAAAGATTCATGGCAAATGATTTAGATTCCTGCAATAAAGCAACATGAATAAACATATAACAGGAAATAACACAAGATAGCAATACAATTACTTTCAGTTTAAATACATACATATTTGTGGACACAAGTTGCATTCTGACTACATTTTAATTTGACACTATCAATATTAAACTATTCTTTTTGTTCTTCCATTTTTTCATCAAGTGTCAATTCTATTTCTGTTTCAATATGGAATCTCAACATACATTACTTAAGTAAAATACTAGAACAAATAATCTTACGCTTGCTTTTTTATTTATTTATTTTATATTTTTTTTTTGGCGGGGGTACGAATTTAATCCCATTACTCATAATGTAGCAGAGCGGGAGTGAATCACTCCCGGCATTTTGATGTCCAAAAGAAGTTGCACATACAATCAGAAGTGGTCGATCTTGATATCTTTCTACAGTGTCACCATGTTGTATCAGTTTCATGTTTAAAATCCATCATTATTCTGGGCGTACTGTAGTATGCAAATTAGCACATTTATAATAAAATTAGGTCACATTATCCATATACGGAAAAATGATCAACATAGCATTTTCCATGTGCATCTTCAAAGATGAAAAAAGAAATTTCTCCAATAAAGATCGTTTCCCGTTTAGTTTCGCAATGTCTAAATTTAAAGCTTAAATGACGTAAAGAAGATGAATATTATGTTTGAATTTTGTATAAATAGACTGAAGTCAGAATTTTTTATTTGCTTCATTACGAGCAATAGGACTGAAATCTGTCGTTAATCCGACAAATCACTAAACTAACTTCAGATTTTAACCGCAGTAAAATTTGTCCTAGTAAAATACATATACATGTATCTCTTAGTATCTGCATACCAAACGCAACTATTCGTAATATGTTGATTCAATCATTTTATTCATAAAACTTGTGTTCTTTAGTGGGAGTCAAATTAACTATGTGATATGTTAACTAAGAGCTATGTGATAAGTAGTATAGTAGTTGGTGAGGAGATCACTGTAATTTTAGTTACCTTCGGTTTTTCAAGAGTCTTAGTCTTTTCTTGGACATTTTTCTCAGCTTTCGCAGAACTTTCATCAACAGCAACTGTGCTTTTAGTTCTTAAAACCAATGCAGACAGACCAGGACTAAAAAGATGTTAAAAGCAAAATTATAGCAGAAGTTATTTTTTTTGTAATTTTAAGTATAGGAATTGACAGAAAACAGTATATATTGTGCATTAAACTTTTCAGTCTTCTAATTCTATATTGGTTGTCAATCTAACAAACATCATTAACAGTACATCTTGTAATAAGCAATATTTACCTGATACAAACAAGAATTGCTTAATGGATTGTGTTGTCCACAATAATATGATGCTCTATTAAGCTAGCGCTGGTCATCATTTTTGTGAAAACAATTTCTGATAATATCAGTTCTCAGGTTATTTGGGAAAGAAGAATAAAGTAAAAACAGTGCTTAAACGAAAATGTTTCTGGTCTGACCATAAACATGACCCATAAACTGACAAATTCAAAACAGTTTTCACTTTTCATACAGAGCAGTGTTCTCCCCAGGCCCTTTAAGCACCACGGTACCACAGCGCTTTATTTTGTTGCCGCGGTGCTATCCACTTGTCACTATTTCCTGTTGTATTGTTTATTCCACTGATTAAAGCTGTGGACAATACATTCTGTTAATTAATACCTCGGGTCATGTTAACCTGGACAGGTGTAAACATCTGCGCTCGTTAGATCAGATTGCCAGTTACCATTAGATTCATAAATAAATAATCATACTGATTTCTTTTCTGTACACGTTTAATACAAAAGTTTTAATAAAATTAGACAAATTAAGCTTAATTTTGAATGATTTCATTCACTTCTTGTGGACACTATAATTGGAGTTCACACTTAATTTCCTTAAGTTCCCCCACAAAAAATTTGCATATTGTGGTCACAGCAACGTGACTTTCAGTTTCAGTAGAAATTTTGCAATACCTTCTTGTAAAATTTAATTCTGTTATTTGAGCAGAAATTAGAAGAATTATTAAACTATCAGATATTAAATTGTGGTTGATATGCATAAATATGCATTAAAATGTACGCTGATAAATTGTGACTGTAAGCACCATGCACATGCACCAGTCCAGAGTTGCTTCCCCTGCATTAGTGCTTATTATGCAGTATACATGTACATGTATTTTGTGTTCTTGGTGTAGTATTTCTACCAAAAACTGCTATACAAACATTTTTAATATATTTTTAACAAAATAAAACAATTTATATATAAATCTCTACACCCTTAAATGTTTGTTTGTTTATTTTATGGTGTTTAATGCCACTTTCAGCAATTTTACAGCTATATCATGGCGTCCAGTTTTTATTGGGGGAGGAAGCCGAGTACCCGGAGAAAACCCCGACCTGCCACCCTTAAATGTAAATTTTGCAGAAAATAATGGAAATTAATACTCTATTAAATGAGAACCAAATTTATTCACACCCATTGTTTTAAAAAAGATTTATTACAGAACTTTTCAATGTGTTGGACTGTGTCTAAAATTGAGTATAATTGAACTTATATTTTTTGCTTGTTGAATTATACACGAAACTACCACCAAGTGTTGAATAACACACTTAACTAAATAAAAAAAAAAAAAAAATGTAATTAAGGCCACACCAAATAAATTTCTTGTTTTATGGACCCACATATTTTGTCAAAATCGAAAAAATAATAATAATACAAAATTCCGCTCCCCGCTCCAGGAAAGTTGTCGGGAGTTTTTTTTATTTTACTCTATGAAATCGTAATCTTGTTAGCGCTTAATGTTACATGCCATTTTATTGCATTACAAACAGAAATATAGTCTCGATCACCCAGACACATATATAATAGCATCTGGGATCACCTTGTTGTAATTTTGCTAACAATAGGTGGAGACAAAACTGATTCTATTTTTAGGGCCCTATTAAAGACCAGGAAAAACCATGCAAACATGTCTAATGACGTCACAGTAGGATTTTCTCTTGATTGTGCATAACAATAATATTTGTTTAATTAATTGATAAAGTAATATTTGATAAAAATATTCAAGTGTAAACTTTGGTACAATTTTTATACACTTCTTGATATGAACGGAAGGAATTTTTTAGAAAATAAAAATATCATCCAATAAAAAATTACGCCCAGTTTTGGGCGTAATGATAACGAGTTCAATATAGAGATGAATCCAGACGCACAAATGCAATTAAGCGCCTGGATGATAGAGACTAACAAAAATATTGATGTATTTTGAAAAAGGAAACCAAAAAAACAACAATGTCGTTTTAGTAGTGTGGATATTTGTCATAAAGAGATGCATGGTTATTCAAAACACTGCGATTTTTTTTCAGTGGTTGTGCGTCAGCACAGCTTTTTTAAAGATGTGTCGAAATCAAAGATTTCAAACTTAGGGCCGACACAATAAACGAAATGAGGATACGGGAACATTTGAATCAAAAATTTGAAATAAAAGTTCATGAGTAATATTTATATTTATAGTAGATATGCTGTTGGAGCAGGATTGCCAGATGACCAAAAAACTTAATTCTACTGACTCTTTGAAATGTTTGGTTGCATGATGAACTTGTAGCCTCAATAATAGTGCATCTCCTTCGATATGTTTTTATCTCCACCGAGATAAATGTTTGACCACAGAAACTACAATGTTTTGTTGACATTGTTGCAAGGGTTGTGATACATGTATGTCAAACATGAAAAAAAAGAGAATGAAATTACTGGTAATGGTTGTTCAGTGTTATTTGTGGAAAAGTTTAAGTAATTTTTATTTAGAGTCAGCATATAACTGTTTGAATTTGTAGTTGTCTTATTGAAATTTTTCATATCACTGCTTGGACTTGAACTTTTTTTCTAAAATCTTGGACATTGGACACCATGTATCAATAATTTTGGATTGTCTTTGGCTGTTCGATCAAAAGGGAAAGTCTCACTATATGGGAATATTAAGGCAAACACAATGAATGGAATATAACTTATTTTATGACATTTTAAAATTCATTCCTCTAAAAATCATCATAAAAAATGATGAACATTGTAGTCAGTTGTGCATTTTGATAAGATCTAAAAGAATTGTATTTGTTTTTGCAAATGAAGATGTGACAGGCATTCTTTTGCTTCCGGGTGTCTCTAATGCTTTGAAAGTTATACATGTTGTATATTGGATATGACCTACAATACTGAATTGTTTAAAATAAAGGTGCAATTTATTGAACATACTTTGAATGATGAACCCATAATTACAAAATATAATTCATTTTTTTCATTTACATGCTTTTGTTAACTTCAGGTAAGCATATACATGTAGTATGCTCAATTCTGAAAGAACATCACAATGAAACTGAATATTTTGTGAAAAGTACATTTTCTTATTAAAAAAAATTAAATTAAAAAAAGTTATCGCTTGCTCCAAATTTTTCTGTTCGCCTATGATTTTTTGAAAATCAAAATAATAATATTAAAATTATTATTTCGCTCGCTCGCCCCATTTTAAAATAACAAAAATCTGAAGAACAAGAAATTAAATTGGTGTGGCCTAAGTGAAAAAAATAAGTTGTAAAAAAGGAAATGAGACAGGTGTCAAGATAATGCACAATGTTTGTACATGGCACATTGCTGGTATAACTTTGGTGTTATTTTTAAGTGCCAATGTTAATAGTAGCTTTGTATTTATATCTGTTATCAATCTGTTATGTATGCCAATAATTTAACACAAACAAATTAAGAAAAATATTAATACTATCTCATTTATTGCATGTATTAAATTCAACAAAGTCACCCCCTCTCCCCCTTATTAGAGATAACACACACACAAATGCATGTGATGCACTAAAATGTACGATATGACGTGCAAGATTGGACCCTTTTTAAAAAACGACACCACAGTGCTTTCCAAAATTTCTGGGGAGAACCCTGCAGAGATTGGAAAAAGTTAACAAAATTTACATATGTAGCCAACTTTGCTGACATCAAACTTAAAAAGCAAAATTTCCTAGAATTCTTTGTGGAATTTATTTATAAGAAATCGAATTGCAAACACCACTTTTAACATTTAGCATTCACTCTCGATCACTCCTTTTTGTTCCCCAAATCTTATAAAATGACTGGATGAGATTTAATCATACAGAGGTTGCCCTGGGCTTGGCCAATGTGGCCATTATTTTTTATTTCAATTGGCGAAAAATTTTGTCTTTGGCATTTTATTTGGCACCAGCTGTATATCTTCATTGCAAACTGAACGAAATGACAGGAACATGAGGAAATAAGACCATCAAACACTTAAAGGGTTTCTTATACATCATTATCACACATTTATAAGGGTTGAAGTTGTACACAATTACAGATAGTTTATGGCATGTAACAACAGTTATCACAGCAGGTGTCAAAAGCATAGTGTGTGCCATCATGGTTGATTGAATGCAATTTATTTCATCTAAATTCACTAAGAAAATGTTAATTGCAAAGACTAGATACAATGTATCTCAAAATAATTTAATTTGCTTTGTAAGCTGAAATCTGATTGGTCAATTCAAATCGGGCAAACCATATTATAAGAAATAACTTGCGTGACCTATGACCTATTCTAACACCGTTTAAATTCAAATAGTTCCACGACGTCATCGACGCTTTTTCCACAAAAATGAATAAGATTTATAGTTAAAATTAAATTATAAGGAATATTTCTGAACAGGTTATACGATATATAATGGTTTGGGTCTGTTTACACCATTCATAAACCGCTTCGCTGTTTTTTAGGCGTAAACAAACCCAAACCATATTATATCGTATAATCTGTTCAGAAATTTGAATTATTCCTTAAATAGCACATGTACAAAATACGTTTTTGAACAGTTTTCTTGCTTTGCCTATTCCTTTTTCTTTTCAAACTTTGCATGAGAATTTCTGACAAAATGTTGTAAAAAAATGTCTTAAAATAAATTAACCAATGCAGTTTATTACTTCCCTTGTTTTTCAGTGAAATAAACTATTTTGTAAACACAAATGCACCTGACAGACTTTTCTTAATTAGTATTACAAGTAATAACTTTTATAAAAAACGTTTGAAACAATATACATGTATTTGTAGAAATTTGGTGTAAAATTATTTGGTGTAAAATTATGTTTCAAATTAAACAATTAAAAAATAAAATCCAGTATTTTACCTTTAGTGCTATTTTCAATATATCAATGTAGACAGTGTGATACAGTACAATTTTAACTACTAATGTGAGGTAGTAAATTTCTAAATTAAACATTTAGTATTCAGAATTGAAAGCAAGATATTAATGCAGTGTTGTACTGTCCTCTATTCTTCTGTTTTTCAACTTCCTTCCTATATAGCAGAAGAAATTTATTATATTAACATAACCATTACAAGTGCTGCTCAGGTCTAAAATTAATACCATCATGCATAACAGAATGAAACTTTTTAGCAAAGAAAACTTATCAGTGTGCATCAGTGATGGTAAATGGCAACAGTGGTATATGTACCAATAAAAATATAGAATATATTGGCATGAAAAAAAAAAGCTTAACTTTGGCACCAGATTTTACAAATTGGCGTCAGAAAATTGCAGTTGGTGATTTTTATGGCAAGAACTTTTTAGAACCCAGAGCAAGCCTTGTCAGATACTGAACTCTAAAACTGTGCACTGCTTTGGCTTTTAGTTAACGGTGATTTATATGCTATATATAGCTAACAGTCAAAGAAATTAAGATTTGAATCCACAGGTCAGTCGGACCTGTAGATCCAAAATTTTTACAGGTCAGAATAAACGACAAATTCACTTGTGAAGAGAACTGTAACTTCCACACTGGTAAAGCGGTTGAAATATAATGTCAAAATTAGAGAAATCAGGATACAGTATATCGTTTTATTGCCGCTCTAGCTGAAGAACTGTACAATGTAGCTCTTTAGATCCTTTGACATTTATTTTATTTGGCGGACCAGAGCTTCAAATTTTCCCTATGTAAAAACTTATGACTCTTGAGACACAATTTTTGGCGCACTATTTCTGACAATTGTATGACAAGTGAGCTTAATCAAACTTGTTTATTTCATTTCTTGGTAATTTGTACCTCTTTATTAATGCACAATGGCATTTGTCCTTCTATTTATACACTAATAAATCATTTTCAACAAATACCGCCCTGCTGGCAGCCATCTTTATAATTGTGATCATAACTTTTAAATTAAGGAACAGATTCCGGTAAAGTCATGTTATAATTACGACATGTTGAAAAGTGATTAAAATGATAAATTAAACTTCCTTTAATAAATTACAAAAACATTAAAATGTATACTATAAACATTTTTGTAGAAAAAATACTCGAATAATTGATTTTTTAAAAGTTTGACGACGAAAAAAATAAACCCTGGTTGAAGTCGTATCTTCACCGCTATTGATGCCTAGCATTACACCTTGTTCCCCCGAGAACTCCTTTCAAGCAACAATGATTAGCAGGATTTGTTGAACATGATTTATTATATAGATAGAGATGAAATATCGACAGAAATCACGGTAAATCACATGTGAAAATTATCGTTTATTTTCACTCTCGGGTTTTTTCCCGCCAAAACGTCACAATGGTTTTGTACTAAACAGACAGTGTTCTCCTCAGAAATTTTGGAAAGCATCACATTTAGCATGCATCATCGGTCGACCCAATTACGCGTTTTGTGTTTTTTTTATATATGCATGTTGTTATACCTAATATATACATGAAGATATGTGTAATAAAGGAGTATTAAAAAAACTTCATTATTTATTTATTTATAATTCATGTTAAACACAATGTCATAGCCACTCAAATCAATGAGAATAGTTCCAAAAGCACAAATGTTACAAAATAACAAAGGCAATCATCACACTATCGTTAGCCCTTTTTCTGTGCAAAAGCAGTAGTTAATTCTATCGCCGGTCGATTGTGCTTCTCAGTTCGTGGCACTGAAAGTTTGCTCACAATCAATCTTGTCAAATTCATCAGCTATGAAAATCGCATTTTCCAGGCTACGTCACTGTCCAAAGCAAACGATTTGCTATATATTGGTCATGTTCATTGTATTAACTGTTATATCGACGGAGGTCCTTGCAAGGGTCCTTGAATCGTTACTGATACTGGCGATAGTCGTTGGCGATTCTTATCTCTGGAACATAATATGATAATGTCCCTGTCGGTCTCCAGTGCTTGGTAGCGGTAAATCACGGCCTCTGTTCAAAACGTCAATGTGGATGGTATAATTTTCGACATTTGGCTTTCGAAATTCCTTCTGAAGCCATTTTAGCTTGGATCATGTGTTGATCACATGGTTTTGTAAATGTCATAAGTGTCAGCTTGGGATCACCAAACCTGAATAGTTATCATCAAAACGGACAATTAACACCTATTTAATTACTTTATTAGCTTTGATATTAAATTACAGGTAATCAAAGAAAATTTATTAGAAATGTTTATTTTTCTTTGTTGTTATAAGCGGCTGATTGTTTTCAAACAATGGCGCGAGTTACCGATGTTAAAAATTATAGCATCTCGGCAGCGACGGATAGCATCTGGGCGATTTCGATAGCGTCTCGGTGCCGAGATGCTAAAACGGCCTGGGGAGAACACTGATACAGATATTCGTCCGCCGTTCATAACATTTAGGATTAGGCATTAAAATTTTACGAAAACAATTTTGATCTATTTAATAAATAGGATAATCAATTGGACATCATGAATATCCAAAATATGGATAATTAATTGGGCGGAGTGAATATCCAAAATATGATCACTCGTGCTGCATAAAGCATCAGATTAAGCTCGTGCGCGGAACAAGTTCCGCGCACTCGTTTAATCAGATGTGTTATGCGGCACTCATGATCATATTTTGGATATTCACTCCGCCCAATTAATTATCCTATAAATATTGTATAGAACTAGTAAGATAAACGTCATGGTGCATTATTAAAGAGGTACAGTGTAGGAAAAATTAACAAGAAATGAAATAAACACGTTTGATTCAGCACAATTGTCATCTGAAAAGTTGCGACAAAAATCATGTAGGGAAAATCTGTATCTCTATGGTCCGCCAAGTCAAAAATATCCAAAGGGAACACTATACTGTTCTTCAGCTATTACAATCCGCCAACTCAATCCTACAAGCTTTACATTTTCCCAACTTTAAATATATTTACTTAATTTTAACAAAAGTGCACTGTTTGTGTGGAAATAAATAACAAAAAAATAGGTTAATTATTCTTTAGAAATAAGCCAGGGCCTAAGTTTGGGGTTAAAGTCCAATTCCTGGCAAAGGACCGGCTTGGTACTTTGCCGAATTTTGGCCAACAGTTATACACGTACGATATCCGTACAATATTGTTTACCCAATTTTATGAGGAAACACTTTGGATATGACTGTCCTGTGACATATTGGCAGCAACTGTGCTGTTTTATGCATGTCTATCCTAGTCCCGTGGCTTAGCTGTCAGTTTGTTTATCAACGAAGGGAAGTCTATTTGCGCATACTCCAAAGTATTATTGCGTATTTCGTGGTTGTTGCTAAACTTGTACTGTGAGACCCGATCCTGACCACACAAACATTTGAGATTGAATGAATAAGGCCAATTATTCTTTTTTCTTTTGGACAGAAATACACTTTATGACAAAAAGGTTATTAAGTCAGCGCACGAACATTCTTTGTCAAAAGAAGGAACATAAATCAATATTTCATAACAAATGAATGCCAGACAACTCGGCCAGAGGAAAACTCGGCCCGGGACATCTCGGCAAGATATTCGAGACAAGTCGGCCCGGTTTATATTTTGATTGTTTTGGTGGTGTTTAACGCCACTTTAAGCAATTTTTCAGCTATATCATGGCGTCCATTTTTTTATTGGGGGAGGAAGCCGGAGTACCCGGAGAAAACCCCCAACCTGCGGTAGGAAAACTGGCAATCCTTGTCAATTAAGATTGGAGTCGAGTACACCCTGCCTGCAGTGAGAATCGAACCCGCCATCTCAGTGTTGACAGACCACGTGATCAATAGTAGACGAACTACCTTGACCACTCGGCCACCGAGGCCCCCCGGCCCGGTTTATATAGGACAACTCGGACTATTTAACGATTATATATATAGTAAATAATATATATATTTTTATACAATCATAGGACAAATATAACAATCATAATATTTTGGAAATCAGTATCAACTTGACCAAATCCAATTGATACTATATACAAATACTTAAAGAACTACTGTCGAATTCAATATTTTTATATCTAAAATACTTGAAAAGCCTATGCGTATTAGAACAGCATTGGATGGCGGACAATCATGAAGAACAGAAAGTTTCACTAGACTGAAGGTACAGGACGATATCATGTAATCTTTAGATCAGAACAACGTTACAATACTTGCACTACTTGACCACAGCACACCTCTCCAACGTTTAGACCATCAATTTGGCGTTATAGACAAACCACTTAAATGGATAACATCTTACCATGCTTACCGACCGTTGAAAAACTGTATGTTTTGATAATGAATATTCAAAACTCATGCTGATGAAAAAAGTACAGCAAGAGTATGTTTTGGGTCCGTAAAAATTATATATGTAAACACAAATCCAGGTTAGTCTGTAGAAATTATAGACTTAATGGCTGTATGCTGATCATTCATCCTTCAATCCAGCCAATCGTTTAGCACTGTCGAAGGGTATCTTTATGACATTGTGATACAATGGAGTGTGCTTAAAATTAATGCAGGCAAAATTGAAATAACAACCCAACAATCAGCAATGATAAAATAACTTCAAATGTAGGAGGTGCAATGTGTGAGATCTCAGTGTATGGCCGATTCAAAGATGAACATCGAACCACATCTTTACGTCGTTTGTAGGTCCTTTACTGTAAAGGCTGGGAGGCTATAGTCACATCACATCACCTCGTGACTACTGTAACTCTAGACTAAATGGAGCACACAAGACAATTTTAGTAATCTACAATCTACACAACGTAGAACACATCTGCCTGATTATTGACAGGACTCCTCCGATAGTGGCATAACTCCGCCTTCTAAAGATCTGTGACGTCGTGGAGATCGAAGTTTTACGTCTGCCCCTCCAAGGCAGTTGAATTCTCTCCCGTAAGGAACCGGGGACTCCAGCCCGTTAGACAGTTTTAAAACGTCTTTGCAAACATCTGAATACAAATATATATTTGATGTTGGCTTAACGAACAGCAAGCAATATTTAGCTATATTCAGGACGGGAACAAGTTAACAAACAATAAACCATTTTGAAAAAAGATAGACCAAAGGGCAAAAATTTTGACTGCCAATGGAAAAGTATGGGATATGGGTAGGGTAGGACAATGTACGATATCGCTTCACCATTACATTGTATTTTTTATTTTCCGTGTATGTAGTTTTTAACATATAAGCGCCGTTATTGTATTGGGGACAAGCTGAAATTAATTTCATTTTTTATAAATATATTGTCATTTAGTTTTTTTATATCGTCATACTACAATGTCTTAAATATTTATACGCTTCAATGGATTTTATTTTTTTTTCTTGAGAGTTGTCAGAGATCTGCTCACCATCTTTTATTGGTTCACATTTTATATGGTTTGATATATTTAGTTTATACTGGTTATATCTGATTTTTTGTGTATACATACAGTGTAAATTATAATATATTCTAAAGTGGAACTAGAAGGAAAAGGTGAATTATTTATGTTCACTTATTTTTTTCAAATTAAAAGCTTTTTGAATTGTAACGTTTTACTTCAAATGGAAAAAAAGGCGATGGCAAGGGTAGTGGTGGTATAGCTGTACTTTCGCATATAAAAAAATTTCTGTATCCACATTTAGACATTAGTTATGACCACTTAAAAATATTAACGCTTTATCTCTCCCGTTAACTAGAAGTAATGTTGATTTGTTTCACTTTCACTTAAGCAAAATTATAAGAACAGCGCTTATATTAATAGAAAGAGAAAGTTACATTAAACAAACGGAACTCCCACATCACAAAATAAAATGTAGAAGTGATTCTTTTACAGAAATAAGAAATATTTTACAAACCAAATAAATAATCATTATCTAAATGATGCAAAAATAGGATATTTTGATACCACATGTTCAAAAAGTTTAAATAAACTGATCCACTTAATTATTGCTTATTTTTCAAGTAATGCCCTTGACATAAAACCTAATTATTGACCATCATATTAAATAAATCAAAATTGCATTTGATAAAAAAATTTGAACATTGATTAGAGTGCCTAATACATTCACAGAATTATATATATGTACTTCTATATATCACAGAATAAAGATCACGCCAAGTTAGTCATTTTGTATGTACCATATTAAGATTGTATTTTGTTTTCATATCATTTTTGTTAATGTGATGTCTGTTGACTCATAAACCTCTGGAACAATTTCCTTATTACACACATGGTATTGAAATACTTGCAAGTACTGATTCTAATCGATATGATTGGTCGTGTATGCACCGATTATAATCGATTTGATTGGTCTAGATGTCATATTATGATAGTTTCGTAAAGTATAAAGATAAACCAATTAGAACCATATATATCACCGTGTATAATTATACTGAAATTACGAAAGGAAACAATTTGTCGTATATTTCTAGGCATATTAAGCCAGTAAAATCAATATCTGTACTCATCTATGCGTGTTATTTCCTTGTTATTTGCATTTTGTGTGTGTGTGTGTGTGTGTGATTGTTGGTATGTTTTAAGTGATTACGATTCATTAAACTATGGGGTTAAACCTTGTAATATTACCGTATATGATGTGTCCATTTATATTACAATAAAATCTGTTCTTAGAATATTTATTAACCGTGAAAATACTCAAAAGCACTAGTGGAAAAATTGTTTCTTCGAATTTTCTCTTAAATGTTAAACTAATATATGTCTAAATCAGTAACAAGAATGGCAAACTTGGAATTCAAGAAGAGGCGAAGAAATTACACACGTCATGCATTTCATATCATTTGGCGTCGGTCGTCCGTCGTCAACTTTTTCAAAATATTCTCCTCTGAAAACACTTGGCAAATTTGGATCAAACTTTGATACAATCATTCTTAGGGTAGTTACTTTCAAATTGATCAACGGACAAAGATGGCTGCTTGTACTAAAAATAAAAAAACATTGGGGATCAACACACGTTTTCGGCCATTATCTCTAAAATTATATAGCTTAAGAAAAAACATTACCTCAAATTGATCACCACATTAAGCTCTATAAATTTCCCTGTTAGTTCGAAGTTGTGTAATGACGTATTGTTTAAGTTATTGCCTTTAAATAACGATTTTTGACAACATTTCAAGTTTTTAATATATGACTTCAACAACTATATAAGAGCCTGATAACCCAAAAGCTTAACAGCAAGAGTCAAACTGTTTATTGCGAAACTGATCAGCAAGGCAAAGCTTACAAGTCACTCACTTCATACAAAATTGTCAGGTGACCCTTTATAGGAATTCTTGCCCTTTTATGACTTTTTCAGACAAGACTATTAGGTTGTGTTATAAATTGAAATGTTTAACAGCTACAGTAAACCTACAATTTACTTATTTAACCTGAAAGACAGAGCCTACAAATCATTTAATGTAGCTAAAAATTGTCTGATGACTCATAGTAGTTATTGCCCTTAAATAACAATTCTTAAGATTTGTTTTAGATTTTACCCAGTATGTTTAACTTAAAATTGCAGAAAATGTAATATAGCTCGAAATCATTTGTCATCCAGGTGATTACACTCTCCTGGGAGCCTCAAGTTACTTACATCTTTTTATTATTGGTTTTGCATTTGCTATTGTCTATTACAAAGGATTAATAGCGTGCACAATGCGTCACTGATCAGCAGTAAATAGTTTACATGGGTCACACGTTTATCTGTACTAGTTTTGTGTGTTTGGTTCTTGAAGCCGTGGAATATTTCAGTGAATTGTTGAACTTTGTACAATTTTACTAAACACAATTAAATAACATTCGCGATCTATATTTAACTTATTGTATTGTCACGAGCAATATATAGCCAATAATGGTTGGAAATATATTTTATAATGAATCATTCGGTTATTGTTCGTCTTACCGGTAAGCCAAAGAATGCAACAGACAACTTCGGTAAAAAGTGCATTTCGCAATAATTTGTTACCTTTAACTGAAGGGTTCAGGGTATACGAATTTAAGTCAGTAAATGATCATTTACTATTAATCACTGGCGGTGAACCGATTTTGCGAATTCAATTCCAAATCCTAACAGGATGTGCTCGACTCTATCCTTAATTTTGTCAAGATTGCCAGTTTTTTGCTTCAGCTTGAGGTGTTTCACTGGGTAATTTTTGGTTAATTCGACCGCTACGTTAATATGTATAAAAGCGTGAATTCTTTATAACGTTTAAATACTGCCATGCCAAGGTTGGACCCTGCTACTCAAGATATCCTCATTGGCCGATTCCAGACCGGAGTATCCAACAGCGAGATTGCACGAACTGAAGACTTAAACCACAAATACTACATACGGATCTTTCATATACTGAATCGAACCGTTGCCGAAACAGCCACTGCCGTTTCTGAATACATGGAGTCAACTAGCAAACAGTCAGCAACCGACTCCAACAATATGGCATTAGACACAGAAGGCAGTATTTTGGAGCAGTATAAACACCCTTACACAGACGAGAAAGCATCCGTCCGTTGGTGCAACATATTGAGCGCTAGACTTTGATTCCGAAATTGGCAGATAATCCGGTTTAGTGACGAGTCCAGTTTTCTTAAACTTGATGAAAGAATCCGTGTTTATTAACGAAGGAATTCATTCATTGGCGGCATCGTCATAATGTTAGCGGCGATATCTTATGACCGTAAATGAACTGATACATTTCTCGGGCAATTTAACGACTAGGTACAAAGACGAAATTGTCCATCCTCAAGAGAATTGTTCCAAAAGGACGATACCGGGCCTCACACAGCGTCCTTTACAAGGGTCCATCTTGAGCAGAACAGCATTAACATGCTATCATGGGATTCCGAAATCGAATCCGATGGAACACTTGTGGCGCCAGTTGGGTAAACGTGTGCGCCAGCGTCAACCTTCGCCTCAGACCCTCGATCAGCTCCGTTAAATGTTGCAACAGAAATGGAGAGAAATTCCACGTAAAAATGTCAGAACATTGATTTTCCCTATGCCAAAGACATGCAACAAGAAATGCAGAATAATGTCGGCAGCTTGATGTGGTCATACACGGTACTAACATACACGTGACCAAAAGTATCCTTACCTGTGGTGAACTGGCTAACCATTTTCTAAGGTCCTTTTCAATAAAGCCATTTTAGGCAATATCTTTATTTGTTATTGTAAAATCTTTATTCAGATATATTATTATAATACTTAAATCTTAAAATATCTATTATGCGTTTCTTTTTTATGAACGATCTAATGTGAAAGATCATATTGCCAATTACTTATTTGTGCGAAATTGTGCCAATATAAAATGTAAAACGCACAAAAAGGAAAACAAATGTATATATAAACAGATTCCTATACAATGAGTGTGTTTTTGCTGAACTTGAAATTGCTGAATATTACAAATAAAACAGAATTTCCATTGGGGATTAAGCTCGTTTAATTTCTAGATAACGATATATTGCAGCTTAAGAAACAAACACAATGTCTATTGTAATTGGATAAGGCAGTCTACAATTTTCAGAAACCGTTTATATATATATCTTGTCAAAAGTTTATGATGACAGATACACACTAAAATTATGTAGGATTTCCCTGTGACCCACATACTTTGTTTTCCAATAATTGTGTATTGTATATTAAAGTTTATATTTCCCTATCATAACCACTTATGGGCATTTCCTAAAATAACTAAATATAAAGAGTTTGCGTCGTGCAGCAAACCATATATATTTCACCGCAACTAACAATAGAACATGTTTTTGTCATTTTAAACCTTATATTGATCTTTAAAATTCAACTCAGATAGTCACATGCTCAAAAAATGGAAACTCAGAGTTATTCAAGTCTTGACAATAGGGAAAGATACCATATACCTGTTCAAACAGTTATACCGGACTGGTATCAACACCCGATACAACAGACACAGCCAACAGATGCTAGAAGACCCATCTTTACCATAGAGGAGGGAGCCCCGGACCCATCGTCACACTCTAAACAGACAATCTGTTGTATTGACAAGGACGCCTGTGATATATTTCGTTTGATTATTACTTGTATTTTTCTATCTGTGTCTATGATTGGCATTCTTGGATACGGCAGTTGGACAGGCTTAGAAATTTACAAGTTAATAATTGAGACTGGCGATATGTCGTCTTCGGATCTCTGGAAATATACAGGCGAGTCAACGCTTTGTGTTTCTTTATCAGGGAAAGATCTTCGTCATTCTGGTTGTGCTAAGTATTTATTTCATGACATTTCTGATGTTCAGAACTATACTTGCTGTGTGAGGGACTCGAGTCAGTATTCCTTTTTGTATCAACTGGTAAGTTGTTTTACATTAAAATCGATTATGTTTATTTCACTGCTGTTTAACGTCATTTTCAGCAAATTTGCAGCTATCGTGGCGATCAGTTTAAATTGTGGGTGAAGCGTGAGTACCCGGAAAAACTCACTCCCGGAGCATAAGTAGGGCAATTGGCAATCCATGTCAATAAAGAGTCGAGCACAGCCTGCCTGCAAAGAGACAAAACCCACAGCCTTAGTGTTGACAGGAACGTATTCAGTATTATATTGCTAACTACCTCAACAACTCGGCCAACACATTACAAACTTGATTAATTTCATATATAAAACTAATACGTTAATACTTATGTGAGGTATACATATACCCAGATGTATTATTTCAGTACCGAGTGGTTTTGTAAGAAAGGTATAATTTTCCATATATGCATCGCAGGGAGAAACTTTAAATATATTTGCTATTAAAGAAGGTTCTTACTGTAAATTCAAAATAAATTTGTTCGAGATATCTGTTGTAATTGAAAACAACGGAAAAAACCCCAAAACATTCAGTAATATAATTGTTCTGTGTAAGTAGTACAATAGGGATACCAAATACATGTTAAGACAGTTATAGCAGAGTGGTATCCATATCAGATACAACAGACACAGCCCTCAGATGCTAAGACATATCATTTAAGACGACAAAGCGCAAATACTGTTCACAAATATAATATATCTTTCATAAGCAAGATGACGAAGTAAGAAAGCAATATTTTCTCGACTAGGACCTCTCGTTTAAAGCACCTCCAGTATTTCATGTTTCGTCTGTTGAAATTTTAAGCCATTTCAAATATATAATAAAAAAATCATACCATATTAGCCTCAGATGCAGGGATGATACTAGGGCAAAATGGTCCATATCATTAAATGGGTGTTTTTATATTTCACCTGTATTATTGTCCTCGTTAAGCGGTATGAGGTCTCAGATAGATGTATAAGCCTTCAGATTTGCCTTCATACCCAATACACAATATATAATTAAATACCAATTTATTACTACTGTAATACAATTAAATCAATGACAATGTAGACATGTCGGTAAACAAAAAATCAGCATCCGATTTGTATATAGAATGTATCAGTCTGATTCCGTTAGGTTTGATATGCAGAAACAAAATAAGAACATCATTTTTCATTGACGCCTTACATTTTTGTCTATAATTTCCATACCAACTATTTAATTGTTTCCTGTTATTTGTTGCAATTTGATTTCTATTATTACACAGGATGTAAATTATCAAAATCCATTCATTTTTTTTTACAGATAATTCAAGAACAAAGACGATTAACATCCGATGTACACAGTACATATTGTAGCCATTCGAATGCTATTAATAAAGTTTTACCTAATGGTATGTTACTTCATAGTACAGAACAGTAGATTGTACTTTAAGATAACAATCTACTCTGAAACCTTACTGTGCCACCATCTTATCTATAGCCTCTTAATAAAGTTCGTGCATCTTATGTTCGTCGCACGTGCATCTTATGTTCGTCGCACAAGTGCTCAGTTTGACATAGACAAACATTTAGTATAATAAAATAAATAACAGATTGATTAGAAGGCGATATACCAGATTGTTTCCATCTATTTATATAATAACCGCCACACTTACAGCAAACAGTCGATATTTCACTATATTGATAAGCACCCAATCCCCCAGAATATAGGGCTTTAATAACTTTTTTAAACTCGGAGGAATAAAACAATTTCGAATATTATGGTTAAAATTTTGTATAACTGTTGCCACAAGACGCCTTTTCGTCTACTCAACACATCAGTAAGCGGCTGGAATCAAATAATTAAAATAATATGACCACAGGCAGAGGTATCGACCTGCCGGTCATTAAATGCTTAAGTGACACGTAAAGATATCCAAACTCATAACATGTGATACACGCGTATGCCAAAGTAACTAATATTATTATATAGTAATATTTTTTCCCCATTGTATTTCATATAGCAATAAAGTGCAGTATATTTTCATATTTTACTCTGAATCTCGGCCTTTTATGTAATTTCCGGGAAAAGTGCAGAAGTATTCCGAACATCGGCTTTATATTTTACTGTTCATTGGTAAACAAACATGGCCGAAAGTGACATACATGATCTGCTCTCGAGGGGAAAATTAGCAGAACCGCTTGAAACTGAACAAATGGAAATGAATTCGACTGTAGATAAAAGTAAATTTAATAGACCAACAAAGGAAAATATCAAGTGTAAACTAAAACAAAACGGGATTTAAATATTGTGCTCGTTTCAAAGCAGGAATTTATGCTAGTAGTAGTACACTCGAATTTTGGCGATGAAAGTGTGTCGCTTTAACGGACGTTAATTTCGCTGAAACGCATTGTATTTAAATATTTAGGAGTCATTTGGTTTGAGCAATAATTGCAAGATATTTTAAAAGTAATTTATCCTTGGGATAATTGTTGACAATGAAGGGTAATCGCCAAATTTCGAGTATGGACAAAATTCGAGTGTGTGGCCATATATTCACAACAATAAGGTGCAACAAATAAAAACACAAAATTGAAAAAAAAAATCTGTTTTTATTATATGTAAATCTACATCAAAATATATATCTGTTATATTGACCAAGTGAAAATATGATAATATTGGACCTAGTAAAATATTACAAAATAGCAAAGATAATTAATAATCACTTAAAAGCACAAAAAAAAATATTACTATATAATAAAAGGGTTATTGCATGAATATTGGGAAATATTGTCCCTCGCAAGATGCTATATTGCACTCGCAAGCTCGTGCAATATAACACTTGCTTGGGACAATATTTCCCAATATTCATGCAATAACCCTATAGTATTCTGGAATGTTTTTGGTTTTGTTTGTTTGATTTATGGATATATACTAATAACTTAGATATAAGGTCACGAGATAAATGTGTAGTAAATAAAATGTTTATCGATATTTGTAAAACAGTATTTATTAACAAACAATAAGAAAAACGTCTGCACATATAGCTTTCTTTTTTTCAGATATTCTTCCTTTTAGCGCCGCAAAAACATGCGAACTAAACGGAATACAAGGAGCCGATTCGCAGAGCAGTATTGAAATATCCAGCAGTCATTTGTATATTATTTATCTCTCCTTAACAGTTAAATTTGAAGGGACATATAAAGTTTCAATACACGATAGAGTCAGGGTTGAACTAATTCGAAAACATTTTAACGGAAGTTCTCATAACGATGAAACACTTTTTAACAAAGTTATACATGTGCGAAAAGAAAAGCAAAATTTTGAAACTATTTTTATGTATGCAGCTTTCCACTTAGAGAAAGGAGATAAACTGTCTGTAGAAGTCCGAAACAAGGAATATTTGTATACATACAACACGTATAACAGTATTGGTTTGTTCCAGATACAATAGCACATATATCATGTTTAGTGTCATATTCGTTTTTTTTATACTTCATGTATGTAGTATGTAATTTCATTGGATAGAACGAGTGTAACATTATTCTGTGATACCCTAGCTCAGGGGGTAATATCTTTTGTAATATCACCATGTCATCCTAAAGCCTCCCTGTGCAGCCTTAGGGTCAAGTATGCACTTGTACATTTCACGTTTTCATCTTGTTGACCAAGCAGTGGAAATTTCTGTTAAATTTATTGCGGAAAAAATCAAAATAAACAAATCACATACTTTTTGAACTTAAAAAAATGCACGTTTTAAGTACAAATTTTACACCGAAATTAATAAGAATGCTAAATCATTCATTATAAGATGAGAGGTTGAAAGATCAGACTGCTTGTCGGTTGGCAGTGTTTTTATAATCTGATCTATAACTCTCTCATCTTTGTGCTATTAATATATGATTCATTTCGTGTTTACTACTTGGCTTAAACACGTATTATATTTTAAAGTTTAATTCATTTTTCTGAAATGTATGCACAAATATTTATATAACATAATTGTAGTCAATTTTATTTGAATAAATGGCGCTACATACCTGGAACAATATTAAAATTTTCGTATCGTTCTGATATTTTAAGGATTTTATCTCTTTGATCCCTTTAACAGGGAAGCAGTAAAATTCTTATAGATATCTTGTATAGCTTATATCATTATGCGCCTTATATATTTAATGAGGTATCGTATAATCTTCTACGTACTGGGAAGGTTTTCCACGGCTCAGTACGTCCTCATGTGATTGGATAGCGCCTCGGTCCATGATGGAAAAATATCCTTTTGCAGTATTCGAAAACAAAAAACGTAAGCACACTGCAGTTGCTAAAAACTCCAAATATTTAACCACTTGTTAATGTTCCATACTTTTTCATTGCAAATTGACATTTTCTGCGATTGCCTATTCTTATTCTCGAATTTGCGTATTATTTGTCGTCAATGTCTGTTCTCGTCCATCCTCCCAAGTCAAGGATTCTGACATGATGCTGAAGCGAATGTGGAATTAGAACCCTTGACTCGGGAGGAAGGTTCTCGTCCTAAATATAACTGAAATACTGCTCACTGTTCAGTTATGTTATTGAAATATATTATCATTTGTATAAAATCATGTATCATGTAAATGGAATATTTTATCTTAAATACGGATTAAAAAGCTAAACAATTTGCGACTGACGTCGGTTATTTCGATGTAAGGTTTTAGTTTCTAGGAAACCAAATGGCAATATCAGGTTGTTGAATCATCATAAAAATTCCAATTTACTCTTTTAGTCATGTATTTTATAACGACAGATTTTTTTCACTTCCTTTTATTTCGTCTCTACAATAATGAACGTGAATCATTTAATTGTTATTCTGCATCAGCTTAAGAGTACGGACTGAATAATGCTGACTATTGAGTTAAAGGTCATATAAAAACAGAATTTCCTGACATATATACTGTCATGAATTTAGGGTTTTTGAAATTCTTGTTTGTTTTTGTTTGTTTGAATAGAGAATATACAAAAATTTTCAGCTATATTATGGCGTTCAGTTTTTATTATATATTTAAAATGATCATAAGCAAACATATGAAAAAAAAACAATAACCAATAGACCTATACGTTTTAATGTGGCAATTTTGTTTTCTTTTTGTGAACCTGTATGATACTTAATAACATATTTGTGTAAATTGTATACTGATACAATGTAACATAAGGTTTTAGCAAGCACATACACATTCATTTGAGAGCAATAATATTGTCAGTTGTATGATTCACTTGTCTTCTTTTTAAAATATATAATTTGACAATATCAAGGAAAAGTGTAACACACCACTGATTCAGATTTCTGTGTTTTTCCTTAATATCATAATAAAAAATATCGTACACATGTATGTATTTGAATAAATTAACACGAGGACTATCTGCGGTGCCGAATCAATCGTGTAAAGTATCTGTAAAAAGACGAAAATATTGAATCATCACAATCCACAAATAAATTAAGACGAGGACTATCTGCGGTGCCGAATAAATCATGTAAAGTATCTGTAAAAAAGACTAAAATAATTGAATCATCACAATCCACAAATAAATTAACACGAGGACTATCTGCTTTGCCGAATAAATAATGTAAAGTATCTGTAAAAAAAGAAAGACGAAAGTAGTGTGCAAAGGGGGTTTCTGCCGCACTAAGGGAAAATCCTGCTTGGAAATGCCAATCCGGACCAAAAATGCAAACGGGGAGGGGTTCCTATTAACTATGGGGTAAATACAACCATGGCATCGAAAATTGAAATGTTGAAATGTTGCATGATGGAAGAATGGAATCTAATGGTATGAACATGGATAGCACATCAACATCAACCCCAACCCCAACCCCAACCTCCCAGATTGAAATATTATACGATAGAAGAATGGAATCTAATGGTATGAACATGAACATGGATAGCACATCAACATCAACCCCAACCCCAACCCCAACCTCCCAGATTGAAATATTATACGATAGAACAATGAAATCTAATAGTAAGAACATGAATATTGTATCAACATCAACCCCAACCCCAACCCCCGAGATCGAAATGATGGAATCTAATGGTGCGAAACGTACCTGCGGATACCCACTGAAGCGGAAGAAGGGACACTGTAAGAGCAAGCCTGGAATTGACGGTCTCTGCGCGAGGCACACGAAGCAGCCCGCAGAAGACGGGAGCATCCAAAGCGGAGGAAAAATCGTGGTAAGAGAGACCATGAAGACCCTCCATCAAATAGCTAAGGATGAGGGTCTGAAGGGATATAGTCGGAAAAGTAAGGAGGCCTTGGTCAAGCTCATCGAGGAGAAAACTAACAGGAAATTCACTCGCGAGGAGGTCTTCAGCAAGAAGCAGCTCAAAACACTCGCGAAGAGCCGCGGTATCACCAAGTACTCCAGGCTCAGGAGAGAGGATCTGCTCCGATTGGTGGAAGAGAACATCAAAAATGCTCCGGTAGAGGAGGAAATGAAAGTAGTTGATCGACGCCAAGCACTGAATGGCGTCCTTGGTACGGTCGTCATCGAACCATTGAAGCTGCACGACATGGTCACCTTTCAGAAAATAAGTCGGAGCACCATCGCCAGCACCATCTCGGAAGCACTCGCCCAAAAGAAGGGATTGAAGGTGCAATTATTGCTCCGAGTAGAGCTAGTGAAAACGAACCCCGCGACCGGAGAGAATACTTACGTCATCCCCTATTTCTGGTCAGACCAAGTTACCCTCACCCAGTCATCAGACCTCGATTTGGAGATCGCATTCATGATGGAGAAGGTCAGGGAGAATATGGGTAAGTACATGCGTGAAGGGAGCGGATGGACCTTCGGACACATCGAGCGGCTAGAAATCCACCTGAGTAAATTCAAGCCGCTCGCAGGTAGCTCGTATATACCAACCCCATCGATACTGGCGAAAAAGAAGGCGATCATCAATGTGAAAAACGAGGATGATCGGTGTTTCCAGTGGGCGGTGCTGGCAGCCCTACACTATGATGAAGTCGACCAGAAGTCAACACACCGCGTGACTCAGTATAAGAGATGGGAGGAGGAGCTGAAATTCGATGGTATCGAATTCCCAGTCTCACTCAAGGCGATCGACAGGTTCGAGAAGCAGAACGTTACCATCAACGTTAACGTCTTCGGCTTCGATGGCGTTAAGAAGGGTGAGGACGGTGAAGAAGATCTCCAGGTATATCCCCTCAGGATATCCAAGAACACTGGTTCTACCCACGTAGATCTCCTCTTCCTGACCTGCGAAGGCAAGCAACATTACTGCTGGATCAAGAGCCTATCGCGTCTTTTGACCTCCCAAGTGACTGGTCACAAAGAGTCAGTTTACTTCTGCCGCCGGTGCTTGTCCCATTTCTTCAGGCAGGACATTCTCGACACACACACGGAATACTGCAGTCAGAAGGATGCAGTCAGGATCGAGATACCGGAAGAAGGGTCCACCATAGCCTTCAGCGACTACAAGAAAATGATGAGAGTCCCATTCGTGATCTATGCGGAATTCGAGTGCTTCACGGAGAAGCTCGACACCTGCCAGCCAGATCCTTTACAATCCTACACGAAGGTGTACCAACTACAGAGACCCTCGGGTTTCTGCTATCGCGTGAAGTACGCTCACGGCGACTACAAAGAATTGGTCATCTACTGTGGGGAGGATGCGGCCAAGAAGTTCGTACAGTGCATGGAGGAGGAAGTGCGAGCAATCGCCAAACTATACAGTAAGACGAAACCCATGGAGATGACCGACAAGGACAAGGAGAGTTTCAAAGCAAGTACGAACTGCCACATTTGCGGTGGCGCATTGGATGGGGATAAGGTCCGTGACCACGACCATCTCACCGGCAAGTACCGCGGCGCAGCACACAACCAGTGCAATCTGGAATTCCAGCTTCCAAAACACGTCCCCATCATCTTTCACAACTTGAGCGGATATGATGCCCACATCTTCGTCAAAGAGTTAGGGAACACAGCAGGTAAGATCAACTGCATCCCCAATACCGACGAGAAATAAATCAGCTTCTCAAAGCAGGTGGATGATCTGGAGATGAGGTTCATCGATTCGATGCGCTTCATGCTCTGCTCGTTAGATACCCTGGCCAAGAACCTCACCCCCGACCAGTTCAAGACCGTGAAGGCGAGATTTGACGACCGCTACGAGCTGATGATCCGTAAGGGAGTATTCCCCTACGATTATATGGATGGACCGTCTAAGCTGGAGGACGCCCAGCTCCCACCCAAAGAAGCTTTCTACAGCACACTCTCCGGCGAGCATATCAGTGATGAGGACTATGCACACGCTGAGAGAGTCTGGGAGGTCTTCGGGTGCAAGATCATGCGCGACTACCACAACCTCTACCTCGAAACCGACGTACTGCTGCTGACCGACATCATGGAGAACTTCAGGGATGTATGCATGAAACATTATATGCTCGATCCTGCCCACTACTACACCTCCCCCGGACTTTCATGGAATGCTGCTCTCAAAACCACTGGGATCAGATTGGAGCTATTGTCCGACCCAGACATGCTCCTGATGTTCGAGCGAGGAACCAGAGGAGGGGTGGCCATGATCTCTCACCGCCACGCCCGTGCCAACAACCCTTACATGGAGACCTACGATCGCTCCCAGCCCACGAAGTACCTGACCTACCTCGACGCCAATAACCTCTACGGGTGGGCAATGGCACAGCCCCTTCCCACGGGAGACTTCGAATGGATGGAGCCGGAGGCGATCGAGGACGTCTTGAGGTACCCACGATGATCACGAGTACGGTGCCATGGTGGAATGTGATCTGGAATACCCGCATGATCTCCACAACGCCCACAACGACTACCCACTCGCGCCGGAGAACGTGGAGATCAACAAGGTGCGCAAGCTGGTGCCTCATCTAGGTAAGCGTGAGAAGTATACGCTCCACTACAGGAATCTCAAGCTGTACTTGGAGATGGGCATGAAGCTCACCAAAGTCCACCGAATCATCGGGTTCAGGCAATCTCCGTGGCTGAAGCAGTACGTCGACCTGAACACTGCTCTTCGAGCCGAGGCCAAGACTGAATCAGAGAAGGATTTCTTCAAACTCATGGTCAACTCAGTCTTCGGCAAAACCATGGAGAACATCCGAAAGCGGGTCGACGTCCGACTGGTTACCACAGAGAAGCAGGCGCTGAAGCTCGTGGCTAAGCCCAACTTCGATCGTCGGGTCGTCTTCACCGAAAGCATGGTAGCCGTCCACATGAAGAAGACGAAGCTGAAGTTCGATAAGCCAGTCTACCTGGGAGCCTGCATCATGGAAATCTCGAAGCTCCTGATGTACGACTTCCACTACGGATTCGTGAAGATGTACGGTGACAACGCCCGGTTGCTCTTCACCGACACCGATAGCTTGGCCTATGAGATCCAGACCGCCGATTTCTACCAAGACATCGCCCCGCACGTCCAAGCGAAGTTCGACACTTCCAACTATCACCCCGAGCATCCCTCCGGCATCCCAATCGGTGCGAACAAGAAGGTGATCGGGATGTTTAAGGACGAGTGCGGTGGCATGACCATGACCGAATTCGTGGGGCTCCGAGCGAAGCTATACGCCTTCAAGATGGATGACGGTCAGACCACCAAGAAGGCGAAGGGAGTCACCAAGAGCGTCATCAAGCGCAACATCGCCTTCGAGGATTACAAGCGATGTCTCGACACTCAGAAGGAGATCTACCGACCGATGAATATCATCCGGAGCCACCTCCATCAGATCTACGCCGAGGAGATCAACAAGATCGCACTCTCAGCCAAGGACGACAAGCGCCACATCCTACCTGATGGTATCAGCACCCTTGCTCACGGTCACTATCGAATCTAAATAAATGAGCAGCGTACGAGTTTACCACTTAACTCTCCCACGCAAACCCCTCTCAAATGTAGAGCTCGAAGGAGCTGCCTCGGCCCTAGGGATCCATCGATTCAGAGGGGTATTCATGAGAGATGCCCTACCCCCAGCGCCACGAGCTAATGAATGCGGCATCCTGAACCACGATGACTTTCAAGGTCTCGGAACGCACTGGACCTGCTGGCACAAGCGCGGAGGACTCAAAGTCTACTTCGACTCTTACGGTCTGCCTCCGCCCGACGAGATGGTCGACTATCTGCGTCCGAAGATCCAATACAACACCGATGAGCTGCAGCATCGCGGGGACGTGGTGTGCGGTCACTTTTGCCTCTACGTACTGAAGATGCTGTCGGAGGGTAGATCGTTCGATGACGTGA
Source organism: Limnoperna fortunei (assembly GCA_944474755.1). Classification (NCBI taxonomy): domain Eukaryota; kingdom Metazoa; phylum Mollusca; class Bivalvia; order Mytilida; family Modiolidae; genus Limnoperna; species Limnoperna fortunei. The sequence goes on along the minus strand of OX104113.1, from coordinate 93,035,228 downwards.
TATTCTCGCTATAAATAAATGGACAAATTCGGATCTCACTCGAGAAAACGCGCATTGGTCTGGTCCCAAGATCTCGATATGAACGACAACCGCATCACCGGCCTGGGGGCACCGCGAGAGGGGTCGGACGCTGCGACGAGGCACTGGGTCAATCTGCAATTGAAAGAGGATCAGAAGGATATCGCTGAGCTCGCGGCACAGATCGACAAGGTCTTGAAAGTGCTCGAGGATAAGGAGAAACGCTTAAATGGCATCGAGAAAGACGTGGCAAAGTGCCTGCCCACGATCGGTGGTAAGATGACCGGCGCGATAGATATGCAGGGCCATGCTATTCGTAACCTTCCCGAGGGAACCGACTCCAAGGATCCCGTGACGAATGGTTGGTATGCAAAGAACTGGCAGGATTTAGCCTTAACCATGCAGGAGAAGATAAACGCTGTAGAATCTGGATATAAAACCCTCGAAAAGCAGATGGTTGATAAGCAGGAAAAGATTGAAGCTCTTGAAAAGTACGTGAAGTTTAAGCCTCCTACTCCCGGCAGGATCGGTTTACCCCTCCTCCGCTTCTCTAGTCCCCCACTCCAGGGACTGGAAAATCGAAGGACTATTGGAGCTCGGAAGCCTTTACCCATGAATTGAACGTCTTGGGATAGCCTCGCCATTTGACGTAGACTTCCCGTTCTCCTTGCCGGGTGCGTCGCCCCAAGATCCTTTCGATGCGAAAGAGTTCCTGGGTGGTCTTCTGGAGCTCAGGCTCGTAGAAAGATCCCTGAATCTCCTCGTCGTTGAGGTCCTTGAGACGATACGTGGGCGGTTGCGTTCCTAAGACCGTGGATACGGTGAAGACTTCTTCGGTCCAGCGTGGAGTATATCCTTTCTCGAACACGCCCTTCTTCTTGGTGATTCGGACCTTATCGCCAACCTTGAATCGCGGTGGTTGCATGGGAGGGAGATCTCCGTAAAGGTTCCAGAAGACTTTGGTTTTGTTCTCCTTCTGACTGGCGGCAGTGGGAGTCATCTTGATGGAGCGGTGCTTGGTGGTATTATACTGATGAACCAGATCGCTTAGCACATCGATATAGGTTCGCGTGGAGTTGGCGGAAAATTACTTGAACATCTTCTCCTTCATGGTACGGTTCCAACGCTCCACGACGCTCGACTTCTCTTCGTTTTCGGTGGAGTAGAGCGCGACGTCATGCTTCTGGAGAAGATCCTTTACCCCTTTGTTGTAGAATTCCGTTCCTTTGTCCGTCCATAGCTTCTTGGGGATGCGAGACTTGAAGACCGCATGGAAGGCGTCGCGCACCGTAGTCCCCTTCTTATCCCTGAGCGGCACTTGCCACCCATACTTGGAGAAGACATCGATGATGCTCAGGATGAACTTATGGCCTTTGTTGTCTCGGGAAAAGGCACTCATATCCACGAGATCGGCCGCCCAGGTTGCATCTATTCCACCCACCACCACGCGACGCTTCTGAAATTTGCGGCGGATTGGTTTGTGTAGTTCCTAGGCTAGTTCGTCCGACCAAACGAGGGGTTTTTTTTTAACCCCCAATCCAAATCGCGCTTTGGTACCGATGATGGGCTTGACGATGCTACGGTCCAGGCGTTCGCGTGCGGTGGGGTCGGAAATGGCATCGAGGGAGGTCAGCATGGTCGCGTCGCAGATGGAGTTGCGCGAGGCCGTATCCTTATGCTTGGCGTAGCAGAGATCGTGGTGATACGCGGCCTCATCCACTCGATTGATGGGTTTCGACCAATCCTGGGGGGTACCATCGGCGTTCAGCCGCTTGGCGAGGTTGGTCCCAGGTCCGGTGAAATTGTGGCCTGGAAGGTGCATCTCTATGGTTAGTCGGTTGATCAGGTGGTTCATGAACCCAGTACCATCCACGGACCGGATGAACTGAGATTTCCTAGAACCGCATACGGCGCAGATACCCACCTTCCTCCGTCGTCCGTTGCTGGTCGGGATCACTCCACGGCTATTCGTCTCGGTCTTCGTTTTGCACTTCAAACAGTACATTCCCATTTATGTATATAAAAATGGACGTTGAAGATATTTCGTATAACGAGTCCACCTCGACCAGGTGCAATCACTACCTTCTCCTGCTGAATAACCTCCTCTTGCGCGAAGGGTGGTTAGACTACGATCGACTATACGTCTTCGGAAAATCGCTCCACCAACCCATCTACCAGCTGCTGCGGCGGGCGCTGGAAAGGGGATTCTCGAAGGACGATATCCGAGAAATACTCTCCATCAAGGATAGGTGTCCCCATCCATTGATCGATGTGGTGGAAGTGCTGAATCCATCGCCTAACCCTGGCGGTATCGAAGCCTTCTTCTTTGAGCATGGAGACGATGTGCCAGACCCCCGAGAACTCGATCCCACCCGCAAGAATCTCATGATCTTCGACGACTTGATGATGAGCAAGCAGAGTAAGTGTGAAGATTACTACGTGAGAGGTCGTCACAACAACGTGGACTGCTTCTATAGCTACCTCTGCCAAAACTATTTCAAGCTGCCCCGGCAATCGATCCGTGAAAATACCAACTTCATCTGCCTCTTCGAGCAAGATGCTAAGAACCGCGAGCACATCCGTCGCGATCACTGCAATGACCTCACCAAGGAGCAGTTTGACGTCCTTTGCGACCGCTGCTGGTCCGAACCTTACGGATTCATGACGATCGACCTCACGAGTCCCAAGGCGGCTGGAAAATATCGATACAAATTAGAAGAGTTCTATTTAGTCTAAGATAAAATCATGAACTACGAATCTTTGATGGATCAGATCAAGCTGGAACCTATCTTTTTGCTTAATCATATACTGCTGAAGTACGAATCTTGGGTGGAGCAGATCGAGCTGGAGTTAGGTAGACCACCATCCACCGTCGAGCTACAGATCATGCTGAAGAGTCCTTTAGGTGCCCCTGAGTTTAAGTGGGAGTTTGAGGATTACCTCAAGAATAGGTGCGAGTGCCGAACGGAGATCGGAGACCCCAGCGATGTATACCCACTCTGCGGCTTCTGCCAGTCGATACCTGCGGAACTCAGAGAGAGTCTCTGTCATCCTCATGAAATGGTATGGTCACCGAACACAAAGCCATCTTACTGTATGAAGTGTGGAATGGAGCCAAAGAGACCTATGTTCAATGAAGGTGAAGCAGATTTTGATACACTGAATGCTCGTCGCCATAACGGGGTGAGAAACCCTGCCAGATCCCTCCAACCTCCATGTTCAGTCAAAACGGCCCGTGGACACCAATGCACATTCCCATGCCAGCCGGGTAGCGATAAATGCAGAAGGCACTTGAATCCTTCAAGCTTAAGGATCGACCCTTATCAGCTTCCTCCACGCTGGCAGTCGATATTCAAACGCTCTCGAACGCGTAGGAGCGTTCCGTCAAACGCTTAGGGGGCGTTCAGTCGAACGCTCTCGAACGCTTAGGGGCGTTCCGTCAAACGCTTAAGGGGCGTTCAGTCGAACGCTCTCGAACGCTTAGGGGCGTTCCGTCAACGCTTAGGGGGCGTTCAACAGCGATCAATGCTATAAATAAATGACATTCATTAAGATCACCGACCCCAAGCAACGTGAGGCGCTCGCTAGGGAATTGCAGGATCTCAAGCGAAGTATTCAGACTAGCAATATGCAGCATCGCCTCGACAATATCGGACTCGACCGCGACCTCGCCAGGATGTTCAAGCCCGTGGTGGAAGCTCAAAAGAAAGCGGCCTCGCATATCACTAAAACGATCGAGGAACTACCTGCGCCGATGCCTGCGCTACCTCCCCCAACCGATTTAGCCCATCCATTAGCTATTGAACCACCTCAAGACACCCGTCTAGGCTCCCGGGCGACTCAGTATCTGCAGCTCAGCATGACTCCAGCGGCCGACCATACCTTTGGATTGAGGGTAGAGGACGATACCATCATGATCGGAAGTCGGCCCGTCACCTTCGATGGAGATGATATCTTCGTCGATGGCGTGCGCCACAAGGGAACCCCCGGTCTTTGGGAGCTCATTGTCAAGAAGCGCCCAGAATCGTTCGATCCCGAAGATTTGATGACCTATGGAGATATCCTGCGAACCTCAGGTGCCATGTACCAAGGAAACTCCGTTCTCTCGCGGACCCCCAAGTCGAGCCGAAGTTACAAATGGAAGGAGATCGCTTCTCATCTCTACCGGCAAGACAGACATGGCTCCGGACTCCAAACGGTATTCTTACCGAAAGACCTCGATTCGTTGACAGATCGCCTCGAACTTTGCGCCACCGCCTATAAGGCTGGTAATAATGGGGTGCGCAACGAGATGGTGGCCATCCTCGATGCTATGAGGACGTTCGGTCACATCGACGACTCCTATTACAGAGAACTCCATCGCAGCCTTCTCCTATAAATAAATATACGATGCCATTGTTGATTAAGCACGGATATCGACGAAAATACGTCGTCGGCAGGCGGGGGCTATTCGATACGGTCGCTAACTTGGCCGGACGTATATTCACCTCCTCAGCCGCGAAGACCTTGGGAAGCAAGGCCATGAGCGCCGCCACCAATGCCGCCCTGAAAGGGGTTGAAAAGGGGGCATCCAAAGCTGTGGACTATATGATCGATAAGGCGACCTCCAAACCTCGCAACCTCGTCAAGCCAAGTAACCCCACGATGACTCCCCATCAGCAAGCTCGGTTGAACTATCTGATCTCGGGAAATAATTCCACGATGACCCCCCATCAGCAAGCCCGGCTGAACGATCTAATTTCTGGAAGTGGTATTGCCACAATTCACGACTTCGTCCGCCACTATAAATAAATATATCATGTCAACCATTCTCGACATCGTCGAACCCCTAGCTTTCGATGAAAGCCTCCAGGAATATCAAGTCCACGAATACGAACCTCAAGCCGGGGCTCAACTGAATAACGCCGGTGCTGAAATACGCATCAATATTGAGACCCAGGATCTCTTCCTTCATCCCGCTGAGAGTTACCTTTTGGTGGAAGGAAGGCTCCAGAAGAATGATGGGACCGCATATGCCAATGCGGATCTCGTCTCTCTCGCCCACAACGGTATCATGTATCTGTTTCGAACCATCACTTACAGGCTCTCTGGTCAACAGATCGAGCACATCAACGACCCTGGCATCGCCACCACCATGCTAGGGATGCTGACCTATCCCGACGATTTCTCCAAATCTCAAGGTCTCAACCAACTGTGGTTCAAGGATTCCACCGCTATCGCCGCCGCAGAGAACTCCGGTTTTGCAATTCGCCACGGGTATACCATCGTCAAACCTACCAACAAGGGGTCGTTCTCCTTCGCCATTCCCCTGAAGCACATCTTCGGCTTTGCGGACGACTACGATAAGATCGTGTACGGGTTCAAGCATGAACTGTCTCTCGTGCGCGATTCGGATGCCAATGCCGTTCTGAGGGCTGCAGCCGTCAATGACCCGGCAAGAATCATCCTAAGTAAGATCTCCTGGTTCATTCCCCACGTCACCCCCTCCGATCAGGAGAAACTGCGGTTGTACAAGACCATCCAGAGCAAGGGTAAAATCGATTGCGGTTTCCGAATGCGACAGTGCGATTCCATAGCCGTCCCCGAAACGTCTCAGTTCAACTGGCGGTTGACAGCCAAGAGCGGTCGAGAGAAACCCAGATACGTCATCGTGGCCTTTCAAACCGGCAAGAGCAACGACCAGACCCAAAATGCTGCTGTGTTCGACCACTGCCGCTTGCGAAACATCTACGTCACTCTCAACGCTGACCGCTACCCCGCCGTAGACTTTGATGCAGGTTTCACCCAAAATTGGACCGCTAGACTCTATAAGAACGCGGCAGATTTCCGGAAGAATTACTACAACATGGATCCTCGCCACAGTAAATGCAACATAACACCCAACGACTACATCGACCTGTACCCACTGTTCGTCATCGACGTAAGTCATCAGTCCGAGCGGTTGAAAGAGTCTACGGTCGACATTCAGGTCCGCGCCGAATTCGAGCGTAACGTGCCAGCCAATACTCAAGCGTTCGCCCTCGTAATCTCTGATAGGATTCTTCAGTTCGAGTCCGACGGCCAGAAGATGAGCGTCGTATTCTAGTATAAATAAATGGATCAATCCTTGCTACAGCGAATCGTCGAGAACACTGCCCCTAAGCAGGGGTTTTCCTTCATTGTGTCCGACAACCAAAGTCGGATTCTCACTCAATTCAGCCCACCCCTGCAACTGAGCGAGGGGAAAAGTTACGAGATGGCTTTGGTCAATCTGGAGACGTACTACTCTTTTCCCAATATCCATGCGGGTAACAATTCCTTCCGCTACTCCGCGGACGGTGGTGCCAACTGGTTCCCCATCGCACTGAGTACCGGGTCCTATGGCATTGAAGACATCAACAATGAGATTCAGCGGCAACTGCGTCTCAACGGTCACAAGACCAAGATCATTCTCGACGCCAACCGCGCGACGCTGAGAGCCACTCTAAGTGGACTTCGACGTCGAAAACAGCATCAACACCGTGCTGGGCTTCGGGCGCAAGGTCTACGCTTATGACCGAGGCACGAACGGTTACACGGAGGGAGATCTCATCGTCAACATCATCAGCATCAACAGCATTCTGGTGAATAGCGACATCATCCATGGAAGTTACGTGAACGGAACCCAGCAGTCCACCATCTACCGTTTCTTCCCCGACGTGGACCCAGGCATGAAGATCCTTCAGACCCCCCAAAATCTAGTGTACTTGCCCGTGACTTTGCGAACCATTAATCGTATGGAGACTCATCTCACCGATCAGAACGACACCCCCATCGATCTCAGGGGTGAGAATCTCACCATTCGTTTTCATCTTCGCGAAGTATAAATAAATGAGTTACTCCGAATACAGTTTGAGCTTGACGAAAGGTCAGGCCGATAAGCTCCAGCGGGCTGTGAAGAAAGGCTGCCCGCTCACCATTCGTTTGTCCCACGCGAACTTGCAAGGCGACCACAAGATGATGCTCACCACGCAGCAGATCCAAAAGATCTCCAAGCTCCTGCAGAAGGGTACCGGTGGTATGACTCTGAAGATGAGCACCTCTCAGTTGAAGGCGAACGTGCAGAAGGTAGGAGGTTTCCTACCGATGCTGGCCGGGCTAGCTGCGAGGGCTCTTTCCATTATCACGAAGACCGTATTGCCGGCCCTAGGCATCACTATGAACCAAACTAAGGACTGACATTACCATACACAGTTCAAATTTGATTGATAGAAACTGATAGTTACTGTAAATGTACTGTTAACGATCTGTAAATCACTGTCTACTATGCATACAGTTCTCGTCAGTCATTTACAATTTTTATCTTTTACTGATCGCTTCTGTCCTGAACTGAAACAGTTCATGACAGTTAAGTACAGTACTTTTGTAGGACTGAAAAGAACTGTTAGTCACTGCATCAGATCGTGTCAGTACTTTTAAATTTTTACCTGGGTTTAGAATGACTGACATTCACTGTACCAGTCCTTGACAGTGATTATCAATATTTACCTGTATTTAGAATGACTGATAATCACTGTAGCAGTCCTTGTCAGCCATTATCAGTTCTTACCTGGATTTAAAATGACTGGTGTTCACTGTAGCAGTAATTGTCAGTCATTATCTGTTCTTACTTTGATTTAGTACGACTGATGTTCACTAAAGCAGTCCTTGACAGTCATCATCAGTTCTTACCTTGATTTAGTAGTATGAGTGATGTTCGCTGTAGCAGTCCTTGACAGATATCATACTTTCTCTTCTATACCATTATATATGTATTGTCATTTGTAAACAAACACCAACAGTGAAGACTTGATTAAATGAGAGTTTTAATGGATAAAAAATAGGAAATGTGTAAAATTAACCCCACAAGTCCATTTGTTTCCTAGTGCCGAAAATATTTTCGTTTAAAATCATTGTTCTTCCTAATATTAACTCTTCTTTCTTCTCATTTCACATTTGAATTTACATACTGCGACACAAATTTATTGAACATGTTTTGACCAATGTTTGTTATAAACGGGGTGTGATAAATTACCGGCATAAGCAGCTACATAACGTTACACATGTACATATTTTTAATAAATTCAACAAAGCTGCCCAGTGCATCCACCAGGTGGACAAGGGACGCCTTCTCGTTAGGGGTGGTCAGGTCATAATACGGAAACCCTGACCACGGACCACAGTGAGTAACATGTTTGGAGAGTGCCACGCTCCTTGCATGATCTAGACTTTTTGTATATGTCAAAAAGAGTATGCTCGTTGTAGCCGCTACAAAATCCCAAATTTTCCGGCCGCCGTACCTAAACCCCCTACTTTTCCAGTGACTTTGAAAATATTTGTTCTTTCGGTCCATTTTTCCGGAATTGTTTGTTAGCATGTTCTCGTCCTGAATAAAGCTGAAGTTATACTCGCTGGATGTTAAGCAAATATCCAATCAATCAAGCATCATATCCTCTGGACCAACTTTATTGTTTGACGTGCGCCATTTTGGATACCGATTTTACTTTGTAAATTTCCTAGATTTGTGTAAGACTTTTGTTTTAAAATAAAGGAGGTTTTAGTTGGGAGTTGTCTCTTTAAATAATTTCAAAAGTTATAATTTCTGGAAGCCTATTTTGTATACTCCTTATTAACAAATATATTTAAGACAAACTAAACAAATGTTGTAGTTTAATCCTTATAAAATGTTTAAGGTGTGGGGTGGGTCATTATAGTATCGTGGTTTTATTTCAAAAATTTAATGACCAATTATATTTCCGACATGTTGATGCAAGTGAACACAGATAATTAAGCTCCAGCTGTGACAGGATGTTATTGACATCTACATGTATATTGCATTTCATCTCCAGCAGTGTTATGTAACACCTGTGTTAATCTGTTTTTGTCTTTTCTGTACTTAACTTTACAAATTCAGTCACAAACGAGAACTTACTAAATTGAATGGTCTGTTTGTTTTGTCGGTTTTTTTAATTTTTTTATTATTATTACACTAAAATGGATTGAAATTGTAGAGTCACTTCATAATTTTTGCTTAACAAAATCTTTGTTTTTTATTGTCTATATGCATCAGTATGGTAAAAAAGTGTGCATCGCCTAGGGAATATACCGAATAAACCGGCTTTTCTCTTGTGGGTGTGTGTGTAAAAGGGGGGGGGGGGGGTTGCAATACAAAGGTTTAAACAACGTAACACTGTAGTCACTGCAAACGCTTCTTAAATAAAATAATCTTTCTTTTCTTTTTGTTTATATGCATCAGAAGGAAAAAAATGTGTGCATCGCAACGGGAATATGCCGATTGTAAACAATGACACGTTTTGTCAGTTAGGGAACAGGTAATTGTGCGCAATCATCCTGAACAAGGATTCAGTTTAATAATTTTATGATAACAATAATATAGATTTGCAGTTATGAAAGTTTCTGGTAACATTAGAACGTTCGATCATCTCCGTTTTTGTAAATATCCGACAATTGTATTTGCAGACAACGACAGGAGAATCTCCGACCCTGGTTAAGTAGAGTACAAACTTAAATTAGAATCGAGTGCACCATTTCTTTTCATAATGCAAAGTCAAGTACAAAGCAATGCCTCAGCATTTATAAGAGAAAATTTAGTTAGAAAAACATTGCGGCAATTCATCCACTCTTGAAAAGTAGCAATAATATATATGGATTCAAATGAGACGAAACTTGAAAACATGTAAAGATTTCAGTAATTCTTCGAATAAAAAAAACGCAAGTCATCTTTCCAAACAACAAAAATTTAACGCGTTGTTAATACACGTTACAAATTATTTACCCTAAAGTTTACCATGAGTTAAGATATTTTATTATTGGAAAAAAAAAACGTTTTCTTGTTTGAAGCTATACGCCAATGTTAGCATTTTTTCGTCCAATTTTTAATGGCAGAAGAACCTATAGAACTAGTGATAGCTTTCGGCTATTTAAGTCGTAATATAGCTTTTAACATTAAAGAGATATTTTGCATGTATTTGTATAATTTCTTCACTGTCCTCTTGCTATTTTATTGAAACAGACCTTCGGTGTGTTTTGTATTTCTATGATATATTTTTATAAATTTTAATATAAATTAAAAAGAAATTACATACGCAGGAGACCTTTGTAGCTTTATGCACTAGAAAGTGATTTTTATTACGTATAAAATTGGTTTCCGATTTTAAATATCTGACAGGTGTTTGAAAATGTGTCGTGTAGATGTAGCTACCTGGGGTGCAAAGGTAAACTAGAGAATGATGTTGATTGTTAATTTGTTTATTGCAATAACCACACAACGATGATAAGGTGTCACTTTGAAGTGATTTTATGTAAGTTTTATAACAAATTTATATCTTGATAATTACTTTTAATTCAGAGTAACGTTGTAGGATCATATTAGATTGAAGAAAAGGTGCTGGAGATACATTTATTTCATGAGATTAATAGTAAAACTTCATTTGTTGGAGAAGACAATTTAAAAAACGTCCGATGGTCACAAAGAAGAATATCTTTCGTATATATTTCATCATTTTGATATAATGACAGGGCATTCTAGTTAATATTCTGGATAAAAATTATAATTTCAAATCAATTAGGATGCAAACGGTCATATTTAAAATACTAAAAAAATATACCAAGTTATGGTTAATTACCAATACACATAGATTAACAAATAAAAATGTCTCCCTTTTTAGAAATATCCCATCGGCTAAAACTCGTACATTACATAGGTATAAACTTATTTTGTAGCTGTTAATGTTTTTTTGTATCTGTATCTTCTGCTATAAATATTTATCCATAATTTCTATATAACAAAAGGCGGATGTATATCTGTTTAGTGTTCAGGGGCGTGCGTGGCTGAATGGTCAAGGTATAGTCTCGATCACCCAGACGCATATATAATAGCGTCTGGGATCACCTTATTTTAATTTCGCTACCAATAGGTGGAGACAAACAATGATTCTATTTTTAGAACCATATTTTTAAACCAGGAAAACCATGCAAACATATCTATATTTATAATATGACGTCACAGTAAGATTCACTCTTGATTATGCATAACAATAATATTTGTTTAATTAATTGATAAAGTAATATTTTATAAAAATATTCAAATGTAAACTTTGGCACAATTTGTTATACACTTCTTGAAATGAACGGAAGTAATTTTTTAGATAATAAAAATATCATCCAATCAAAAATTACGCCCAGTTTTGGGCGTAATGGTAACGAGTTCAATATAGAGTTGAATCCAGACGCACAAATGTAATTAAGCGTCTGGATGATCGAGACTAGTCAAGGTAGTGCGTCTACTATTGATCACGTGGTCTGTCCATACTGAGGTTGCGGGTTTCATTCTGCGGACTGGGTGCGCTCGACTTCAATCTTAATTAAAAATGATTGCCAGTTTTCCTACCGAAGTTCGGGAGTTTTTTCCGGGTGCTCTGGCTTCTTCCACAAATATAAAAATTTGACACCATGATATAGCTGAAATATTACTGAAAGTGGGGTTATATCATTCAAACAAACAAAAACAAACTATTCAGTGTTCTATTTTATTATCTATTTCAATTCAGCCTATATATATATACTGCCCATATATGAACATGTTCCTAATGACTAGGTCAGTAAAAAAGCTCATGAAAGAGATTTACTTTGCTGATAACTGCACTAACATTGAACAAACTTCACCCCCCCCCCAAATAAAAACATGACGCAATGATATAGCTGAAAAATTGCCGAAAGTGGCGTTAAACACCATTCAAACAAACATATCGACTTGAAAAAAAACCTTTAATGCAATATTATAGTGTTAATGTTTATATGAAAAGCTGACATACTTGGATGGATTTTGCATCACCTTTTAAAAAACATATTTTGCAATGCTAAAATAAAAAAAAGCTCAAATATCAGTTATTCTAAATCAAGGTAAGAACTGATGATGACTGTCAAGGACTGCTTCAGTGAACATCAGTCATTCTAAATCAAGGTAAGAACTGTTAATGGCTGACAAAGACTGCTACAGTGATTATCAGTCATTCTAAATACAGGTAAATATTGATAATCACTGTCAAGGACTGGTACAGTGATTGTCAGTCATTCTAAATCCAGGTAAAAATTTAAAAGTACTGACACGATCTGATGCAGTGACTAACAGTTCTTTTCAGTCCTACAAAAGTACTGTACTTAACTGTCATGATCTGTTTCAGTTCAGGACAGACGCGATCAGTAAAAGATAAAAATTGTAAATGACTGACGTGAACTGTATGAATTGTATACAGTGATTTACAGATCGTGAACAGTACATTTACAGTAACTATCAGTTTCTATCAATCTAATTTGAACTGTGTATGGTAATGTCAGTCCTTATTTTGTTTCATAGTGCATTGGAGCTTTGAGTGGGTTAGGTAATGTCGCCGTATCCAAAGCAGTCGGTTCGGGGTTCTGCACCGTGCAACCCAGCGGGGGTGGACTCTACCTGAAGCCTTCGACCGCACGAATCGTCCAGAGGGATGGACTCTACTTGAAGCAGGGTCGGCAGTTGTACGATGGCTCCGGTCTGATCTTAGGACACGATAGTCCATTTAAGAATATCCCCTTGCTCGGCATGCCTTGAGAATCTATAACCGTTTGGATAAGGTCATCTCCATTGCTCAGGGCGGGTGTTCCGTGGGCAGTCTACTGCTGACTAGTGGCACCATAGGATCTGCCCTGACTGGCGTAGGTATTGTGGCATCCATCCCCCTTGGAACCCTAGCCTGCCTATGTGCCACCGGTACCTTAGTATTTTCCTTGATCTCACGCCGAGTCGACAAGAAGAAAAAGAAGCATCAAGATACCGTGCGATTAGCCCGATCCTTCAAGACCCAGCTGGCTGGTGGCGACGGTGCTCCCGTGATCAGTCTGAAGAACTACTACGATGAAAAGGATCAGTTGCGTCAACCTTCTTCCCTATTTAGTGAAGAACTGGATGCGCATGCATCGTAGGTTGTGTTATTCCATTCGCTCCTATCTCCCCCATTTCATTCAGATTCCTTTCAGTCAAATTTCCCGATCCGTTTGGATCGAGAAAGTTTACGTTCCTTCCTCTCATTTCATCAACAAATCGATCATCATCATTTCATTACCAAGATGACTCTCTCCAAAATCCATCACCAAATTCTTCTATGTACGTTGCTTCAAAGGGTGAAAGTTCCTCGCCACCCCGATTGTAGTCGTTGAGGTAAGGGGTTGCCCAGACTTCAAATGTCTTTCCTTCTTCGTTTTCGAGGGTCATGATGTATATTCCTTTTTCATCGATCCGGCATTCTCTGATGAAGTATTCTTCCTCATCTTCATCCACCTCCTCACTGGAGTAGGAATCTTCCTCTTCGATGGGGGTAAGCTCAACCTCTTCGCATACGGGTGGGGGGAGTTGGGCAAGACTGCAACCTACTGTTTCAGTGTTCATTGTGTCTACCTTATCTTTCCTTGTTTCTAAGGTGTTATTTCAATTTCTGATTCCTGTGTCAGGTTTTTATTTGAGCTTGATCCGTTTGCACAAAACCTTGATTTTTTTCGGATTTCAAGCAGACTTTTTCCTTGTGGGGCAGAACTGTCGTTTCAAGCTGCGTCAACCTTCTACCCAATTGAATGCGCATGCGCCGTAGTTTTTTTTGACCACTGATCTGGAGGGTTCTTACATGAGCGCCGAGCGGGGCGTAGCCTCGCTCCCCGCTCATTCAGAACCCTCCAGATCAAAGTGGTCAAAAAAAATTTCTCGATCCAAAACGGATCGGGAAATTTTGCGTTCCCACCCCCCCCAAGAGATTTTTTTTGCACCCCTCATTTCCTCACCAGATCGTATGAGAGGTACTGTTGCTTGGACTTCTTGCTCAACTTGAATCCCGTGCTGCGAACGAAAGCTCCTTCCAAGGGATTCGTCTCTTTGCTGAGCGTGGGGCAAGCCCATACTTTGGATGTCTCTCCTTCTCTGTTTTTCAGAGTAAGGATTTTGCATTTCCCAAACTTACCATCCACTTCAATCACCTCCATGATTTTATAGATCACTCCGATGGGTAAGTCCTTCCATTTGATGGCTTCCTGATTCTGGTCCTGCACCTTTTCCTGAAAGGCACCTTCACTGATGAAGTCATCTTCCGTGTCTTGAGGCTGAGGCGTGTTGATGAAAGCATTGTGTTCCACAGTCATTCTTGTATTTACCTTGTCACACACTTGTCTTTAAGGTGTACTAACTATCTTCTGGGGCGACTTGTCTGCCATGATTGTATTTACCCCATAGTTAATAGGAACCCCTCCCCGTTTGCATTTTTGGTCCGGATTGGCATTTCCAAGCAGGATTTTCTCTTAGTGCGGCAGAAACCCCCTTTGCACACTACTGACGAAAATAATTGAATCATCACAATCCACAAATAAATTAAAAAATGATTATATTTCTGTTTTACATATTGACAAATGTGTGTGTGTAAATAAAATTCGTTTGAATTAGTTCTAAAACTTGGGAATGTCTGAGTACCTTATTAATCGACCACCAACGCCCCTTTTATAATGCTGAATGTTTTTATTCCTTATAAGGTGCATTAAGCCTCATCCGATTTTGCTTAAACAAATAGTTATTTCAGAGTAAGGCCATCAGTTGGTCGAAAATATTGTCATATTAATTAATATAATTATTTTATAGTAGATATGGGACCATACAGTGAGGGTTCACAGTGCTCAGCACACAGACCTGCCCAGCGCGTCCCCAGGTGCCAGTGGATGCCCTTGTTGCAAGCTTTAAGGTCATAATAAGCTTGACCTCAGACCACAGTAATTACTGCTACGCTCCTTGCACTCTAAAATTAGAGAAACAGAATCTTGCATAAGTACTCTTGGATTATCGGATTTATCCAATCTTGATATTTAATTTATGGAAATTGAACTTTGGAGAAATCAGATAATCCACTCGTACCTATGTAAAATCCTATATATCAATATCTTTATTAATAAACTACTGTAATATTCACTTAGATAACAGCAAAACTGCCGCTATGATATATATTTTTTGAACCAGACCAATACTGATTTTACTAGTCCAACACGGGTATAGGCCTGATCGACCCGTATTGGCCCGATTCAAACCTGTATTGGCCTAATTGATTTGAACTAGTTAATTAATAACTTCGCATCAGGCCAATACAGCAAGCCTTGGACCAATAACGAGGCCAATACAGAAATCATTACGTAATAATATAATAGTAACGACATACGAGCAGATACATTTTATACTATGGTAAGTACAGAACGGTTAATGCCGCATTTATATATGACATCCCAAATTAAATGTTCTTAAATTACTAGTATCTGTCCAGTCATAGAATATCTACTTAATTCTTCGTCCTAAACATACAGCTAGTACTATAATCTATTTAATAATACTTTTAAATTCTTTTGCAAAGTTAATAAATCTCTTCTAGTCTAATTATTTCGACTTAAGGTGGGTAATGAAATATACAAATTAAGTGTTTTCAGTTTAGTTTAGTGACAGCTTTCACAAACGATTGGTACTTACTATTGTTATCTTCCAATTATCGATAACAATAGGAACGTTGAGGTGTTTATATACATAGCACAATGTGTATGTTATCCTGTATCTTGTGTCGGTTATTACCATTAACTAAACCGGACAATGATTTAGGCACTCAAACAGGAGGTTGTCGTATCTAAGTTGATATAAATGTCCTTCTTTCAGAGGTTATATGGCGGGTGTCGTCGCAACCCAGCCGTCGCTGGAAAGCGATGGTCTATTTCTTCCTGGATTGGTGTTTACTAGACGTGGCGATTCGATTTGATAGGTGTCTTTTAGAGACAGGCGCTGCTTTCTCGTCTAAGGCACAATAGTGAACTAGCACATGATTTTTATTGGGTTACTCGCTATCTGTTTTTGTCGTTTGGCTTTTATTAGTTGTCCGATATCGGATTTGTAATCGTCTTTTGACTTTCGGTAAAGATTGACTTCGGCAGTTTGATTCATTTTATGTAATGACAAATGCTTATGACGACAAAAATAACTTGAGTTTGTTACTTGGATTTAAATTTACGCCATAACCCAATTAAAAATTAAAAATCAGTATATAAATAATGTCAAAATTTTCTTTTTTCTTTCGTACATCATTATATGGACTATATAGAGGGTTTTCTAAACTTTTAAATACTTTATGAAAATGCTTGTAGAACAGAATATTTACGCCACTCTGTGAAGTTAACGGTTAGATTCGGCTTAAGAAGAAGCCTCTGCAATATTACAAACACTATTGTTTTACCTGGAAAAGAAGTCATCTGAAAAGACTACATTTAAGGGGATGCAGGACACCATCTGCCGATTTTTTGTGAAAATCTCAACATAGATATCACATTTATCCTAAAATTAATAATAAGTTCTTTCATAAAATATCTTACCTTCTTGAAAATTAAAAGTAATAATGCAAGTCTTATATCTGTAGTATTATTAAAATTGATTAATGGTCAAAATACAAAGTCTTTGAATAAATGAGCTCGTTGTAGACAAAAGTAATGAATCTAAAAATTTTAACAAGGGAGCTAATTTTAGCAAAATATACCAATCTTTAGTACGTTTTGACTAGTTATTTCCCAATAGACATAAATTTAACTCAGAAGCCCTATTTTTCTTTCTTTTACTAAAATGAATACCAATTACTTGACAACAAATAAAAAATGCAGAAAATTTCAATGTACAGAATGTTTAAAATCTATTATTTAAGTGTTTCTTTATTCTCGTCTCTGCAAAATCTGTTAGAAAATTTGAGATTTCAGTGTTCAACACCTCGAAAATAAGCTCTGAAACTCATATTTTGTATTTTGTATTAGGATTACCTGTATAGAAAACTACCTATATGGCAAGTTAAAAGAAAATTGAATGGCGAATTGTTTCCAGTGTATCCTGAATCTCATTAATAGACGCCTTTATAGTCAATGGAGAGGACTTCATAAGTATGTTTTACTTGTATCCAATCCAATTTGTATAATTTTAACAAATAAAATATGTTTAAACTAAGTCAATGTCAGTGTAAGTTGGTAAAGGTTTTTGCCTGACAAATAAAAACTGTTTCCCGGGTAACGTCGAGCTTATGCTCCTTACGCAGATCCGAAGAATATTATTTTGAAATCATCAATTATCTCCTCAAAATATTCAGCGTTGTCAAAAGCGGCGGTTTTTTTATTTTAACAGACAAACGGAACACAAAAACCAAAAACACAAAAAATAAAAAGGAGAGTAACCCGAACTCAATAAAAACTCGGGTGCTCCGATCGAGTAAGCAGTGCCTGCTTCTAATTAGACAACCATCGAATTACTCATTGTCATGTCTAGGAAAACGTCAAATTCAGGAATAGGAAACACTACCTATGACTCAGGGAAAATTATATAAGCGTTAAATTAAATTCATACGATTTGAGACAAAAAGTTTAGCAACTATCCAATTAACATAAATAATTAGAGAGAAAATGTTCTTATGTCTGAACATTATTTAGATGTTGCATTAGTGAGTCAGCTTTATAAGGAAATAGTTACAATCAGAACACATTTCCTAACATTGAGTTGATGCAATAAATGATATCATTTGCCTATTTTCTGGGAAACTATTAATGACAAGTGTATTCTATGAATATGTGACCCAAATATTTGTTACCTTAAAATTTGATCTTGCTAATCATATATTTTTTTAAGACAGATTGATGATTTTATAACATACATGTACATGAACATGACTTTATTTCAGCTACTCGTGATGTACAAACATTTTCGAAAAGAACTTGTTAATGTTTGTTCACCTTATGTTTTGTTTTGGACTTTTACACAAGACTGTACATCACAAATCCACAGCCGATAAATAAACAATGCAAAACGTGAATTTGTAAGCAAATGAATGTAATTGTATTTAAAAAGAGGGGTGTAAGATATACACATCTAGTCAAAGTGCTCATTTGTATCAACTGTATATTTAGTATTTTTTATATTTCGTTTATTGGTATTGTTTGCTTGATTGTTCGTTTGTTTGAACGGCGTTTAACACCACTTATATACATTTTTCAGCAGTTTTATTAGGATAGGAAGCCTGATTACCCGCAGAAACCCTTGACTTTAGGTAGGAAAACTGAAAATCCTTTTCAATTAAAATTGCAGTATGTGCGCACTGATAAAAGCAATTTAGAATAACTCTAGTCGTCAATTGAAAAAACAGTATATGTATTAATGTGCAGAAGACTTCAGCTGTATTAGTATTTGTATTCGCAGAGAAACAGTTCAAGAATGTATAGAATGCACAACATTTTTTGTTTACTCTTTATACAATGTGCAAACAAGTAACACATCAGGAAAAAAACCTATTTCTATTGAAATCCGTTCAAGCTATTGCTTTAAATCTAGCATAAAATCACGAATTTTGTCTGCTCTTGAATATTTTTCTTTAGGCTCTCCAAAAACAAAATGACAATTGTCTGGAGAATAGTCTGACGCCAGCGGTTTCCGTCCATATGATTCAGCGAGTTCCCGGAAATAAACAGAACAATTACCACAGCATAGACCAATATACTGAATGCCTATTTCTCTTGCAGCCTTTGCAAAATTACGGATGTCTGACACGTTGCACCGAGCACTCTCTAAGTTATTTGGAAACAGGTACTCATCAGAAACAAACCATAATAATACTTATTTACATTCCACAATCAATTAAAATTTACACGTTTCTTGTAACTGGTTTTGACAAATGAACGCTGTATTCACATACTATATGTATCGTTTATTGTCAACTGAACAATCTACAACATGTACGTCAGACACGACCGGAGCGGTGCTGCATATCCTACTGCTTGAACGTATCACTTCCTTGTCTGCTTATAGATTGCTAACCATATTGCCACTTACTCTTCACTTCTGTACTTTTAAATTTATTAAGATTTAACATCCTCAATCTTTTCTTTAAATGTATCTTCAGTGTATTTAGATTTTACTTAATTACTTTTTGTAATAATCACGAAAAAATTTATACCTATGATTGTCAGAGATAACATTCAAAATATGGAGTCTATATAAATGTTTTCAGGTTTCATATATGCAAACCAAATAGGGCATTTACCTGTTTTAGGGTCCTTTAAGGACTGAAATGTTCTACAACTATCTGTGCACCGATATGTAACAGGTAAGGCAGCAATTGGTCCCTGAAATATATATGGTTCTGTAAAACTTATAACCATGATGAAAACGATTATATACGAGTGATTTATTTCATTTGTAAATAGTGAGCCGTGAGTTTTTATTAATAGTAATACCAACTGGTTGATGGTACTAAGTTGAAATAAAATTTTATTGCAAGTAACAGGAAATATTACTGGGGATTGAAATCCTTCCGCAAAGTTTACTTTCAAAAATGTCACCAGGAAACTCGATTTTAAAAAGCCACATTTACAATACAATAGCATTAAAATGATCAAGAATAAGAAGCGTGCAAAATTATGTAAATATTTATGTTGCTGAAACATACTTATAGAATAGTTTCTTATATCGAAGGCATTATCATGATATCTTGCACAATACAATAAGGTATTGCCTCAACATTTATTATGCCCGAGCCAAAGGAGAGGTTATTTTCATGTTGAAGAAAATACCATTGTCGTGAGTGCTGTCAAGTAGCATAACACTGCCTGCCAGCTTTAAAACAACCGTTACATTAATTTCATTAAAGAATTAAGAAACAATGTGTTTAAGTCTTTATATTTTATGTGCCGCTGTTTGCTGCATGAATTATATTAATATAATTAAATATATTATTTTTCGGTATTTTTACGCTATATACAGTTCGTTGTCTAACTTTTGCTTACATTAGGTTGCACATGTACTTGTATTTATATACAAATTAAAAATAAACAGTTTGTGGTGCTTGTTTCTAGAGAGGGCATGACCACGACCAATTGACTTTGTTATATCCAATTGAAACAAACAAAATTTGACTTCTATGAAATAATTGCTGATATTGGCATTTATCAACATTAAATTCCTATATCATATTCATTTCGTCTTAAATGACTTTAAAAGGATAATTATAAATAGTTATATTTGCTTACTTTACAAACTTTGCGTATTTCTCTTAGCAATGGAATCATTGTTTCTGGTCCCCTCCCACAATTTAGACCAACAACAGCTGCTCCCGCGCCCTCGAGTCTTTTACAGGCCTCTGGTATTGGTACGTCATCAGTTGTCACATCTGGACCATACGCCGCTAGAGTAATAACTGCTGGCAGACCTAAAGCATACAACAGAATTAATTTTTGGAAGGCTTCCCCAATAGCTTTGTTGACTGACCTCTCGTCCATCAATATATATTAATCCAAACAACAGTTAATATACATTAATTATAAAACAGAACAACCCTGAAACGGGTAAAGTATTAATCTTAACCTACCATTTGAAGCATGACTAAGTGATAGAAGGTCATACGGTAAATAGGTTGTACACCTGTTGTTTTATCACCACCAGTAAATAGTGGGCACTATGGCTGGTTCTACACAAACAAAAACTAAAATAGCAAAACATGTATTGAAATATTCTATGATGGCATTATATTACCATTTCCGTATTGTTGTATTGATTGTAATGCCAACATAGCCTCCCCAAAATCGTTAAATGTTTCTGCTATTATATAGTCTACACATTCTTCCACTGCCCATTCTAGTTGTTCCTGAAATCAGTTAAAACTAAATTTCATACTGAATTGTCAAAAATACAAGACATATGTATCGTAAAACAAGAAAAATAATATTTCCGGCCATTGATGCTTATCTCAATAATATTAAAAAGAAAATTAAGAAATTTTTGTGGGATGAAAAAGGTGCACAAATAGGCAAAAATGTATTATATCAAAAGAAATCAGATGGTGGTCTGGATATATCTGACATAAACATTCACGCAAAATCTGTAAAATTTCAATTGTTAAGCAAACTAAATGATAAGAATTATGATGCATTTTGGAAACATGTATGTGCTAGAATTAAGTATTTTCAAGAAAACATTTTATGGGAGAGCAAAAGTAAGTGAACATGATGCTCACAGACTTAATATCAAATCAAAATTCTGGCAGGACATACTTGTTTGGTATTCATCTCTAAATTTTGATAGTTTAAAAAACAAAGTCTCAAAATCGGATCTTGTTTGGTATAACTCTACTGTAAGCATAGATAACAATACACTTTACATTAAAAAATTATCAGAAAAGGGTATTAGATAAGGAGGGGATTTTCTTGATGAAAATGATAGTCTCCTAACATATAAAATGGTTTTAAACAAACATAATGTTCATATTAATGCTTTAACATATTATGGCTTCACCAAATGTATTAAGAAAGCTTTGATCAAAGACGATATTGTACCAAAATCACCTGTGATATCAAACCTTAAAGGTAGACGAAGGTATTGAGAAATGGCAACAAAAACTAGATGTAGAATTGGATTGTTTAATGATATATATATATATATATATATATAAAACCACCACTGATACCAAACTCAGAAACTTTCCGTTTAAATAACTTCATCATATTCTTCCAAATACCAAATTATTACATAAGATGAGAATAAAGGACACTACTTTGTGTAATTCCTGTAACAAACATAAAGACTCAATATATCGCTATTTATGGGATTGTCCAGTTATTCAAAAGTTTTGGTCTATATTTAATTTTTGGATTTCATTAGCATTGGATGTACATTTTTTTCTTTTTCCCAAACTAGTAATTCTAGGTATCTTTCCAGACTCATGTACATTCCCTGAACTTGTTTCATTTTTGGTCCTTTTAGCAAGAAATTATATCTATAGCTGTAAGTGGACTGAAGCCAAGCAAGGCCTGAGTGCTTTAAAACAAAGAGTGAAACAAATAGAAAATTTAAAAAAATGCATTAGTTGAAAATAAAATATAAATGTGTTTGTATGTTAGTATAATTCTTTTGAATAAAAAAATTAAATGCAAAGCTGTTATGATGTGAGACAAGTTAAACATGATACAATTAATTAAGAGATGCAATCTAATGCCATGCAGAAAAATGAATCTACACTATATTTATATTCTACATGATATATGAAAATAATGTCCTTGAATGTTATGGCTTGTATTGTTTGTGCTTTAATTATATATTGAAGACTTTAAAAAATATTTCCCACTGGCTTTAGGTAAGGAACTATGAAACTTAATTCTAATCTAAACACATCAGGTATAGAAAGTTGTATAAATGTACTACATTTCGCAGAAATTTGACGATATCATTTTGGGCGAAATTCGGCGAGATAAAGAAATTGTATCGAACGAAGTGAGCTCCATTTTTGACCATTAAACTCTCTCGTTTTCTGGCTATGTTTAGCTCTAAATGATATAGAGTCAAATTTATGTGTACAGTGTCTTAATTTCTTTCAATTTTAAAGACTTAAATTAATATAAGTACTGTAACGGACATTGCGTATTACGCATGCTCCACCCCTCTGTTCACCAAAACACACAAAACATCTATCCGTCACTGATCTACGTTCATTTGGGTTTACCCCAAACTGATATATATATACAAATGTTTAATAAACAAACCTTAAACATCTCTTTGACTTTGGCGTTGACGTCCTCGTCACCAGGTACATATATAGTACTATTACACAAGCCGGCAGCTGTCAGTTTGCCATGTCTTGCAGACACCTTTTTGGCGATCTGTAAGGCTGTTCTGTTAAGGGTTTCAAGGTCGCGTTCCCTTCCTATGATTCTTAGCTTTTCTCTATTGCCATAATACTTTCAATAAAGAAATTTTAATAACTTCGCTGCATATATTGAACGTTTTAATTCAAATTGCTTATATGAATAATAATAATAATAGTTTTTCCAATAATTTTTGTCTAATATCATATATTTGTATTATAATGGATGAATGCGATGAAATAATGATTATACTTTTGCAAAAGGACATCAGACGTATGCTACAATTGTTTAAGTTCCATCTGGTTCAAATAAAATATTGGCTTTTAACTACTTTATAAGTTTTATTGTGGTTGCAAGCCTGCACTAGAATTGAAAACAGATGAATACAAATTTTCCAAAACTTATTGTACTTTTAAACTACAATGATAAAAGATGTACAATACATTATACATTAAACATTAGTAATTTATGGTTTGAATTACGATTATTATAAGACTATTATCTTTTTGAACTTTTAGCAAAAAAAGAACCTTTCATTATTTGTTACACCATGTATATATACAAATGTGAATATTGTGTGCAGTGGAACATACTAAAAGTCTACAATGCATTTTGTATGATTTTGTTTTTGTTTTTATTTTGGCAATTGCTGGGATTATTGATTGAAAACAAATATCAAGTGATATAATATTTACCACTGATGACATTCGCATATGAAAAAAGTTTTGTTAACCTTTTCAAACCAATTCAATTTTGTTATTCGTTTCATACTATTTTTAAAATAAATTTTGTTACTAGTCAAGTGTTAGTTATATACAAATAGTCAGACTACGACACGAAATCACACCAAAACAAAGAAGTCCCTACAGTGATCAGTCATACACCTCGTGCCAAATTATATGATATGCATATAAAACAGACATTTGATGTTTTAATCTATAAAAATGTATAAAAATTTATTTAACATATTTATAATATTATATATTTATTGGCATGTTTATAAAAGTGCAATCACATTGAAATTTTCAAATATTATTAATTATAAATTTATGAAGCAATCACACATGTTACTTAAGAGATATTTAAGACAAAGCTATGACATCTTTGCTAGGATGGTCTTACGGTACCTTCAATGTGAGGTCGGGACCTCGGTGGCCGAGTGGTCAAGGTAGTTCGTCTACTATTGATCACCTGGTCTGTCAACACTGAGATTGCGGGTTCGATTCTCACTGCATGCAGGGTGTACTCGACTCCAATCTTAATTGACCAGGATTGCCAGTTTTCCTACCGCAGGTCGGGGGTTTTCTCCGGGTACTCCGGCTTCCTCCCCCAATAAAAACTGGACGCCATGATATAGCTGAAAAATTGCTGAGAGTGGCGTTAAACACCATCAAACAAACAAACAATCAATGTGAGGTCTAAGGCACGTCCTAAGGACTGTCCGAAGACATGTCGTCAGAACATTTTTATGATAGTTTCGACAACTTGACCCTTAAAATTAAACAATTGTCTTACAGTAAACGCTTCTACAACGTCAGTCCCTGCGTGAACAAATTCCTCGTGCATACTTTCGACCAGTTCTGGATGTTCTAAAACAACTTCTGGAATAAAGCCGCCATACTTTAGATATCCTCTACGACCAAACTCCCACATGTATCCCTCTGCGACAAGGATGTTTTCTCCATCTTGTAGTCGTCGTCGGAAATCTGATTAATGAAATGGATCACATACGGAAATGATAAAATATAAGATAGTAAATAAGTATTTATCCTTTTAGTAATGCCGCCTTATGGCTACAATCTATTCGTTTAACCGTGTAATGATATTTGTCGTTCATCTACGGTGATTACATTTCATTCTTCGCTTATTCACCGATTGCTTTGAATATGGGTTTGTAAAAGTTATAAAAACGTGTACAATCTAACAAAGGATCGTTTAAAATTATCTAAGATGGTAATGGTTATATATATATATAAATATATAACAAACTACTATACAATAACTGCATTACATTATTTTAAGCTGCTCCAAAACACCCTCATATTTATCAAGTTCAAGTGTAGTAATTATTCAGTCATGAAATAAGAATGAACAGAGACTTATATTGCTATGTCTGGGGTTTCATTGAAAACTTCAAATAACACTATATCAGTCCAAATTGTTCATATAACAAGAAAATTCAACAATAATTGTTAATTTAATAGTTTTTTTATGAACGTGATAAGTAAAACAACCATTCTGCTAATTAAAAAAAACCATATTGTAATCTCATGATTTAATGGGCTATCATATTTTCCAATCAACAGAGTGCAATATGGTTTATTTAGCAGAATCTGCGTTTTGCTAACCAATATGATAAGAAATGGAATGTATTAGTTTAATTCAATAGGAAAAAGAAAGAATAGCAACAATAAACTTAATTATTATCTTAGAATTATGTTTTTAAGGCTCATGGTCTAAGACAAATGTATTCATAAAACGATACTTTAATTTTGGCAAACAATTCGTAAAAAAGAAATAATGCAATTTTCTATTTATTTATACAGGATAATTCATTATGAATCACAAGGTGCCGAAATATAACAAATGCCGGTCTTATGTAAGAGACATAACTCAATTGTTTTAAGAAGTAAATTAAAGAATACCGAAAAATGGCAGATGGAATCCTAACAAAAATTCATATTTGGATGTATATTTGAACTGAAACTTATGATTACCAATGATTTTCTTGACACCTTCAATCGACAGATCATTTTTGTATTGTTAACTTTGCGTACATGTTTCTCTATTTATTTTCTGTAAAATAAATAAAAAAACAATATTGGTAATGTCACATGAGATGGTTACACCATGCCGATACTGTATCAGTCATTGTTTTGAATAATTTAATACAGTTTCCTGTTTTATGTTACACTTGCGCATGTCACAACTAGTTTTCAAATACATGAAGGAGATATGTTGACATAAATTAACCCTTATTTGACAAAATATAACTTAGGAATAAATCAAACAACACAAAAAATGAAAACAAAACCGAATTAATGATGAAATGCAAGAAACAATATGATATTGCTTAGAATCATTTACTCCAGTTAATAAAAAAAGTTTCGAGTTTCTGTATTTTATTCAAGTCAAACTGACCCAAAAAGTAAGAGGTTAACATCAACAAGCACATTGCAGTTAATAAAAAAAATGGTATTAAGTTTAAAGTTTTTGTATATATGGTAATAAAGTAAGTATTGAGCAGTTGAGTCTGTGTGTCGAAATATACAGTTGGGTGAGTCGACTAGACGTGAGAAAAGGTGTTTGTTTAGAAAAAAGCAGTGCATACGTTTGGAATATTTGACATAGTCTAGAGCCTTCAAATTAATATTGGAGGTGTCTTATTATCTTGTTTTTTTAATGAAACAATTTTTATTAGACGTAGAATTTCGAATGCTAGGTGGGAGCTTGTTGCAGGTAGAAAGTAGTCCGAATTGAGGTTACTTCTAGTGCGTATTATATTGTCAAGTTAAATGACCATTTACCCACGCCACGAAATTTGGAACTAGGTACTTAACTATTGGTAATAATCCTATATAAGACCATAAATCGCTGTTTTCCACCTGTCCGAGAGTTACTCCCAACCCGTTTCTGTGTAGTTGAATGCATGCCAATTTTGTCCCACCCGTAACTATACGCATTGCCCTAATTTAGACATTTTCTTCCATATCTACATGCTACTGGGTACTACTGTCAAATATGACGTCATTGTATTCTAATAGTGGTAGAATAAAAAGTACATTTTTTATGGTAAATCTTTCTAAGATAATGCAGGAAGTTAATTCTTTCATAGGCCTTTAACAATAAAGTCAATGTGAAACTTCTATCCGCTATTGTTAGAAAAATATAAACCAAGTGCTTATGGTTCGCAACCTTTTTAAGAATGTGATTATTTATGAGTAGAGGGGGTAGACTGGCTTCAATGACTTCCTGGATATTGCCATGCTTTCGGGTTTCTGTGGATCTAATTTCACAAGATACTTTTTTGACAATTTATTCATAAGATTGAGATCCTTGTTTACGCCCGATGCTGCATTGTTAGGCGTGACAACAATTATATAGATAATAGTACTGTCAGCAAAAACCTTAATGCAGGCACCTAAATCAATAACTATATAATTTATGAATATAAAGAAGAGAAGAGGGCAAACAATGGGGCACACCTGCTTTTAATAGTTTTCCACTCTGAGCACTCCCCATTTAACACCACTCTTTGAACCTTTCCGATAAAATGTTTTGAACCTGCCAAGGGTTGCCCCGAAATACCATAATAACGTCATTTACGATCGAAGGCTTTGCTTATGTCACAAGATTCAACTCGTATTTCTTTCCCATCATCTAAGGCCCTTCATATATCATTTGATATGTCAACCAACTGGTTAGTGGCTGAATCTCCTTTACAAAACCCTGACCGATTTAGAGTTATTACTGTATTTTTCTAAACAATGAATATGTTCCGATCAAATCTCCATACATTTTGAAATAATACTAAGTAATAAGATCATGTCCGGAGGTTTTATTTATTTTTGATATAGTAAGAACATGTCTGTCTTTCTTAGTGGTCAGACAGACAATACAATGTTGCTAAAAATATGCCAGAGTGATCAATTGATCTGGAAAACTTGCAGAACAATCATCCAACTGTGTGTGTCTTTTGGCGAGTGCGGTTTTGTTTTGTTACCTGTCATTGAGACGAACATGTACATGAGAGTCTTGCATTCCCTTAATTTTTATTTAGACTTCGGTGTGTCCAACACTTAACTTAATTTACAAAGATTGCAAACATTTCTGGCCGAAAAATGTTCCGGAAACTTCTGCTTACACCCAAATTTAAACTGGACCTATGATATAGTCGAAAAAAGCAGAACGTGGTGGAAATCCTGACTTGGGTGAATGTGGAAATAATCAGTCAAAGAAACACATCCTTACCAAACAATACATGTGTGTTATCTTCCGTAATGCAGTACAATCTTACTATATATAGGTGCTTATCTAGGGTAAATATTTATCACAAGAAATCGTTTGTGTGACTTCTCATCAAGTGGAAGTTAATTTAGTGTGCGGTCTAGTCATTTATATTCCTGGCAAATGCATTGAAAAACCTTTAATACTATGGAATGACAGCGAAAGTTAAATGCATAATTTCACAATAAGTAAGAGCATTAGCAAGTGCAATTAATAAAAGCGTTAAACAAGTTATGCGTTAAAATTTGCTGTGAGAAAAAACTTTTTTGGTGTCCAAACAAAGTTAAAAACAGTCAATACATGCCAGAAATGTCGACAATGTTTGTACCTTTTCAATATAGTATGTAACTTCCGTACACGCATCATAACCACCTCTAAATGCCTACACAGATTTAACCGTAACATTATATGTGCGAAGAAGGCAATATGACTCAAATAATCTTATATGTCCTAATAAGCGACTTTTCTTGACGTTAACAACTGCTGCAGTGAGCTAGTACGAAGTCTAAACTCCCGCAGAAACTGGCAATTCTTGTTAACTAAGAATGAATTCAAATATAATCTGTCTACAGTCATGCTCATATTTGCTATATGTTGTGACAAACAGCCGATAAATGGTAGATGACTAAACACCTTTAGCACTCAGAAACCGAAGCCCCAAAATACAACCGGAAATTAAGTTACACAAATACAGTTGAAACCTTCAATTGCTTTATACCGTTGACAACCTTTCCAACAGTGTTATTCTATGTGTCTTATTTATTATTCGACTGGTTAACAAAGTGCAACATTAAAGCAAATCCATGTAAACAACTTTATTGTTTTTTGCCGAATTGTCAAATAATGCGGCAAACGTGATCATCTAACGTTTTAATGCAAATGGTATAAAATTGTTTTGACAGATGCATAATTGGGGTTTATTCCTAAATATGGAACATAAAACACCAAGTTTGCCTTATACTTATTTAAGCAAAAACGTTAGGAAATAAAAAAAAACGTTATAAAAGTTTGTAGGGCAAACAATGTTCACATGTGGCATAACAGGTAGTATTTGAATAAATGTATTAAATTAAATATCTTGGTTAAGAGGGAGAATGTTGAAAATTTCTCTTATAATATTGGAAGGCGAATCACTGTCGTCTTATTTGCATTCCAAGCATGTTATTGAAAAAGAAAAGAAGTTCCTTGTCATTTAACAAGCTGTTGAACCAAGCTGACGTAAACCTGTTACAGTTACAAAGTTCAAATTCAAAGGTCTCCAACCATGGTACGTGAAATGACTGTTGCCTTGAAATGATCTTACCCTATGGCCATTCAAAGCCTACCTCTAAGAAGACAAAGTCTGGATACTTTGTTATCATTCAGAAACCAATAATGCAATTTCGAGGTCAAAGTGCAAGGTCATTGTTATTTACTAATACCTATATCAAATGCCTACTTTAATTAAAATAAGGAATAGTCTTTGACAAGATTAACTTCGGATGCACGGACGGACGGAGTGACTAATCACTATAGGGCGTCTGCCACTAAGTGACAGGGCCAACTAAATAAAATTGACTAAGCCAGCTCAACCGTCTGCGTAAATCTAATTAATTTTACACAATTAAAAATATTTTAGCAGATTAAGATAACCAATACTCTACAAACGAACTAAATACTGTATGACAATGATTATCAAAAGAGAATATTGTATGCACTTTGTGAAGTTAACCCTAAGATTCGGATTAAAAGCAGTCAGCTGCAATGTTTAAAACACCTTTTAAAGTTAACTGTAAGTTTTAGATTAAATCATAATTTGGGTTTTATTATAAATAATGAATAATAGCTCATGGTAACAAAAGTTAACCCACTCAAAATAATATCATATGGGTACTCGAACTGATCATCAGCGTTCTGTTATTAGGCATTTCACAGAAAGAGAATCTGACATTACATTGTTATGAGTGATGAATGGTTCTAATTTATTTTAGTTATCTTGTCAATAGCATTTAAACAGTCATAACAGTCACAAGAGTGGTTAAGGCAATAAGTCATCTACTTTTCACCACCGGCGTGTAAACACTGAGGTTGCGTGTTTAACATAGACTGCCAGTAATCAGACCAAGGGTTTTTGCCAGGTACTCCTGCCTTTTGGCTCAATAGAGTCTAGAAGCAATGAAAATGAAAAATTCTGAGATTTGCGTTAAAGTACTTTTCAACAAAAACAATTTCACAATGAAACCCTAACACAAATGACAAGGACGTAAATATTATTATTTCTGGACGAACATTTAGCATCTTGCACAGATTGTCTTAACTCTATGAAACTCAACAATTTGACACAGACGGTTATTTTCATTAAAATAATATAAATAAGTATCTATATTGGAACATTCCTCATTTTAAATTATATAAGCATTAAATTGAATGCATATGTATTTAAAACTTCGCAAAAAAAATGAAAATTTGATACGTTATTTATTAAATAAAAAAACCATTTTTGCTTCTTGCTGTTTTTTTAAAATATCTTTTAAATGGTAAAATTTCTAAATTGAATTTATCGTGTGCTAAATGCACTTATGGAGGTCCGCCATCACTATCTCGTCACTAGACGGCGATATCAGAGAGAGCTAAATACCTAAAATTCGCCGTATGATAATAACGCGAACTGGTCAATAAAGGAAGGTTGTACTATAAGACGAGGTTCTGGCAAGATTGCGCATTGTATTCCTGATATAAGCGAAAAACCCGACTTGTGCATCAAGTAGTTCACCGGTTTAAAGACTTTGACGAAGATCATTTTGCTGAATATTGCACGGAGGACAGTTTTTATACAAAATATTTGCGGAGTTGAAAATAGTAAAAAATTTTATATGCTTTATATAGTATGTTTTCTCGCATCAAAATTTAACTTCATGTGTCGTAAATTTAATAATAATAATAATAGTAATAATAATGATACAAGTAATAATAATAATAATAATAATAATAATAATAATAATAATAATAATATCATTATTATTATTATTATTATTACTTGATCATTTATTGTGCGTCTGCGTAACACAGCTTCTAAAATTTTACGTGTGTATATTTGTGACAACCTGAATTGGCATCTAAATGTATTTCAAATCTAATATACATCCTTTGATCTGAAACTTCTGAGTAATCAAATCATACCTGGCTTTGGCAAGAGAAGCGTGAACCGTTTTAATTTCGAATTACACGATTAACCTTTTATCTGGTTACCTTCTGAAAATGTCCGAATATTCATACTTCAAAGTCGGCGTCAAACGAACTCGTAATTGCAATAAACACCCTGCTAATTTTGTCAATTACCCTTCATTTATTATCTGTATTATTGTCACGTCGTGGTACAACTGTCGTTTCATGAACTGCAGATTTATCTACAGTATTTTAATTTATGTTTAGTAATAATTATATAAATATTAAGTTAAAATGTTTCTAAAAGTGTTGTTTTATTATAAAGATCATTACATTAATGCGTATTTGAGAATCTTTTATTGTTAGCTGGTCATTAGTCAACGCACCAGTTTTTATATTTTTCAAAGAGCAAAGGCAGAAAACGTATTTGTAAACTGCATTGTTCATCATATTGACTAGATAATGATAAAATTTCGTGCTAAATATGGTCAATATGGCGGCCCCATATACAACATTTTATCACCTTTAATTCACTAATACAAAACGTCAAAAGGCAAATATGTTTCTTTTTATTTGAAGAATAACAACATTTAAAATATTTATTGATTAGTGAAGTTTTCCTAAAAGAAAAAAAAATCATCAACTATCTATTTAACATAAAAAGAAACTATAGAGAAAATAGTCTAACATTATTTAACATTATTGAGAGATTGCATTAATGAGTCAGCTTAATAAGGAATATGTGACACAAATATATTTTACTTGATCTGTCAGGTCATATAATTCAAAGGCAGATTAATTATTTTAGAACATACATGTACATGAGCATGACTTAATTAAGGCCTTCGTGATGTACAATAAAGTATGACCAAGAAAAGACTTAAATATTAAAAAAAACTTGTTAATGTTTTTGCAACGTATGTTGCTCTTGCACTTTTAAAACCAGACGATGATTTACAGAAATGTTATCTTTTTTAACAACTTTAGGCTGTACATCACAAATCCTCAATGCAGCTGATAACAAACAAAATTGAAAAGTGAAATTGTAAGCAAATGAATGTAATTGTATTGGAAAGGGGGAGGGTAAGATATATACATCGGGTCAATGTAATCATTTGTATCTAATTTTTTAATCAAACTTCTATTTTGTTTGTTGTGTTTCTCGATTGCACAGTTGACACCGATGAAAGCAATTTCAGAGTAACTCTACGTGTCATTCAAAAGAACTGGAAATGTATAAAATGGAGAAAACTTCAGCAGTATTAGGATTATTGTTCTTAGAGCAACCCTTTAAGAATATAGAATGCAGAACGATTAATGTTTTCTCCTTATAAACTGTGCATACAAGTTGCGCATCACGAAAGAACAAATTATTTCCATTGAAATCCGTTCAAGCTATTGCTTTAAATCTTGCATAAAATCACGAATTTTGTCTGCTCTAGTATACTTTTGACCTTTAGGTGCTCCAAAAACAAAACTTAGTGACGTGTCTGGAGAATAGTCTGACGCCGGTGGTTTCCGTCCATACGATTCAGCGAGCTCCCGGAAATAGGCAGAACAATTACCACAACATAGACCAATATACTGAATGCCTATTTCTCTTGCAGCCTTTGCGAAATTACGAATGTCTGACACGTTACACCGGGCACTTTCCAAGTTATTTGGATACAGGTACTCATCTGAAACAAACCACGATAAGCCTTATTCCACAAATAATTAAAATTAACACGTTTCATCTTACAGGTTTCGCCAAATGTATTCACCTTCACTTCCTTGTTTGTACTGCATATCCCATTTATTATACTCTACAATACATCTCGTCTTTTTCTAATTATATTACCACTTACTCCGCCTCACTTCTGTAGTTTGAAATTATTAATATTTAAAATTCTTAATCTTTTAAAAATAGATCTGATGTGTATTTTCTAATTTTACTTACTCATTTGATATATATTTAATTCCTTTTTTATAATAATCATGAAGACTTTGATATTTATATGTTGATATTTATATGTTTGTCAGAGTTAACATTCAAAATATGAAGTCTATTAAGATGTATTAAGAGTCTATTGATACAAACCAGATAGGACATTAACCTGTTTTAGGGTCCTTTAAAGATTGAAATGTTCTACAACTATCTGTACACCGATATGTAACAGGCAAGGCGGCAATTGGTCCCTAAAATAAAAGTTCTGTAAAACTTATCACCATAGTGATAGTATATGAAACGGGCAAAATTATGAATGTAAATATTTATGTAGCAGAAACATACTTATACAGTAATTTATTAAACAGAGAACATTGTCATGATATCTCGCCTGTGCAATGAGAGGAGTATTGGCAAGTATTTATAAAGACCTAACCAAAAGCGAGTTTATTATCAATGTTGAAGACATGACCATTGTCCCGAGTGCTGTCAAGTAGGATGACATTGCCAACAATATAAGGAACTATTATATTTATTTCATTGAAGAATTAAGAAACGATGTTTTAGACTGTATTATTTTATATGTAGCTGGTTGTTGCATGAATTGAATGTGCGCCTCAAGATATATTAATCTTCAGTATTTTGCACGCTATATACAGTTCTTTGTCTAACTGCATATTACATGTTTTGTTCATTTAGGTTGCACGTGTACATTATATTTTATTCTGGTGAATGGTGTCACATTCATGGCATAGGATTATTATTTCACTATCCAATGGAATACAAGTCCTAAACCGTGAATGTGACATTATATACCTGTCTAAGACCGAAATAACTATTATATGAAAGCTCACAACTGTATATAGAAAACTGAAAAAAACTAATAATTAAGATACAAATATTTATCTGTATTTCTTTGGAAATATACGTTTTAGGTATGAATTTTTATTACTCACAAAATTAAACTCGGGGAAATTGTCACATTACGTTATTATTGATAAAATCAAATATATTCAATCGTCGAAGCTCATGCGGGATTTATGACTCAAGCATTTATCGTTTTAAAATGTAAATCGTCTTCTGTTCAAAAATAACACACTGTATCCGTAAAGCGTCAACGTAAAAGTTTGCCAAATTCAATTTCTTTTGAGGTGGTCGGTAGAAAAATTGCAGACGATTGGTCGTAATTGATGTGTGGAAGTAAATTAAGAAAACTAGTAATTGACAGTAATGTAACTAATATAAGTCATCAATTAAATGGATTTTGAAACATATTTATACAATAGTTTATTAAAAGAGGGCATTTTTATGATATCCCAACTGCACAAGGGAGAGGTATATTGCCTAAATATTTATAATGCCCTACCCAGAAGAGAATTATCATTATAAATGTTGAAAAAAGGTACCATTGTCCCCAGTGCTGTCAAGTAGCATGAAAATGCCAGCAATATAAGCAAATATTATATATATTTAATGGACGAATTAAGAAACAGTGTTGTTTTGACTGTATTATTTTATGTGTAGCTGTTTGCTATATGAATTGAATGAGGGCCTTAAGATATATTCTTCTTTAGTATTTTTTACACGCTATATACAGTTCGTTGTCTAACTTTTAGACATTTTTTCTTCATTTAGGTTGCACATACACATATATTTATCTATACAAATTAAAAAATAAAAGTGTATGTTGCTCGTTACTGTAGATGGCATAACCACGACGTGATGGCGTCCTTGGATGTGTTCACGACGTGATAATGTCCTTGTGTTGAATTACTGCAAATTGGTTCACACTGACTTATTTTATCAAATTGAAACAAACATAATTTTAATGATATGAAATAATTGCTCATATTTTGTTTATAAACATATACCTCCTATATCTTATTCATTTAGTCTTAGTTGACTTTTGAAAGAAATGAAAATTAGTAATAGTAATATTTGCTTACGTTACAAACTTTGCGTATTTCTCTAAGCAACGGAATCATGGTTTCGGGTCCCCTCCCACAATTTAGACCAACAACAGCAGCTCCCGCATCCTCGAGTCTTTTACAGGCCTCTGGTATTGGTACGTCATCAGTTGTTACATCTGGACCATACGCCGTTAGAGTAATAACTGCTGGCAGACCTAAAGGATAAAACAGTATCAATTCCCAATAGCTCTGTTGATTTAACGTTCGTCCAAACGTCAAAACGTTACATTAATTATAAAACAAAACAACCTAAAATGTGTAAAGTATTACTCTTAAAAAAGCATTTGAAGCATGACTAAATAACAGAAGGTCGTACAGTAGATAGGTCATCTTAACCTCATTGGTAGTTATTGTATATTATGCCAGGGGTCATTGGTCGCCAATTTGTTATGGTAGTTAGTCTACTATTGATTGCGCTCCTGTCAATACTGCGGTTTCGGGTTTGAGTCTCACTGCGGATACTGTGTACTCGTGCCCAATCTTAATTGACAAAGATTGCCAGTTTTCCAACCGAAGTTCGCAGCCTATCGGCTTCCTCTCCAATAAAAACTGGACGCCATTATATAACTTAAAATTTGCTGAAATGACGCTCAACACCATTCAAACAATGAAATAATATAATATGCCAGGTAAATAAATACTACTTAATTTAAACATTGCTATTGTCACAAAGTTATAACACTGGATCGGAGACAAGTTATCACAACGTATATTATCCTCTATATAAATCAATGACTGCTAGATATACATGCATACGTCAGCAAATACATACATTCATACATACATACATGGATACATACATACATACATACATACATACATACATACATACATACATACATACATACATACATACATACATACATACATACATACATACATACATACATACATACATACATACATACATACATACATACATACATACATACATACATACATACAGTCTATAATATCCACAAATTT
Organism: Limnoperna fortunei; assembly: GCA_944474755.1. Classification (NCBI taxonomy): domain Eukaryota; kingdom Metazoa; phylum Mollusca; class Bivalvia; order Mytilida; family Modiolidae; genus Limnoperna; species Limnoperna fortunei. The sequence goes on along the minus strand of OX104113.1, from coordinate 92,999,480 downwards.
AGTTTCATAAATAACTCAGCGCGGGGACCAATGTTCAAAGGACATTCCATAAAAAAGTAAATCGAATCATCAAATACATAACCGCAACTACAACTTAAATTGACTAATCGGTTACGTTTACTTGAAAGAGGTCTACCTTTAGGTTGCTTGATCTATGTCTCAGTTTAGTATGCAATATATTAAAGGACAGTTATTACATTTTTATTTTGTGAAAAAAATTCAATGTCCTTCTTTCCCTCTTAGATTGAAGCGTTTCCCATCCCATTTCAAAATTTAATAATTCAATACTCGCAAAATTTAAATACCAATTATTATTCTTGCAGCTTCGTTATGAACTTGTTCTAGTTTATTTTTATTTTGAATAAATACTAGCAAAATATTTCAGATTAAAGTGCAATCACGTTGTAACAAAAGTAAGCATCGCCTGGTATGCTATCAACACATGTAACTATTAGACACTGTGGCTAGTTCTAAACAGACAAAATAAACCCTTGCTTAAATAGCAAAACATGAACTGAAATATTTTATGCTCGCATTATATTACCATTTCCATATTGCTGTATTGATTGTAATGCCAACATAGCCTCCCCAAAATCGTTGAATGTTTCTGCTATTATATAGTCTACACCTTCTTCCACTGCCCATTCTAGTTGTTCCTGAAATCAATAAAACTTAATTTCATACTGAATTGTCAAATATACATGAAGATGTCTTTCCACAAATGTTTCTTTTGCTAATAATAAAAACTAGAAAAACAGTTAAGAATATAACAAAAGGTTTTATGTAAGGAAATGTGAAACTTGTTTCTAATCTTACCAATTCAGGTAAAGATAGTTTTATAATCGAACTACACCGTACAGAAATTTGCTACAATTTTTTCGCGTTTTCTGGCTACGCTTCTCCACAAATAATATGGGTTAAATTTATGTGAATATTGTACCAGTCTCTTTCAATTTAAAAGTGGACTTAAATTAATATAATGAATGTAAGAGACACTGTGTTTTTCACATGATCAAACAAACTTTTCCCCTAAACAGACGAAAATTGTATTCGTCAATGAGCTCCATTTATTCCCCAAAACTGATATATTTTATTATATACTGAGTCATACAGATTTTTAATAAACAAACCTTAAACATTTCTTTGACCTTGGCATTGACTTCTTCGTCGCCAGGTACATATATAGTACTATTACACAAGCCGGCAGCTGTCAGTTTGCCATGTCTTGCAGACACCTTCTTGGCGATCTGTAAGGCTGTTCTGTTAAGGGTTTCAAGGTCGCGTTCCCTTCCTATGATTCTTAGCTTTTCTCTATTGCCATAATACTTTCAATAAAGAAATTTTAATAACTTCGCTGCATATAGTGAACGTTTTAATTCACATTGCATATACAAATAATAATCATAATAGTTCCAATAGTCATATTAGTATTTGAAGGTTTAAACTACTATTACTATAAGACATTTATCTTTTTGTACATATTTGCACAAAAAAAGAAGAAACGTTGATTATTTGTAACACCAAGCATACAAATGTTAATATTGTGTGCAGTTGAACATCTTAGTAGTCCACAATGAATTTTGTTTTTGTTTTTAATTCCCTATTGCTACGGGATGAATACAATACCAAGTGACATAATATTTACCACTGATGGCAATTGCACAAGAAAAGACCATGACAACGTTCTATCTATACTTGAACAACGTAACACATAGCAAGTAAATCTGTATACTCGATTACATCAAGGTGATATCATACGAAATTATATATGCGTTATGTTGATCAAGACTAGCACATCTGGGGCCGAGTCCATAAAGAGATTTTTCCTTAGACCATCTTAGTGTTCACAGAAGATGCCGCAATTAATGACATTTCCAACGAAATAGGTATTCAGATAGTAACTATTTTTAGTTCGTTTTAAGTTTTACATTTTTAATATTTAATGTAACATTAGAACAAGAGCTAAATATCGCTGAATTACGCTTCTTTAACCTTTTCTTAATCAATTTTCGAAATCAACTCCGTTTCCATCAAATTTGAACTCCTTTTCTTACTCATTATAATAAATTGTGGAACCAGTTAAACGTTAGTGTTATTTATTTACAAATAGTAAGATTAAAGCACGAAATCAGCATGTGAACCAAACCAAGGAATAGTATTTGCATTGATCAATTTTAGAATTCGTGCCAAATTATATCACATTGAAATGCATATAAAAAGAGACCATGTTTAAATGTATACAAATGTACTTGTAATACATATAATCCTATATTTATTGGCATGTTTGTAAAACGTTGATTTACTTTTTAAAGGGAAACTCCGCGAAAAAATGAAAATTTGATATGTTATTCTTCAACTAAAAAGAAACACATTTGCCTCTAGGTGTTTTATTATATTTTCAGTGGTTAAGTTTCTGCATGGAATTTACCGTGTAAAAAATGCATGTATAGAGGTCCGGCATCTTGTCACCATCTCGTCACTAGATGGCGATACTAGACATCCAAGTACCTTAAAAGTCGTCGTATGATAATAACGCGAAACGGTCAATAACAGAAGGTTGTACTATAAGACAAGGTTGTGGAAAGATTATGTTTCGTATTCCTGATCTATATATAAGCAAACAACACCAGACTTGTGTAACAAGTAGTTAACCAATTTAAAGACTTCTACTTAAGACTATTTCCACAGCAGCAACAACGGTAAACGGAAAGAAAGTCACAAGAAAAAAGTCACAGTTTTGATAGGAAAAAAAGACCATAAATATTAATTAAATTGAAAATTATTCGTATTATTATTTTCAACTTAATAAGATTAAGCAACTTATTCAACAACACATTTTTATACAAAATATTTGCGAAGTTGACTATTTAAGAAATAACTGTCATTAAATGAAATATTTTTAAATACTCTGTTTCGCGCATCAAAATTTCACTTCACTTTTAGTACAATTATAATAATTATTATTGTTATTATTATAATTATTATTACTGGTAACTTTTATTGTGCGTGTGCGTAACGCAGTTTCCAAACTTTTACATGTTGTTGTATATATTTAACGTGTTAACGTGTAAGTTTTACGTTTCCTCTGACTTGGCATCTAAAGGTATTCGAAATCTTATATACATCCTGTGTTCTGACACTCAGGTGTATTCAAATCATACCTGTCATTGGCAGGAGGGCGTGTGCCTTTCTAACTTTGAATTACATGATTAACCTTTAATCTGGTTAGCTTTTGAAAAAGTCCGCATATTCATACTTCAAAGTCGGCGTCAATTGATCTAGTAATTGTAATAAACATCCTGTTTGTTTACCTGCTAATTCTGTTAATTACCCTTCATAAACGAGTAATGATTTACCTGTAACATTTTCACGTCCAGGTACAACTGCCGTTTCAAGACGTGCAACATTATCCACGGAATTTTATTTTATATATAAAAATAATCATATAAATATATCTTTTATTACAATTATTATTTAGGTAAATTATATCTGATTTAAATAAAGACAGGTTAAAATTTTGTCCAAAAATACTTTTATTAAAACAAAGAGCATTAAAATATTAATACGTATTTGGTAATCTTATGTTGTCAGCCGGTCATTAGTCATCGCCACAGTTTATATATTCTTCAAAGAGCTAAGGCGGAAAAACATATTTTTAAACTGGATTATTTATCATAATTACTGGATAATTACATTTATCACGTCACAAACGCAGTGACGTGATAAAATACTGTCAATATGGCGGCCCCCATACACAAAATTTTACCACCCTTAATCCACTCTAGAATCGTAACGGTAAAGAATACAATAAAACATCAAAAGGCAATTATATTTCTTTTTATTTGAAGAATAACATTTCAAATTTTTATTTTTTTGCGAAGTTTCCCTTTAAGTGCAGTCCACATTGAAATTTTATTGACTTCATCAATTTCTAAAGAAATCACATATTTTTCTTTAGAGAATACTTAAGACAGAGTTCTTTGCTAGAATAGTCTAAGGCACGTCCTAAGACTGTCCTAAGTGTGTCGTATGATAATTACACAATTGCCTTACTGTAAACGCTTCAACAACGTCTGTACCAGCGTGAACAAATTCCTCGTGCATACTTTCGACTAGTTCTGGATGTTCTAAAACAACTTCTGGAATATAGCCGCCATACTTTAGATATCCTCTCCGACCAAATTCCCACATGTATCCCTCTGCGACAAGGATGATTTCTCCATCTTGTAGTCGTTGTCTGAAATCTGAATAATAAAATGGACCACATATAATAAAACAATATATTTAATAAGTATGTAATAATGTATGGCAAGCAAAAGTCATTTTTATTCATAATCTAAGAATAGAACACAAAATAAAAGATATTAGTCAGTTAACCATAGTATAAATTCTGTCTAGTATTATGTCATGAACATGAAGTTTACAAAAATAGTTCGTTGTAATACGGTATCATATATGTTAAAAAACTAAATGTGAGTCTGAAAACCTATAGCAAGCCGAATTTTAATGATTTATTGATTGTATTCATGAGACCGTTGTCTATTTACGGTTAGGTGACAAAAGTATTAGATTATGGATAAAACAGCGTAATCTATGATATGGTTAGCAACAAAGAATCTTAGATGTATGTTTATTATTCATAAATGTGTATTTGATTTAATAATTCATAGTAAGCAGTATATGAAGAAAAAATACTTTGATTAAAATGTTTCGATCTATGATATCCTTTATAAACGTGAATTCGACACTACAAAACAATAGTAAGCCGGCTTTCTAAGAATAAATGATTGTATCCAAGAGTCAAAATCATAGATACCGTTTTTACGGTTGGCTGTTTTAATAGTAGATTGTGTATACAACAGCGTAATCTATGATATGGATATCAAGCAAGAATCTTAGATTATGGGTCAAATGTGATTGTCGCATGCAGTAAACTGGTATACAGGCTACTCCATGCCATCTTTTATAAAAGGTTTAAATTAACGTTCCAATAAAAACTTAAAGAAGGATTTGGAAACGTGAATTGAGAATTTTTAAGTTATAAAGTCGTGTCCAATCCCAAAAAGGAGCGTTTAAAAAGATTGCTAATGGTTAAATATATGAATAAAGAACAAAACACTTAACAATTTCTGTTTGCTCCATTGGACATCATATTGTTCAAGTTAAAGTGGAGAAATTATTAGGTCATAAAATTATTTGGTATTTTAAGTTATTTCTGATGAAGAGGATACGTAAAACGTCTATTCTGCTCAATTAAAAACCATATTGCGTTTCTTATTATTTCATTAGCCATCATATTTACCATTTAAATCAGGAGAGTTTAATTTTGTTTTTTATTGAGCATAATTGGCGTGTTGCTAACCGATATGATAGCATATGAAATATATTTGTTTAGTCCAATAGGAAAAAGAAAAAAAATCTATTATTTAATAAAAAACTTAATAATCTTCTTAGAATTATCAATGTGAAGGCTGATGGTCTAAGATATTTATTCATAACACGATACAATTCATACGGATTGTCTTAAATTTTGGCAAACATTTCGTAAAAAGAAATTTGGCATTTTTCTATTTGTTTATAAAGATAATTCATTATGATTCCCAACGGCAGAAATGTAACAAATGCCGCATATAAGAGATTTAACTCAAATCTAATTAGGAGTTAATAAAACAATGCCGAAACGAGGTCAATGGAGAGAGTGGTCAAATTCCTGACAAGAATTTAAATTTGGATGTATATTTAAACTGATACATATTATTAACAATGACTTTCTTGACAACTTTAATCGGCAGATCATTATTATTTTGTTAACTATGCATACATTGAATGTTTATATATTTTGTGTTTTGTAAAATAACTTAAAGACAATACCGTTAACGTCACATGCGCTGGGTACACCATACAGTGTCCTGTTTTATATTACGGATCAAACACTTTTGCGCATGTCACAACTAGTTTTCAACTACTTTATAAACATTTACACTGAGACAACTTTACATTTTACTATGTTGGTTTTTAGTAATGTTGGTAGAAAAAGGTTTTAAAAACGTGGTTTCTGAGTATTGTAAAAGATGTGGATGTTTCAGAAATAAGTCGCAAATACGTAGAATTCGTTGCAGCATATTCAATTTAACATTTTGACTCATATTAAATAAGAAGTTTATGAATTATAAGCTATGACTTATTTATTACATGACAGTTATTTTTATTAGTTATTAGATGACAGTTGGGTGAGTCGACTATATAACGTGCATGAAAAAAGGTGTTCGTTTAGAGAAGAGCAGTGCATGCGTAACATAAAAATATTTGGAGATGCCTTATTATCTTGATTCTTTTATTTAATTGTTTTTAAAAATATAAGTAGACGTAGAATTTCGAATGCCAGGTGGGAGCTTGTGCAGGAGTTTATCGCGGAAGGTAGAAAGTTGTCCGAATACAGGTTTCATCCAGTGCGTATTATAGATATATATTATTTGATTGTCCAGTAAAATGACCATGTACATTCGCATTGTTGGTTGATCGCCTATTATAAAACGATTAATCAATGTTTTTCCCCTATGTCCGAAAGTTTCCCCACTCCCGTTTCTGTGTAAAGCTTTTGAATAGATTCTATTTTTTTCACACGCATCGCCTCCATTTGTACAATTTCTACCTTATCTACAAGATACTGGGTACTACTGTTCCGTGTAAGTTCTTCGTATTCTTATCATTGTCGAATACAAAAATACATTTTTTCGAGGGTAAATCTATCTACGTTAAAGCGAACCTTTCTCAGAAAATTATTTTTTTTATCAAGACTTTTGTTACCATTGTTAGAAAAATATATCCTCGGTGCTTGTGGTTTGTATACAGCATTTTTAGGAGTGTAAACAATTATATAACCAATGCAACTAATGCAAGAATCTAAATTTATAACTATAACATTTATGAAATTAAGAACAGAAGAGGGCCAAGAATGGAACCATAGGACGCAACTGCTCCATTAAGTTTCTACTCTGAGCACGCCCCATTTAATACCATCCTTTGAACATTTCCCGATAAAAACCATGCCAAGTGTTGCCCTGAAATACGATAGTTACGTAATTTAGTCCTTTTTGCCATACGCAATCGAAGGCATTGCTTATGTCACAAAATACAACTCGTATCTCTTTCCCATCATCTAAAGCCTTCCCAATTTCATTTAATATAAGTCAACTGGTTAGTGGCTGAATGGCCTTTAGTAAACCCTGACTGGTTTAGAGTAATTACTTATTTTTTCAGTTTAGTAAATAATTAGGTATATGTTTACAAACACAACTCCATACATTTTGAAATATTACTGAGTAAAGAAATGGGTATATAATTTTTAACTTGTAACCTGTCATTGAGACGAACTTGTAATTGACAGTCCTGCATTATCCAAGTTTTATTTAACCGCATATGTTTATGCGATTTGCACTTACCACAGACTTAGTCTTCGGTATGGTCATCACTTACCGCAATTAACAAAGATTGAAAATTTCCCTCAAGATGGTCGATAGCGGGAATTGTCTGGAAACTACGGCTTACACCGATATTCAAACTGGACCATGATATAGCCGAAAAAACTGTAGAAAGTGGTGGACATCTTGATATGGGATGATGTGATAATCCTCACCCAAACAAACAAATAAATTAGTATAATAAAAGAACTGTAGAAGACACAAATTCATGTGTTGCATACAATTTTTAAATGATGTTCGGTCTATTGTCTTACCTTTAGCAGACATCTTTCCAAAAACCAGGTGTGTAATCTTTACGTATTATACAATACAATCTTCATACGTAGATGAGTTTATGAAGGGCAAATATTTATCACAAGAAATCGTTAGTGTAGACGCATCGGTTGGAAGTTAATTCACTGTGCGGTCAGGTCAATCGCACTCGTGGCAAAAGTATTGAAAAACAATTAATGTTTTCCAATGATGTGTAATGAAAATACACCTAAATTGCATATTTTTTTAATAAATAAGACCATTAGCATGATCATATGATAAAAGCGTTGACAAGTTGTGCGTTAAAATGTGCTGTCAGAAATAACTGGTCTTGGTGATCATTTCTTTAAAAAACAGTCAAAACATGCCAGAAATGTCTGCACTGTTAGTGAGTTTCTATATCGTGTGTAACTTCTGCAATGTGTCCATCGACTAGTATTGCAAATACGCTGTCACCGCGAAAGCTTGATGCGGTCTTTCGTTGTTGTCCATGAAGATGGGTCTCATCCTGAGTGGATGATTGTAAAATGATGCACAACACTCGTTTCCAGAATGAATTTCTGGCACCTATGCGCATCTGAAATACCGCTAACAGTGATGAGGTCAAGCTCACAGTCATATGACACACATCTTCAAACCATTTTAACGTAAACATTTAGCAATGCTGTGTTAGGCATAGGGAGTGTTTGTTGTCGCCATACTCGACCTCTGCATTCAGTGACATGCAACATTAAGCAGGTTTCATCAGACCAATTGAAGTTTTCTCCAGGAGGCTCAATTCTATTGAAGACGGGCTTGGCACCATTGTAAATGTTCTGATTTTTGTCTTGTCTTTTTTTGAGCGCATGTCGTCTTGAACGGTAAGTTACAGGTGTGAATAAAATATGTGGTGTTCTTTATGAAAGCACACGGTTATCTATAGGCAACCACTGTCTGTCAGCACAGTGCTGTTAACAAACAGGTTTCGCCTGACCTGTCGGTCAAGATTCCTATCTTCACTCTTCACGGTTATACGGTATGTTACTTGGGTGTGGACTAAATAGGAATTTAAAAACTTGCATACAAAATTTTAATTTAAGTCTTTTATTTCATTTTATATTTGGCGTTACAATACACATTTCAAGATTTTTATGTATTGCTGATCCTGATGGCATTATGTGTTCAAATAAGAGCAATACGGCTCAGATCCTCTAATTCAATGATATATCTTATTATTGTATAAAAAGCGAAGTAATGTTTGGTCTGATATTATTCATATTGGACAAGGACTGTTACCATATATACAAAATGTAACAAAGGTCGAATTGTGTTGATCTATATGTCCAAATTTCTAGATGTTAACAAATGCGGCAGTAAGCTAGTACGAACTCGAAACTCCCGCAGAAACTGGCAATTCTTGTTAACTAAGAATGGAGTCGAACATACCCTGTCTACAGTCAGGCTCATATTTGCTATTTGTTTTGACAAACCCGGTCATAAATTGTACATGACTAACACATTTAGCACTCAACCATCGAGGCACCTAAATACAACGGGAAATTAAGTCACACAAATACAGCTGAAAGCTTCAATGGTTTCATATCCTGGACACCCTCTCCAACAGTTTTGTCAGTATCATAATTCTATGTGTCATATTTATTATCGACTAGGTTAAAAGTGCAGTATTGAAGCGTGTCTAGTTGACAACTTTACTGTTTACTTTCGGATTTTCAAATAATGTGATAATCTAACGTTTTAATGCACATGGTATAAAACTGTATTGACAAATGCATAATTGGGGTTTATCCCTGAATATGGAACACAAGACGCTCAGATTGCTTATACTCGTTTAAGCAAAAACTTTAGGAAATGGAAAACCCTTATACTATGGTTTTGTTGATAATATTTAGGCATTTGAAAGTGTGTCAATTTGTCACATTACTGTTACCTTGAAATGAAATACCATATGCCCCAAATCAAATTCAAATGCCTACCTGAAACGAAAAAAGGAAAATCGACATCCTGGATACTATTTTCACATTCAAACAGCAACCTCGAGGTCTAAGTTCAAGGTCAATAGTCACCAAACATGGTATACGATTCATCGCCTTGAAGTTATCTACTCAAATGCCAAATATCAAAAGCCTATCTCAAGGGAATAACATGGACACGATTTGTCATAATAACGACGTATGTGGCATCTGTGAAGAATTAATAGTAGATGTAGTTTGGGTGTATGTGTGTGTGTGGGGGGGGGGGGGTTAGTTGGAGAATTAGGTGATTTAAAAAAACTGAAAAAAAACTTTATCTACCGAATGACAGTCGGGCTATGACAAATAAATAATTTTTTTAATATCTGACCAAAATTTGAAAATTTTCATGCCGGTGGATGGGTATTTGTTCGGAAAGTCCGGCTTACACCAAAATTTAAAACGGACGCCTTAATATAGCCGAGAAAATTGCAGAAAGTGGTGGAAAACCTCATTCAAATAAACAAATAAATTAGTATAATAATAGAACTCGTGAAAACTGTTGTACACAAGTTGTAGTTTTTCAATGTTGTTCGTTCTATTTTCCTACCTTTAGTAGACATCCTTACGTTTTATCTTACGTAATACAGTACAATCTTATCGTCAGCGTGTCGAATGGAGGTTAATTCACTGTGCAGTTAGGTCAATCGCTAAATATACTCTTGTGAAAGTATTAAAATTTTTTTTTGGAATGATACTGAAAGTCAATTTTTAATAAAAAAAAATGTAGCAGAAATTTTAAAGCTTATAAAAAATTATGGCCTTTACCAAGTGTTTCGTTGGCGCCGTATTCAAACAAGTCATTCAAGAGCCCAACGGTCAAGGTCATATGTTAGTTGCGGGCCGGGGAGGAGGGAGGGGGGGGGCTCGTAGATTTTCAAACTTCAAGTCTTCAATTTATTTTCATATTTAACGTTGTTATATGTGTTGTTTATCGTTAATTTAGCCTTTGCTTTATATGCTCGAGCAAAAACTGATCGCAGTCAAATCCCGTAATTCATTGATATATAGATTAATATAAAAAATCGGAGCAATGTAAGATCTGATATTAATTAGATTGGACAATAGGCCGAGAATTGTCGGCCATCTAACGCTTTGTGGGGGTCCCACAAAAGCAAAAATAGCGTTGGACGGTAGATAAATTTCGGACTAATTGGACAAGAACTCGTGCCTTTTTTATAATGGTGGAACATGTGATTTATATGTCTCGACATTAACAAATGATTCAATGAGCTAGTACGAAATGAAAATTTACGCAGAAACTGGCAATTATTGTTAATAAAAATGGAGTCGAAAATACCCTGTCCGCAGTCGGGCTCAAATTTGCTATCTGTTTTGACACTCGGTAATAAACGGTAGATGACTAACCACCTTAAGCACTAAACCTGGACAATACATGCCCAGCGTGTATGTGTTTGTATATTTGAATAGTGGTTAACGCCACTTTCGGCATTTTTTCAGCTATATCATGGTGTCCAATTTGTATTGGGGTTTGAAAGCCGGAGTACTGGGAGAAAACCACCACTTTCGGTTAGAAAACTGGCAATCCTTGTCGATTAAGATTCTAGCCGAGCGCACCCTACCCGCAATGAGACTCAAACCCGCAATCTCAGTGTTGACAGACCCTGTGATCAATAGTAGAGGAACCACCTTAACCACTCGGCAACCGAGGCCCTTGCCCTGTGTCAAGTTTCTTACTACATTGACAACGAATCCAATTTGGTTTATCCGTTGTAACCACCTGCCACATGTTCGCCTTTTCTTGCTTGGCGGATATCAATCATTAATGCAACCAACGCTAAACAGTTTGACCCGATAATCTTTGGGGGGGGGGGTTGTTTGGGAGTTTTTTGGGGGTTTGGGGGACGTCGAACGGTTTCTCTGTATTTGCCACTGGCAGTAGAATGCTGTCACCATGCTGTCATCTGCAGTGTTCAGTATGCTGTACAAAATATTTTCGCCAGTCTTGTAATAATCACACATATATCAAAGTTAACAAAATAATACTAAAGGGATCTTTATACTAACTCTGAAAAAATATTGTCTTCTGATTTGCTACCATGTTGCTCTTACAATCAGTGTAAATATCTCCGTAAAATCACGTGATTTGGTACCAGGCCGGGTTTTTTATCCATCCTCACAAGACTTGTATATCCCCTACTCCTATTGTAGCCAAATTATGTATATTTCATACAGACCTTCGCTTCAATTTCATTCTTCTGATAAAAATGAGCGTATCTTGATATTCTAATTGCAGTACTAAACCTAATATAATAAATTAACGCTAGATAAATTCGTTATATAGGTACTGTCAGTTACAGGGGGTTACGACATGTATGGAGTTTATGACAAAATTACTGCATCGTTTGCAATCGATACGAAAATAACTAGTACAAATTAATGACATGCATATAGTAGTACATTCGAATTCTATTACGTATAGCCACAGTCAATAATTTATCTTGCTTTTGGCTATATATGAACCCCAAATTAATTTCCTCGCAAAACCAAATGTTGTGTTAGATCTTCTATATGTATGCATAGTAAAGACTGCAAAATTTGTCCGATAATTTACAAGGGAACACCATGTACATACATACACATATAGCTAAATCCGAGATATCGACAATCCCATGCTTTCTCATATTTTCGACAAATTAACTATTTAAATGTCTTTTCTTATTGTTGTTATGCGTTCTATAACCGAAGTTAAAACCAAAAGTTTCATTGGGAGGTTTAAAAGATGTTATTTAGATGTAAATGTTGATCACTGCCCATGTCAAGCATCGACTGATTTGATGGTAAGGTCAGTAGTTTCGGAACGCATATTGGAAGTGCATTTTGATGCATTAGTTGATCATTGCATTTGTTAACAGAATAATGAGAGTTACCTCTCTTGGAGTCTCCCGAACAATCACTCGATATTAACTTTGCGCAGATGTTGCAATAGCACAATAAAAACTTGATTGAAGTTTGAAGTTTAAATAAAATATCGTTAATGTGAAATTGAACGTAACAAACATTCTTTCTAACATGTCTAATATATACACAACATACAATTTCCCCGTTGTCAATGTCGATTTATAACTGACTACGTGGCGCATTCGTACTAGCGAATGGTATCACAAGTTGGATTATTGATTGATTGATTAATGGTGTTTAACGCCCGAGCAGCAATATTTCAGCTATATTCAGGCGAAGTTGGATTATTACTATATGGACTAAATAGATTATTATTGTATTAATAAATACTTGCTATTATTTGTTTGATAGTTAAAAATCTCGGATATAATTCTAAACTACTATATTATCATCCATGCTATTTAATTAACTGTTAAAAGTTGTATCAGTATAAAATCTTAATTGTGTAATTATAGAAAGGAAGTCAATCAATTGAAAAAAGTGTTTCAAATTAACCTAGCTCAGGAAATATTACATCTATGCTGCCGTATTTAGCTTATTATTTTCAATATAAAAATTTGACCATTTATACAAGAAAATGTGGACGAAATCAAGTCGTGTCTTTCCTCTCAAGTTTAACTTCTATTGGGATATTGTTGATCATAGCAACAAATAAGACAATATTACTTGTCTTTTCAACTCGACAGTCTAAATTATGTACACAAGTAAAGATCTGCAAGGTAAACAATATAAGTTTCCAGAAGTGAAACATGAATTACTATATACTTAGTTACAATATGTTTGTTTTTGCATATACTGCTAGAGGTTGTAGAACCATATCGCCAAGGGGTGCAATACGCATGCCGTATCATGACAGTATATATATTAAATTGCCTGCAGGGCAAGATTTGGATGAATAATTTGAAACTTGCGGTTTTGTAATCAAAACGTTATGATATGGCAATGTTCATATCATACCCAGTATCATCCTTCGATCTATAACCACTCGGGCTAATAATGGCCCATTCAGGCATATATGGAGATTGATGCATATAAACAATGCCAAATAATATAGCTTCTTATTATAACATGCTTAGTGTTTATCTAATGTAGAATTAACCATTAAAATAAAGTAGCTCGTTTGTTTAAAATCTTTCACAAAAGTCATTGAAATTTTTAAATTATCCCTGGATATTTGTGTATGTGCTTGTTTGACTGGGGCGAGTCCGAGAATCGTCTGCCGTCTATTTTTTAGAATCAGTCTAAAAGGTTAGAAGATGCTTGGAAAAAGATATCGCTAGAGATCATTTTATGGGGAGGCAACTTTGGATAAAATGAAAGACAACACTATCGGTATCTTTTATCAAGTCCATCTTTGATCAGCACGTATACAAGTCCGTTCGGAACGCCACCATCTGTCAAGTTCTTTCACAACCAAATTAGGTTTATTTTGGTCATTTAACATGGCACAGAGTCTACACCAGAACTTAGTATCTATAAAAGAACCTGTTCCTTTCCATCTAAAATATTCATTATATAAACTGTCATTTTTATCTAATTTGTGTAAATATTCTGCTAAATCCTTTGTAGATTTAAAGTCTTCCACGTGTATATAGGAATTACGTGGCGCTGATCGTTTATAATCTTCAGGATGTGCTCCCATTACTACTGGTAATACATCATTCCTGAAAAATATATGATATATGATTCAACAAGAAACACTTTTACACATTTTTGTTTATTTTTGTATCGTGTTTATCTGTGTCATCTGTACGACCTTTTTCCACGGCTGTGATTTACACCTATTAAAAACCGTGTATAGCTTTTATTCAATTTTGACCTTCTAGTGACTGCCTGTCATCACCCTAAATCCCGTTTTAAATTGTGAATTATGTAACGTTATAGTTAAACAGTAAAGGTCATGATCCTGGTAACACTATAAGCTTATATCGTGTTTACTCCATTATGTTCGCGTGTTAACAGTCTGCAGGCTGGTGTTTCACTTTAATATACATCAATAACAATGCACTTTTTGTCGCTCATAGCTGAACAAATAAAGTTTACAACCAGCTTAAGGAGATGTGTTTATTTTTTATACATGGTATACGCATTTTGTTCAAGTTTAAAAATGTGTATTCAACGTGTACAAGTGGTTTTAATTGTATGCCACATCGGTTAATCTTGGATCACAGTTAATCTGTATTGATTAGGTCTTAAAATACCGGTACAAAAAAAGAAAGGGGTTGTTATTAACTTACATTAATGCATTTCTGAATAACTTCTCCGTTATATAATCTCTACAATTAGCATTCTCAAATGCTAAATAAAATTTATATTCCTTTTTAAGCATTTCAAAGCACTCTTTTTCTTTTTCTCTGCCACAAGAATAGTTTCCACACCCGCCGTATATATGCACGGGTATGTATTTAGACAATTCATTAACATACTGCATTCTTTTATTAGTTGTTTCACAGTTCGAGACAAATATTGCTACTTTGTTATTTTTCCCTTTGGCATAATTCCGAGATATAACAATAGAATCGTCTCTTATGACCCATTTTTCATACGGAGCAACTATAGTAGAATCATGTCTGTACGTAGCTGTCCAATTAAAAATATCTCCAAGTAGAAAATAATCAGGCGAGACAACAGGACTTTCTAAATTATAATATATCCAGATTTGTTCCAAGTGTCTGTTTCCATCTTTTATCATAGTTTCTACATCCGAATAGTAAATTTGTTGCACAACGATTCTAGCATCGTATCGTACATCTCTTTTCATATTCGATGTTATATAACAATTCCTGACCTTACATGAGCTTTTTTTAAAGGTCTCCTGACCTTCATCTACACCGAAACTACCTATATCGGGCACTAAAATATATTTTGTACCAAATATTTCTCCCGTTGGTACGAATTTAATTTGTTCAATTATCCTGTCTCCTTTTTTAGTGTTATAAATATCCGGTAACGTTTGTTTTGTTGTCATTTGGACTACATCTAAATTGTTCGTGTTCTTTGGTTGTTCTAACGTTCTCTGGACGTTACACTGCATTCCTACATCTTGAGCTGGTCGACTAAAAATTGCATTCGGTGCTAAATTAATGACCATTGAAACAAGCACAAATGTCGCTATTACCAACAAGAAGTCCCGATACAGTTTCTCCATTCCGCTTGAAAAATATTTGTCAACACAACAGGTGTGCTGATAAAAATTCACACACAAAACTCTTTGTATAGGTACTCGTCCGGGGTTGACGGAATTTTAAATTGATATAAATTTTCTGTCTAAATATAGTTTGTTTTGTCAATATAATGTAATACTAGTAACATTTAAAGGTCGACAATTACACTGGGGAGACATTAGTATAACGTGAACGTGAATAAATGTTGACTCTTTCTAAATGATTTCTGCTTAAATCCTGTCTAGTAAATTATAGGATTATGACTTTATACCTGATAAATGCTTCACGGAAACAGTTAAATTGTACAAAAAGCGTGTAACATATTCTAAAGAAAAGGTTTTTTTTAAGTTCCAGTTTGGAAAATTTTGTCCTTAATATAACTTACTACACACAAGGAAGTTTGGTCAGATGGTGTATACATGGACTACGACCCCTGATAAGATATTAAACCAACGTGGGAATGTGCAAGATGAACCAGACCTATCAAGTATACACACATAAGTTATGTACTTCCCTCGAGTTCAATTTGGTGATGACCTTTTTAATAAATTTTAATAAACAGCTGCTTATATAACACCACTCGTATTGCATGTCTTTATATCTTGTATGCATTTTACGATATGTATCGCTATACCTTTATAAAATTGTAAAAGCAACAGGGAATTCTGAAATAATGTTTTTGTCGGTCGCAATAAATGTACATATAGGAAATTAGTGTTAACGTTTTGCGTTGTGATAATTCATGATACTGAATGCGAGATCAGAAAACAGCAGCTAGAAAAATCAATTATAATGACAGTTCAATAATAAATAGATCCCAAGGCGAACTTTATGTGGCTTATGGTCGTTAACCATTGGTAAATCCGTTATGTGCATTGTTTATTATTTAAAAAACCGGATTTGACTTATTTTATTACTTAAACATAATAAATTTTAGAAATTGGTAAACAGTTTTTATAACATTTTTAACAGGTAACAGCTTTTCCCGTTTAATACAGTACACTTGAATGTAAAGTGTGTCGAAGATAGCATTTAATGCAGTTATTGTCTTTATTGGAAACAGTTCGAGGAAAATCTTTGCATGCATTAAAAACAGTGTACGTTTTAAAACAGAATATATATTTGCACTTCATCCGTGAACAATAACATCGTTAAGATAAATATTAGTTAGGTTTTATGCTTCATCGCTCGTTATAATTTACATATAACGCCAGAGTGAGGACGAGTCCTCACAGAAAAAAATCGTAAAACACAACGGCATTTCCCCCATTTGTTTCTGTATTTAAGCAGGGTTCATGCTCCTGTCAAGGTTTAAACTTTCAGAAATCTGTCAGCTGTATCATGTTGTCCAGTTTATATTGGTGCAACCGAAGGCCAATACAGCTGGTCGAGTACCAATAATCATGCCAATACCTATCATCTTTCATAATTAACTAGACCAAAACAGTTGGGCCAATATAGGATAAAATCTTTATTGGATTATAGTTAATTATGTGGCTCGTCGAGATATATCGTATGGACAGTTGTACTGTTTTCTAACAGATTACAACAACTTCATCTATAAAGTACACTCAAGATTGCGTTTAATTCACTATAATGTTTTAATGCTGGACAGTTTATCCTGTATGGCGTAAATGGCTTCAAATAAAACTTAAGGTCAGATAAACGTTGCACAACAAGTATTACACAACAAACGCAGGACAATGTTTTTTTACTTAACCATAAACGCATTATATAAATATTAAATATGTGATATAAAATAAACTACGTTCTATATTTCTGATTATATGTATCTGTAGTGTAAGGGCGAGTCCTCAAAGTACAATACAAAAATATCAATGACAATTTTCGATTTTGTTGCCTGTTTGAATAGGGTCTAACGCACCTTTCAGCCATACCATGAAGTCTTATTTTTATTTCGGGGGGGGGGGGGAACAGATTTCCTGGTGAAAATACCAACTTTCCAAAGGAACAAATGTCAAATAATCGTTACATCTCATAATTTAACGTCTTATAAATTGTTATTGTGATTGTCGTAAGGTAAGACCCTGGAGAATTTTGGAGTTCATCTGTATGTGTCCGATATCGATTTATCTTACATTTAAACGATTATTTGTCTTTTGTACATGTTTTTTCCATTAACACTACACTTGAACCTCACTGAAAGAGATATTTTTACTACATTTTTACCTTGGGGAGATAAATATGTCCTAAATTGTGGATTTGACTAAAATGCACATTTTAAATATTATAAATGAATTATGGCACTACGTGTACATGAATTAGAGTGTATCTCCCTTAAGCTGAGACGCCAGACCACATAAAGATCGCGCAATCAAATAATCTGAACCCAAACACAGTTGATTAGTCATCAGAGCCCAATACTAACATGAACCGTTTACTTACTTTAGTGCATTGACGTAAAATTTCTCAGTAATATAATCTCGACAATTACTATTCTCAAACGCCAAGTAGAACTTGTAATTTTTCCTCAGCATTTCGTAGCAGTCATTTGTGTTCGACTTTAAGCATTGTAACCTGCCACAGTCTCCAAATATATCTACTTCGATATATCTTGACAGTTCCATAACATATTCCAGTCTATTGTTCGACGTTTGACAGTTCGAGACAAATATAGCTGCCTTTTTTGTCCTGTTTTCAGCGTAGTTTTTTATACTATTTTGAACTGAAGTATGTGTTACATTGTCATTGAACGGCACCCATCTAGCGTATGGCGTTACGATCGTTGAATCTATTCTGTATGTTGCAGTCCAATTAAAACAAGTTTCTAATAATTGAAAATTTGATGACCCCATAACTGGACTTTCTAAGACGTGAACAATCCAGATTTGTGATGATGTTCTGTGAAAATTCTTCAGTCTTAGCAAATCCAGATAGTTAACACCATCTGTAAAAACTCTTGCGTCAGCAACTACAGAAGCATCCTTTTCTTGTCGTGGCAAAATAGTACATTCTTTTACTCTGCAATCTTTAAATTCCTCTATTCCCGCCTTCACACCCCAAAACGAGGGACCCCATTCTAACCAAATATGGTTCATTCGTGGGTTTCCGTCAACTCTAGTATGATTTAATTGTTCTAAAATCCTGTCGTTTTCGAACGATATATTCCAGAGGCTACTTTTTCTTTTGTCAGTATTGGACAGATTCTTAGTAAAGTCTGTATTATTGTCAGCATTTTGTGTTATTGAATGCAGTTCACACTTATAAATAAAATTCTCATCACCCACTTCATCCTCTCCATTTATTGCCGTAACGATAACAATTGTTACCACTGTCGAGAAAAAACGGTGTATCATGATTTTCTAAATTTTCAGAATTGAATCTAGTTTCTATGTTTTTCTATGTTATAAGTGAATTTGAACTCCTGCATAGGTAATACAGTTAAGTGAGTTTTTAATATCTTTATCTATTCATGTCTCAATTCGATGAGTTTGAAATGAATTTGTAGTTCGATGAACATAATGGTTCTCGATACACTGAAGTATTAGTATGCTAATGTGATAAAACTTATTGAAACACGTGTTTTTTTCCTTAAGCCATAAACATTTACGTATTTTGAAGTGATAACAACTCGCATACGTTCCATTGCTTATACATTGTATCTTGGACAAAAAGACCAAAACGCCCCGATTGTCCTGATTTCTCCTTGATGTATTATGTGTGCATGCGACTGAAAATGTGAATATTTTACACGATTTTTTTAGTATAAATTGTCAATTTACGTCGTCAGAATTCTTCTTCCTACACAAATCTCCATACTTGTCTCTTTACCACAAAATTTAATGTCAACTTGTTTTCGTTCCCAATATATCTGTAGTGCTGCTCGCTGTAACACTCGACCTGTATTTATTGTAAATACCTTCTGTTGAGTTCAATAACCGGTACCTGTTTATGACGCAGTTTATAATATTTTTTTTAATATTTCATTTGTATTTAGCGCGGGGCCTATATGAATCAACGATTTAACTGCATGTGTCATATAACATTTACAGTGCAGTCTTGTATATCATCTGGTATAGAAAAGTAGTTTACAAGTAGATACCGCGAACAATTGCTGCTTTGCAGCTTTTATTCGGACTAAACATGTACCTGTAAAATGGATACCAGTCTAATTTTATGTCTGGACGGGATAATAAACATAAAATATGATAACTAGATATCGTGAGATGGTATTTATTTCTGTGGGCCCCGCTGACCTTGAGGTCAAAGTTCAATGTCAAATGTCATCAACCATGGTACGCGACACATATCCACCTTCATACTATTTAGCCGCATACCAAATGTTAAACGCCTACCTCAAAAGACAAAAATGTTCTGGGCCGAACACGATTTTGGGCGGACAGACCGACACTATAGGGCGTCCACCACTAAGAGGTGGGGCCCTACTAAATATGTTTTGCATATAATATGTATAATTAGTCTTGAACATGAACCTATAAAACAAAAACTTTGATTCTTCTTTTTCAAATCCTTCGAATGAGTGACTTACTGTCCTTCAGCACTATACAAATGGGTGATATGTCTCAGACACACACAAAAAGATAGGAATTCTCTACGTAAATATGCCTTCAAAATTATTTATTTTCAAAGCTTTGATGCGACCTAAGGTAATGTTTATTGGGTTACATGACAACTCGGACCAAAACAAATTCGGACTATTGCCAACTCGGACTATAACCAATTCGGCCCACACAAATTCGGACCATGACAAATTCGGACCATTCCCAATTCGGACTACCAATAATAATGTTAATATTTACAATATATTAAAACACAAACAAAGATTATAATTTTTATTTATATATTTGACATGTCAACAATAATAGCAATATAAATATAACAAAAATATACAGCATACACAAAACAAGTTTAAGCTAAAACACAATATTTTAAAGGTTCAGTCATTAACTGGTCCATATACAGCACCACACTGCTTCAGCAACTGTGACGCTGTCAGTTTACCCCCCTCGTACTGTTCCCATACTTGGTGCAGTCTGCCTTGTAATTCTTTATATTTTGTTCTTTGCTCTTGTAGTAGCTGCTGCTCACACACCAGTCGTTGTGTCAAAGTAACAAGGTCAGCCTCCCGTTGCAGTGCAGGTATCAGGATGTAGAAGGACACTTTGGCTTTACCAATGTCTTTGTTAATTCTCGTGTGCCATCCTTAAAAAGATAAATGAAACAAAATTAAAATTGTTCAGCGACCATTGTATAATGTAATATAATGTAACAACATTTTCTTGGTATCAAAACTTATATAGAGCCAGCCTTTGAATAATATATTTTTACTGGCAATAGAATATAGTGTTGTATATGGCACGTGCCAAAATATACTGTGGGAGTGAATAAATTTATTTAAATATATTATGCGTATATCAGTAACAAATTTTAACAAGATTTTAATAAGAACCTTAATGAAAAATAATAAAATTTACCAGTGTTGCATATTCTGAGCTGCCACCTTTCACATCTGTCGCACTGTAAAGCGTGCTGCCTTGACGAAACTTTACGATGGCAATCTACACATCTGTTTGACGCATCCATTTTAGAAATAACAAAAACCATAGTGGAAATGTTTTTATCATAACTTCAAAGTCGGCTTTTTGTTGTTCCAACATTCCGATTGAGAAAATATAGTACCAACCAAGCTTACTTTGAATTCAAAACTAAAGGAGGCCATATCATGTTTCTGTTTGTACACCTCTTAATTAATTACAAACAACATTGTATTGCAATAACCCTTTAATCAAAAAACCTTTAATTAACATTTCTATAATGAAAAAGCGATGGTCAATTAATTTTAATCAATTATTACATTTATAGGAAAATAAAACTCAATATTATCAACTAAATATTATATACTTTTATTTTATAGTCCGAATTTATCCACCGTAAAATCCCTATTTTGAAACAGTAGTCCGAATATGTAATGGTCCGAATTTGTTTTGGTCCGAGTTGTCCGGTGACCGTTTATTGGATTACATGACGTTTCATCCCATAACCAAAACGGACCATAACCAAATCGGACCATAGCCAAAACGGACTATACCAAAACGGACCATAACCAAAACGGACCATCAGAAAAAAAGGGAAATAAATAAATGTGTTATTTTATTTTTGCTTAGTTTCTCTTTATAATGTGTTTCAACATTTGAATTAGTTTTTTTGTAAATTTGGGTAATCTAATCAGTGTAATTGTTATCTTAATTGCTTATCAACATATCATAACCTAATTATAATTATTGTTGGTTTTTTAACTCTTTAATTGGATTATCGTAATTGTATATTGCCATAGTATATCTATAAATAAAAAAAAACATCAAGATAGTGAAGAGAATTTTTATTTTTAATGACATTTCATATAACAACAAAGTCCACAGAGTACATACTATTAAGACAACAATTAATTAACTATATTAAAAAACCACATAGCTTTAATTTTTACCGTTATATTTATCATTTTTTTATAAGACTTTTTTTTTATTAATTCAAGTCCTCTGCTCTATAAGAAGTTTCTGTAAAACAATAATGACATCAGAGGATCTGTTGCACAAAAGTGTTTCAGCATGTCAGAATGTCTGTCAGTGTTTCAAAAAAAATATTTTTTACTGCTGAGACTGTTTTATTTTTTATTTTTAAATATGTATACTAATAATAATATACTAATAATAAAGTTCTAATTTGTCTTGATTGCAACAGTGATTTAAACATGAAGCAATGGAATCACTTTTTTCTAAGGCATTTCATTGTTTTGATAACAAATTTCTCATTATTACTGCTTCTGTAATCAAACCTCGTTTGGTCCAACCCAAGTCAAGCCTACATTACTTTGGTAAAACTATTATCAAAAGCATTAAATCTTAATTATCTAAATTTCTCTTAATTATGTTAGAACACATTCTTATAATCATTTAATATTAATTATTAGTTTGTTGATAATAGTTGTATAGACTATTTTATATTTTCGGTGGTCCGTTTTGGTTATGGTCCGATTTGGTAATGGTCCGTTATGGTTATGGTCCGTTCTGGTTATGGGATGAAACATCCTGCACCCGTTTATTGTTACATATGTCACCGACTTTAAATGCAATTTACTTGACCTTACTCGACCACCTAAGCAGATTTTAGCAAAACATTATCTGACAAATACGCATTTAAAGTTTTTTTACAAACCTTTTACTTAAATATATATCATGAAACGTTTTGACTTTGGAAGTACATTAATAGGCAATTATTTAGCATTTTACCCATACTAGTTCGAACACGGAATAGAATAATCCGATACCGACTCATGCTTTAACATCCCCAAACAAGAATGGCTGCCCCGGCAAAAAGTCTTCCGAGAGATGCACACATAATGACCGCAATTCTCAAGGATCTTGGAATCAATGACCACGAACCACGTGTTATAAATCAAATGCTAGAATTCGTTTACAGTAATCTATATTATTTTAATAGTGAAGTTCAATAATTCAACAATAAACAAACATAACATCCAAAGCGTGTACACTGATTGTTTCAACCAAAAAGTCAACTGACCAACATATAAACACATTTAAATTAAGGTTGCTTGTTAAACAAATGCTTGTTAGCTTCCAGAATAAAAACACAAATACATACTTGTAAAAGGTCAACCGATATTAATCATATAATTAAAATCTTGCACTACACAACGGTCGATGGGTAGCCTGGAACGACCTATTACCGATGTATTTAAAATTTTTGCTAAAAATAAATTTCTCCCTCAAAATAACTGAAATAAGTATAACATTAAATTTAACATGTATATTTCTACTTTACTACAGTGTAAAGATTTCTTAAGTTCTCGTAATGGTTACTGATTTATTTCTTGTCCTTTCATGCTTTACAAAATCAATGAGTAAAAAAAGACCTTGACCTATTATCGATGTAGTTTGTAAATCTTCTAAAAATAACTCTGGTAAGAAACTTAAGCACATGGCAATCATTTGTTTTATACTAGAAATATATAAATGATAAAAATATAATTTATTACAACTTTGTTAATTATAAATGTTAAAATATTTTACAACTTTGTAGTTTCATCCCGATGGGACATAAAAAATCTGCTATGTAAGCGAAAAACTGTAACCGTTGTATTTGCAGAAAGCTTCCGACTTGCACTCCGACAGCAAACAATACCTCATAAGTACCAACACTTTCAAAATAAAATTACTTTTGTTAAAACGTCTTTGTTTCATTCTTGTATCATTTATCATTTCATTTATTTATTACGAAAACACCGAACATAGTCTTAATTCCGGTGTGAAACTTAAGGATGCTCTGCTTTATTGATCGGTTCCCAAATTTAGTGTCTGTTGACACACATAAATGGTCGTGACCTGATTTTTTGTTTTTAATAAAATTTGATTGAGATGGCTCCACCCACTTCAGAACATTTTGATTATTTTTGTAACAGGCATGCGTAGGAGTGACAGGAAATTACCTTTTGGATATTAGGGAGAAAATGTCTTCCATTTACCGTAAATGCAAAAATTTCTTACAAAGTTCTAAGCAAATTGTCTGCTATACACTATACTCGTATGTTCCACAAATCATTTAGTCAGTTTTTGAGAGTAATCCCAAAGTATTCAAGAAGTGAATAAATGCATCGGTAATATGCATACATCGATAATAGGTCGTTTCACTATACATAGCAAATGCAAAGTCCCAGTGGAATAGTGTAAAATTCCCCATATCTATGCCCAGGGCTCACCACACTGGGCGAAGTGGCTGACAATGTCGCCATACTAGGACCTGAAGTCGCCTAAGGCACCTCAAAAGCGAAGTTGAAGTTGCCCTGTCATTTCCCTTAAGTCGCCCGATGGTTCCCATAAGACAGGGTTCACCACAGGCTGTTTTAGGCCGCCACGCTTGATTTCTCGCCACCACGCTTCATTTCCAAGGGCCGCTTTAAAATCCATGTACGCCACGACTCAATATTAACATCACATTCCAGGTTTCACTTTTTAAACCATGAGTGTATTACCATCGCTTAATTTTAAACTATTAAGGGTGACCATCAGCCCTGACACGTTTATTGTTAAATAAACATCTTAATTAAGCATATTTTCTGCCCGAGTGATTGTTACCCGTGGGGAATCGGATTAAGAACACAGCAGGTAACATATCGATCGCCATTTGTCAGAATATGTAATAACGCATTGGAGATGGAACAAACTAGACAGAAATCCGTACCCATATGATAGCTTTAACCTACGCGAGCAGGGATGCGTTTGATGTTGAAATAGTGTGGCAAGAACTGAAAATATGCGTAAAATATGCATCTAGAAGCGTTACATGGATCCCGAGTCTACATCATAATAAAAACAGATATAAACAAGAATTAAACTTATAATATCACATGTGAACATTTTATTGAAATTGTAACATTTTAATTGACATTTTTATGAAACTGAGATCAATTCAGTCACAAAATAATAAACAGCAATTCTTCTGTTATGTTAATTTTATTAATCCAAGCTCAGTTGCACCAGAGACATCAGGGCTCGCGTTGGAGGGCGACTCGGGCGAAGAAGTCGCCTTATCGTGGTCCCACTTCGCCGTCGATCGTCTTCAAAAGCGAAGTGAAGTCGCCCTTTCATTTTGTAGAATCGCATAATGTCGCCTTTCAAATTTTATTCCCATTTTGGTAAGAAATGTTCATATTTTTGACACCGTGTCATGTTTATTTTGTTTACGCGCCAAAGTTGAACTGGTACCCTTTTAACTTTTATTTGGTATATAAAGCATAGGTTTAAAAAAAGACCGGAAACCAGTTCAGAGCACAAAAACGTGTGAAAATTTCCGGAGCGGATATGAATTTGGTGCCGGAGATTGCATATAGTGGTGAAATGAGTTTGCAATGATAGAAACGTAGTAAAAATAGTATTTTGGCAGTTACTTAAAACAAATTTAAGTTAAATATCTTTAAATACTTTTTACAGTGAATTTTACAATTTTACATAATATATTATGTGTCACAATGATGTAATTTCCTACTTCTAGTTCTAATAGTACTTCATTATAAATCAATCAAATTGTGTATCAATGACAAAGAAACATTTATTTAATGAACAGTTTTGTGACAGTTGATTCTTTTTTATTGTTATGTTTAATGCATGTGTTTTTAAAAATGTGGGAAATAAGTACACTGAATAGTTAATCAAATCTTTGATACTTTATTCTCAATAATTTAAACTGCTAAAAAAACATATAACAATGAAAATGCAAATGCCAACACTTATTTAAAAAAAACTAAGTAAAGAGGACGCTGTCACGACATATAATGCAACTTCTCCTTGTTGTCCACCCACTTCTCCCTGTTGTCCACCCACTTCTCCCCGTTCTATCCTCACTTCTCCCTGTCAGCCACCTAAAAAAGAAGTGACTTCTCCCTATAATTTTGACCCAGCGTGAGCCCTGGACATATAATTGCATGTCTCTGGATGCACAATTTTTTTATGGAAGTACTGAAATTTTCTTTTAAAAAAGACAATTATTATGGACATAGAAATCAAATACCTCTTTAGAAAATATAAAAAGTGTCAAGGATAGATGGTTTTCACAATGTAATAGATAATATATAAACCCATATCCAATCCCAAATTACACTGCAAAGAAACACAAAATTGATTTTATCAACCAAAGATAAGATAATGATAAGGTGTAGGACAAGTTTTGTAAGCTCTTCAATTAATTAGTCTATTCACAAATATGGAAAGAAATTAATTTATGGAATAATATATATTGAACATTTACCATCAAAGAATGCTGGATAAAAAAATTAAAACATAAGGTGAATATATATATATTTATTTTTTGCATTCAGTTGGTATTAGGGAATTGAAATTGTCTGATGAGTATGGTTCCTCCACCCTTCAATTTTTTTCTGTGGTGAACCCTGTAAGATACTTGTAAACTGGTCCAAATACTTCACTCAGACTACCAATTTATCAGTAAATGTGTAATTTAAATAAAAAACGGCACAGAATATGCGTATTAAACACTTTTTCAAACAATTTACGTCTTTCAAATGTATTATGCGCCACGTGTTTTATTTTCCGGAAGTGCACAACGAAGAAAAGTAATGTACAATGGCCCATAATGAAAAATCTTTTTTTTTTGATAAACAAAAACTTTTTATTGGTTTCAAACTTAAGTTCTTTCAAAGAGTATTGTACTTTAACAATTTTCAAGAATAAAGATGTACATGTTGTATAGTTATTATTGTCATCATGACAAGTTATGTAAAGGGATGTCCCATGAAGCAGCTTGGATCAGCACAACTTTGTCCAAGTGAAAGTGTTCTGAACAGAAGAATTATTTCTGGGTTTTATGTAATGTTATTCTATCTATCTTCTTTGGAAATTTTGCTCAGATAAACATGGCATGTTCATAACAAACTGTTAGGAATATTATGATATACATGAACTCATGAATGAAGTTTATGTCTACACATATACAAATATGTTAGTTGATCTATATTTATTTGTGAATACTTTGTATGGCTACAAGTATTGAAGTAAATAGAAAAATAGTCCCTACATGTATGTCTGGTGCTTTTTCCATTGATTAATGATAAAGGTTATGTGCTATTTGATATTGCATACCATGAATAATAAATAATGAAAAAGAAAAAAAAACTGAATCTAAGTGTGTTGTGGTTTAAAAACACAAGAGAAATAATCCTGGAAATTGATGTAAAAAATGAAAAATGTATGTAACTACTGCGAAATTATTTATTTGTATGGCCCCCCTGACTTCTCCCTAGCTAGAGTCTCCTGAAGTCTCCCTATCAGGGCCTGACTTATCCCTGTGACTTCTCCCTACTTTTTTAGAGTGTGGCGACCCCTGATGCCTATGGCAAAAACCCAATAAGTAATGATAGATACTACCATCAGGGGTCACCACACTCTAAAAAAGTAGGGAGAAGTGACTTCTCCCTGGCAGCCAAACAGGGAGAAGTGAGACCCTGATAGGGAGACTTCAGGAGACATTATGGAGAAGTCAGGGGGACCGTACAAATAATTAATTTCGCAGTAGTTATATACATTTTTCATTATTTACATCATTTTTTTATAATTGTGGATTTCCAGGATAATTTCTCTTGTGTTCTTTAATCATAACACATTTAGATTCAGTTTTTTTTCCTTTCATTTTCATTATTATTAATGGGATGCAATATCAAATAGCACATAACCTTTATTATTATATAATCAATGAAAAAAGCATCAGATATAGCGACTATTTTTCTATCTACTTCAGTACTTGTAGCCATACAATTCACAAATCAAAATAGATCAACTAAAAATATTTGTATAGGTGTAGACATAAACATCATTCATGAAGTTCTTGTATACATCATAATATTTCTAACAGTTTGTTATGAAGATGTCATGTTTATCTGAGCAAAAATTTCAAATAACATAACATTAAACCCAGGAAAAA
Organism: Limnoperna fortunei; assembly: GCA_944474755.1. NCBI lineage: Eukaryota > Metazoa > Mollusca > Bivalvia > Mytilida > Modiolidae > Limnoperna > Limnoperna fortunei. Next base: position 92,971,163 of record OX104113.1, on the reverse strand, counting down.
TTCTTCTGTTCAGCACACTTCCACTTGACAAAGTTGTGCTGATCAAAATTGCTTCATCTACAGAACTTTTCATGATGTCAGTAATTACTATACATTCTTTCTTTCATACGTTCTTTACATAAAAACTTTCAGTATTTATCTGATACAAACAAATTCAATTGGCTATTAACCCAAAAGGATAACCTAGTTATACTTATCCTATATAAGATACTGATGGATTAAGAACGAAGAATTTAGAAGAATTACATCTGTTGATTCAAGGTTAAAAAAAAAAATTTGTACTTATTTTCATTTTATAATTTCTAGGTTTATCTTTAGTTTATAACAATAATTAATCACTGTAATCACTATTATATTACATGTATGTTCTTATATATTCCATCTTATATTATATCTGATTGTAGCTCAGAAATTGGCGCCTCGATTGGCCAAATAAAATATCTTGTATCTTGTATATTCTTTCAAGTGCAGCTCATATGTTTATCAAAGAAAATTATTAAAATACAATACGCTTTGAAAGAACTGAAGTTTGAAACCAATTTAAAGTGTTTGTTTATCAAACAAATTACGATTTTTCAGTATGGGCCGTTGTACTTGACTTTTCTTCGTTGTTCACTTCTGGTAATTAGTCACATCCGGTAAATAAACAAATGGCGCGTAATCCAGTTGAAAAATGTGAATCCTTTGATTTCAAATGTTTAATACGCATATATTGTTTGCCGTTTTTATTGGAATTACACATTTACTGATAAATTAGTAGTCTGGGTGAATTATTTGGACCAGATTTACAAGTATCTTATGTGAACCATCGGGCGACTTGAGGGGAATAACAGGGCGACTTCGACTTCACTTTTGATAGCACCGTAGGACGACTTTGTCGCCCACTTCGCCCAGTGTGGTGAGCCCTGTACCATACATTATGATAATAAACCAATATTAAAAAAAAACCAAACATATTATTATAAGCTTTGTCTCGCTGTATCGATTTTTGTAACCTCTTGATAGGTCAAAAAGCAAAAAGGGTATATGGTTAGTTCGTTTCGAGTCCATTTACCCTGGAAAGTATGTAAGGTTGCCGTTCTTTATTATATTACATATAATAACAAGTGTTATATATAAAGTTTCGTCATAAAAACTGGAGTAAACTGCTTCAATTAATAATGTAATCCCTTACTAATTTGGTTCTTTGATTGTTAATAAAATGATTTTTATGATTTAAAATAATTAGTTTTAGCGTAATAACTGATTTATGAACATTTAAAAAAAAATATTAAAAAATAACTTGGACATAAGTTTAAACAATACAGTTTAAAATTTCTACAACTCAAATGCAGTAATCCTGTTTTAAATAGGAGATAATGTGTTTGGCTGCCATGGAGAAGTCACTTTTCATGAAAGCTACTTTTTTTTAGAGTGTGGTGACCCCTGTATATTCATTTATAGTTTGAGAATCCTCCGCTGTCCAATGCTTTTTAAGACTGATAGGAATATGGACAGCTCTCCATAGACAAAACAGTAGATTTTGCGACACTGGTCTGCACATTTTATTGTGGTTCAACTATATATATAAACTGCTTCTCAATATTTTTCTCCATTCAAAATATCATCTAGAATTATAAAAAACTAGAAGACATTATATTGTTAAAAAATTGTTGGAAATATTGAAAAACACATTCAGACAGTTTAAACAAAACTTTTTTTCAGGATATGTATCCGATGTACTGGAAGATGCTAGAGTCTATTCTAACCATGCCAACAAGAAAACGGTAGATGCTGATGATGTAAAACTGGCTATACAATGCAGAATGGACCATTCTTTTACATCCCCTCCACCAAGAGATGTAGTTATAGTTTTTTATTTCTTTGTCAAAATTAATATTCCTTTAAATTGTAATTGAACCATAGCAGAAAGAAGCTACAATAATGTAGCTCCTTTTTTTATAAACGCCTAAAACGGAGCTACAAAGAGGTCTCATTACTCCTAATGGATCAAGCCACTAATGATTCACATCTTGGGATTTTATGCATATAATAAGCTATTAAACTGTTTCCCTAAATTGCTACATACCTTTTAATATCTTTGAAGTTTAACTTATATTTCTACAACACCTTATTCATTACAGAACTGTAGTTTTACACTTTATTCCTAATCATGGCTTTGTTGTCAAAATTTGAATTCATGTAGTGCATAATTTCTGAATTGATTTGGTTAAAATGTTCCGGATTTATTGCATTAGCTGGGATCAAGTTTTGAATGATACAATTCTACAATTCTACACTCCAAAATTTCAATTTTGTCAGCAATGTCATGAACAAAAAAGTGTTAAAATTATTGAATTAGACATTGTAGAAATGTCAGTTGAAAGGAAAAAATATAAATTAAACAAAGAAAGCCATTTAAGGTATCCCACCCATAATTGAAGTCACCGTTAAATTTTATTTTTCGACCAAGAAATATAGCTTTTTATATCAAGGTATTGCTAATTAAGTATACAAATTAAATATATTGTTTTACTTGGAGTCAATGTTAATAGTTTTGATCAAGAAAATTTAGTTACTCAAATAGTATTTCCGATGTTTGCCGAACATTACCAAGGTCTGCTCCATTTAAAAACAATGGACATCTGGGACACCAAATATGATCACGTGGCCAATTGTGGTCTGGATACCTTAATACATGTAATAGTGGAGAATATGTATACAGTAATCCCAAGAGTGTTTTTTCTCCATTACTAGTAATGGGACTTCTTTGTAGCTCCATCCAAAAAAAAAAAGAGCTACATTATTGTAGCTATAGCAGAAAGCATTTCCTATTTTGCTGTCTTTTCAATCCTTTTAAAATTGTAAAATGGATATTTTAATATTTGAACAGTTGTTTGTTTTCTGACCTTTTAGTATTCATGTATTGAGTATTGTAATTTCACTGATCTGGGAAGATTTTAGACAAAAAACTCCCACCAATTTTGTAGATCTTGTCATAGGAATTTATCACTTGGTATTTAAAGGCATTCACTTACTGGGTCAGTACCAAGATCTACACATTAGTAACTGGTGAACACAACTGTGTAATAACTTATTATCATGGAACTGAACATTGTCAGTGATAGAGATTTTTAATTCTAAAAATAACATATTTTTTCAGTATTTTCCATATATCTAATGGGTTCCTCTTAATGATTCTTGTAAAGTTGTGTTTATTTTAAAAGGACATTTTAAGTTTTAATATTTAAACAAACACTCTTTCCCCTCTCATCAAAATAACTGGTTGTCTGGATTTTGTTTTATTCTAGCTATCCTGTTCGTCCTGTTTCTTGTGCATAAAAAAGGTTTGCAAGTGTAATGCATTGAAAACAAAGCTGATTCCCATTGTGCATGTACATCTGTATGTTCATTGTACAACATAAGACAACATAAAAGCAGAATGCACTGCTCTTTGTGGATTAGCGGAAATAAGCAATGGCCACCTACAGATAGTGTATCAATGATTTTCTGCTAATAAGTAGGATCAAAGAATTATTTTGAAACTACAACATTGTTAACACATGGAAGGTTTTAGTTTTAGTGCTTCTTGTGTTTCAGTGAAAGGTTTTAGCACTTCTTGTGTTTCAGTAACACATTGTTAAGACTTGAACGGTTTTAGCACTTCTTGTGTTTCAGTAACATATTGTTAAGACTTGAACGGTTTTAGCACTTCTTGTGTTTCAGTAACACATTGTTAAGACTTGAACGGTTTTAGCACTTCTTGTGTTTCAGTAACACATTGTTAAGACTTGAACGGTTTTAGCACTTCTTGTGTTTCAGTAACACATTGTTAAGACTTGAACGGTTTTAGCACTTCTTGTGTTTCAGTAACATATAATTGATATTGTTTTGACAGTTTATATTATTTACCTTTACTTTCAGCTGTTAATGGACATAGCAAAACACAGAAACAGTCAAGCTCTTCCTCTGATTAAACCTTACAGTGGCCTGAGATTACCGCCAGACAGATATTGTTTGTCAGCTCCGAACTTTAAAATGAGTAGTCACAAAACTATAAAAAAGGTAAAACAGAACTTGTTAATGTGTGTGTCTTCAAGTTTAAGCATAACTTGCCATATTTTCCTACCTATTTTTATTGTAAATTGATGTGCATCATGGGGAAAATACTGCAATTTCTCTTGATTTCACAAACTCTCAGTAGGTGCAGACTTAAATTCTGAAGAGTTTTTGAATTCAGAACTATTAGTCTAAAATTGTGAAGTGTATTCAATTTAAAAATAATTTGCTTAATAAGTGGATGTCTATTTACAAAGCTTGCAGATGTATGACAAATAAGAGTTGTGTCTCTTACATCAATGTGTGATTTGCTGTTAATCTCAGTCCCATCATTATTGCAAATTTAGATAACATTTCATTATTTCTTTTTTTCGTTTTCAGAAACTCAAGTTCAAATGATACAAAGTATCTTATTTTATACATTTTTTTCAAAACAAAACTGTATTGTTTCAGTTATTTTCACAAATATGATTTTGTCTTCGAATTGAGGACCCTCATTCTTCCTGAAAATATTGATCAAATCTTTTCTCAACTTTTTTCCTCCATTTAAGTCCTGCATTTTTTTTGTTTTTAGAGATCCTTCATAGCTATGTGGTTAAGGTAGTTTGTCATCTACTATTAATCATGTACCTGTCAACACTCATGGTTTAGGTAGTTTGTCATCTACTAGTAATCACCTACCTGTCAACACTGTGGTTAAGGTAGTTTGTCATCTACTATTAATCATGTACATGTCATCACAGTGGTTTAGGTAGTTTGTCATCTACTTGTAATCATTTACCTGTCAACACTGTGGTTTAGGTAGTTTGTCATCTACTTGTAATCATGTACCTGTCATCACTGTGGTTTAGGTAGTTTGTCATCTACTAGTAATCATCTACCTGTCAACACTGTGGTTTAGGTAGTTTGTCATCTACTAGTAATCATTTACCTGTCAACACTGTGGTTTAGGTAGTTTGTCATCTACTAGTAATCATGTACCTGTCATCACAGTGGTTTAGGTAGTTTGTCATCTACTAGTAATCATCTACCTGTCATCACTGTGGTTAAGGTAGTTTGTCATCTACTCGTAATCATCTACTAGTACCTGTCAACACTGTGGTTTAGGTAGTTTGTCATCTACTTGTAATCATGTACCTGTCATCACAGTGGTTTAGGTAGTTTGTCATCTACTAGTAATCATGTACCTGTCATCACTCATGGTTTAGGTAGTTTGTCATCTACTAGTAATCATCTACCTGTCAACACTGTGGTTAAGGTAGTTTGTCATCTACTAGTAATCATGTACCTGTCATCACTGTGGTTTTATTACAATAAATCGTTACCATCATAAATTTAGATATTTTCCCTATTCGCAGCTTGTGAACCGGAAACACAAACAAATACCCTTTGAGACAACCCCCATTCCCACCTGGCGCATGTGCAACCATAATCTCCATCATTTTTTCCGGTTCTTTGAACCAAGCAGCACGTGAATTATTTTGTTGACGGTCCAAAGCCTGTTACATAGGAAACTTATTTTTTAAGAAATTGTGTTTATTATTGGAGTGAAAACTGTAATATTATTACTTTTGTTTCATTTTGTTACTTTGTTCAGGTTGCACATGAACAAAGTCAAAGTCTCGACTTACGTCTATACAGTACACTTACTCTATCAATCTACACGGCGGACGGTTATCCCTTTAGCTTTCTATTATTACATAGGAAGAGTTTTGGGATAAATGTTGCATAGTTAAAACGAAACGTCTTCGAACCAACAGACATTAGTATGTTTGTTTCCGGTAAAACGTGTTTGTTTCCGGTTGCGGTTCTTTATTTACGTAAAGAACTTCCATTTCCGTTAGAAAATATTTTTGTTTTCTTCTGTCTGGTAAAGTTACCAGACTGAAGTTCATGTAAGTATTACACTTCTCAATCACTACATAAAACATTTATTGTTTTCTTTGGTCGGGTAAAGTTACCGGACTGATTTCATGTAAGTAATTTTACATTTCCACTTAGCCTACCATGTGCTGTCGGAGGCAAACAGTTTACACGTACAATGTCAATGGTTGACACTGTGGTAAGGTCTGTGTGGTATAAATTTTTTTCCCATTGGCATGAGGAATAATTCTTTTGCCAGGGTAACCTACTTTGTTTCAGGGCCATTATTTGAATTTATTTTGTTTTTAAATTTAATAGTGGTATGTTATAATAAAATAATTATAAGTATTGATAATATAATTATTTGTTATAAATTTATTAATCAATTTAATAATTATATGAAATAATATATTGGTAGGTATTTTGATCTTTCTCTTCCTAATGGTTGGTTTCATCTCTAGTCCTTCCCAGGTAAGTATTTAACCAGAGGATATCAATATCCATGGTTTTCTTTTTGGGAAGGATAAAGCTTATTTGGCTTTATACGGTTTGAAATCATTTGATTCCTTCTCAAAGTCTTGCTTTCAGTCAGGAAAATCTCATGACTGTTGTCCTCAGTTTCTACATATGGCTGAACATTGTATGGCAGCTAGTAGTAATTGACTGAAGGACAAAGGCGAGTAATTCTTTGAGTTTTCTGGTCACATTTTCTGCAAGTTAATGGTAAGCTAAGGGCCTCGCTTATATTTTTGTTAGGAACCCTTGCTTACTTTTCATTCTCCAAGATTTTGTAAATACTCAGTCTTGGATGTCTTGCATATTTCTAGGGAAGAGATTTTTTCTGTTGATCATTGATCTTAATGAACTCTGTCATATAATTGGCTTTGACGTTTGTCCTCTGTGCTCCTTATTGCAAGTTGATGGTAGTCTAGGGGCCTTACAGTGTCTGTTGTTTGGCACCCTTCTATTTATCAAGAGATTTGAGAATTTTGATAATCCTCCGTCTCTAGGCTTGTAGGAGTTCTTGTTATGACTAGGGTTCAGTACCTAGTTCCTATTGTGGAAAGAGGTCAGCTAATCCTAGTTCTACTTTTTGGGTTTCCTTGGTAAACTTCAAATAGAAGGAAACAAGGTCCACCCAATGAAGTCTTGTGTTGTTTCTTGGGATGGTAGGAGAAAATTGTCCACTTCTAAGTGAGTCATGTTCCTCCTCTAGCATTCCTCGGGGTTCAGTACCTAGTTCCTATTGTGGAAAGAGGTCAGCTAATCCTAGTTCTACTTTTTGGGTTTCCTTGGTAAACTTCAAATAGAAGGAAACAAGGTCCACCCAATGAAGTCTTGTGTTGTTTCTTGGGATGGTAGGAGAAAATTGTCCACTTCTAAGTGAGTCATGTTCCTCCTCTAGCATTCCTCAGGGTTCAGTACCTAGTTCCTATTGTGGAAAGAGGTCAGCTAATCCTGGTTCTACTTTTTGGGTTTCCTTGGTAAACTTCAAATAGAAGGAAACAAGGTCCACCCAATGAAGTCTTTGTTGTTTCTTGGGATGGTAGGAGAAAATTTTCCACTTCTAAGTGAGTCATGTTCCTCCTCTAGCATTCCTCGGGGTTCAGTACCTAGTTCCTATTGTGGAAATAGGTCAGCTAATCCTAGTTCTTCTTATTGGGTTTCCTTGGTAAACTTCAAATAGAAGGAAACAAGGTCCACCCAATGATGAAGTCTTGTGTTTCTTTGGATGGTAGGAGAAAATTTTCCACTTTCAAGTGAGTCATGTTCCTCCTCTGCCATTTCTCAGGGTTCGGTACCTCGTTCTTATTGGAAAGAGGTCAGCTAACCCTACTTCTTCTGTTTGGGTTCCCTTGGTAAACTTCAAATAGAAGGAAACAAGGTCCACCCAATGGTGAAGTCTTATTTTGTTTCTTTGGATAGGAGAAGAAAATTGTCCACTTCTTAGTGAGTCATGTTCCTCCTCTGCCATTTCTAAAGGTTTCAGTACCTCGTTCCTAATGTGGAAAGAGGTCAACTAATCCTAGTTCTTCTCTTTGGGTCCCCTTGGTAAACTTCAAATAGAAGGAAACAAGGTCCACCCAGTGGTGAAGCCTTTTATTGTTTCTTTAGATGGTAGGAGAAATCTGTCCACTTCTCAGTGAGTCATGTTCCTCCTCTGTCTTTTCTCAGGGTTCAGTACCTCATTCCTTTTGTGGAAAGAGGTCAGCTAATCCTGCTTCTTCTTCAGTTTGGTAAACTTCGTTAAGGACTAAACAAGGAATATGCAATGGGGACGTTGTATGTTCAGTCTGTTCTTTGGATAGTAGGAGAAACTTGTCCACTTTTCAGTGAGTCATGTTCCTTCTTTGCCTATCCTCGGTTTTCAATATCTCATTCTCTTTTTGGGAAAGAGATAGTGATTCCTACTTCTTCTGTTTGAGTTCCTTTGGACAATCTTCATACAGAAGTTTTCGAGGTTCACCCATTGCTGAAGTTTTTAATCTGCAATCTATTTTATATTAAGAGGAATATGTCCACATCTTGGTGTTTCACTTTCCTCTTCTGCCAATCCCTGGGGTTCAGTACCTCCTTTTTGGTATAGAAAGGTTAACTGTTCCTAGTTTTTCTCGATCTTCATCTACTGGCATTAAGCCCTTAGTTGTGAAGTGTGAGATACCTTGGAAATTATGTGCCCCTCCTTCAGTACTATCCCATTGGAATAGGTCTGGTTTACCACTCCTCTTCCTGGGTTTTAGGGGGGGGGGGCAGGTTGTCCCACTTTCTCCCTTAGTGGAAACTAGTTAGGAAGACTATTTGTTTCTATCAGTACTATGGAGGGCACAGGAACTATTTTTTCTGTCTTTAGTTCCTCTGTTTTCTTCCAAGACAGAAGATTCTTTCTAGAATCAACTGTTTTAGGATAATATTGGGATTTGGCATCAAAAAGGTGTGTTGTAGTACTAAGTTCCACCAATCTCTGCAGGTTTTTTATTCCCTTCAGTTTTGGTTCTCAAAACAATGAGAAGATGAGACCTATTCTGGACCTTTTGGTCCTGAATCAGGTTTATCGGATTATCTTTTCTCCCTGGGTTGTGGACTGTTTCAAACCTGTATTGCTGTATCAGTTTTGCTCAGTTTTTGCAAGACTTTCAGACTTTGGTGGTTCTTCTGCACACCTGGTTTATTCAGGTTCACTGTTTCTTATAGCCATGTACAGTACCACTGTAGTGACTTATTATAAGAATCAACGTTTGAACTTTTTCTCCTTTGTAGGGAAAGATCTTTTTTGCAAGAGTATTGGACAGTCCACAGGAGTCCTTCTAAGACTCTAAAATGGATTATCTGTTGTTCTTGGGTTGAATCCAAACTATTTGTTTATTTATCAACCCTTTTCTTACAGATATATGATTTTTCATGTATATTGTTCATGAAAAATCTTTTTGTACCCTCCTCTATTAAGAGTTGAATTTCAGCAATTGCTGATGTATTGACTTGGTTTGAGGTCGGGTTCTTTAAAGAAACAGTTTTTTTGCCGCTGTTATAAACTGTTTCGTGTAATGTTCCAAACAAGGACTACTGGTACATGTGTACCTCCTTGGGATTTGGATTATTTTAATGGCCTTAACTTTTGTTTGTAGTAGTCATTTTCATTTGCATTTTTTGTTTCTCTGAATCTTGTATGTGAATTACATCATACAAGTCGAGAATTACAATAACAGACTCCTTTTCCTAGCCAAGATTCAACTTGCAGGAAAAGTCTATGACACTGTCACCTTTCTGACCTTACCTCAGAGGTAAAATTGTATGTAGGTGATAAGAGTTTTTTCCAATTAGAATCTAGCTGAAGTATTTGTCTAGGTTTTCTAGCTTGAGAAAACCTAGCTTTTACCCGTGTTTATCCCATTTAAGAAGGGAATTCGGGTTTATTTCTGCTAAGGTTTTCTACTTGGATTTGTTAAAACTTTCATAGTTTTTTAAGTCTGCTTCTCAAAATTTCTCAAGCTTCTAGTTAAGGTTCATTGAACTTAGAGCGTTAACCTCCTCCTGGTATATTGCTAATCTTCCATATTTGAGGTTTTGTAGGTTGGTTAATGACGGTCAGTTAGTACGTTTTAACCACTTCTTACGCTCTATACCCTGTTTTGTGACAACCTTTTGCTTCGGACCAGTACCAGCAGGTAATGCACATGGTTCCCCAATTTTCAGGGGTATTCAGCATTACGTTAAATTCAGTTAATATCTAAATTTATGATGGTAACGTATTTATTGTAATAAAAACTCAATTTTTAGAATTAAAATTTGGTTTTGTAAAATAAATACTTACCATCATAAATTAAAGGTCCCTCCCACCTCCCCTTCATCCCCCCTCTGGGAACTGTCTGCTCGGTTCACAGAAAAATGATGGAGATTATGGTTGCACATGCGCCAGGTGGGAATGGGGGTTGTCTCAAAGGGTATTTGTTTGTGTTTCCGGTTCACAAGCTGCGAATAGGGAAAATATCTAAATTTATGATGGTAAGTATTTATTTTACAAAACCAAATTTTAATTCTAAAAATTGAGTTTTAGGTAGTTTGTCATCTACTATTAATCATGTACCTGTCAACACTGTGGTTTAGGTAGTTTGTCATCTACTAGTAATCATGTACCTGTCAACACTGTGGTTTAGGTAGTTTGTCATCTACTTGTAATCATGTACCTGTCAACACTGTGATTTAGGTAGTTGGTCATCTACTTGTAATCATGTACCTGTCATCACAGTGGTTTAGGTAGTTTGTCATCTACTAGTAATCATGTACCTGTCATCACTGTGGTTTAGGTAGTTTGTCATCTACTATTAATCATGTACCTGTCATCACTGTGGTTTAGGTAGTTTGTCATCTACTAGTAATCATGTACCTGTCAACACTGTGTTTTAGGTAGTTTGTCATCTACTAGTAATCATGTACCTGTCATCACTGTGGTTTAGGTAGTTTGTCATCTACTTGTAATCATGTACCTGTCATCACTGTGGTTTAGGTAGTTTGTCATCTACTTGTAATCATGTACCTGTCAACACTGTGGTTTAGGTAGTTTGTCATCTACTATTAATCATCTACCTGTCAAAACTGTGGTTAAGGTAGTTTGTCATCTACTAGTAATCATGTACCTGTCAACACTGTGGTTAAGGTAGTTTGTCATCTACTTGTAATCATATACCTGTCAACACTGTGGTTTAGGTAGTTTGTCATCTACTTGTAATCATGTACCTGTCTTCACAGTGGTTTAGGTAGTTTGTCATCTACTAGTAATCATGTACCTGTCAACACTGTGGTTTAGGTAGTTTGTCATCTACTATTAATCATGTACCTGTCATCACTGTGGTTAAGGTAGTTTGTCATCTACTAGTAATCATGTACCTGTCATCACTGTGGTTAAGGTAGTTTGTCATCTACTAGTAATCATCTACCTGTCAACACTGTGGTTTAGGTAGTTTGTCATCTACTAGTAATCATGTACCTGTCAACACTGTGGTTTAGGTAGTTTGTCATCTACTAGTAATCATTTACCTGTCAACACTGTGGTTTAGGTAGTTTGTCATCTACTTGTAATCATATACCTGTCATCACAGGGGTTTAGGCAGTTTGTCATCTACTTGTAATCATATACCTGTCATCACTGTGGTTTAGGTAGTCGGTCATCTACTAGTAATCATGTACCTGTCATCACAGTGGTTTAGGTAGTTTGTCATCTACTTGTAATCATGTACCTGTCAACACTGTGGTTTAGGTAGTTTGTCATCTACTTGTAATCATGTACCTGTCAACACTGTGGTTTAGGTAGTTTGTCATCTACTTGTAATCATATACCTGTCAACACTGTGGTTTAGGTAGTTTGTCATCTACTTGTAATCATCTACCTGTCATCACAGTGGTTTATGTAGTTTGTCATCTACTTGTAATCATGTACCTGTCAACACTGTGGTTTAGGTAGTTTGTCATCTACTAGTAATCATCTACCTGTCAACACTGTGGTTTAGGTAGTTTGTCATCTACTTGTAATCATATACCTGTCAACACTGTGGTTTAGGTAGTTTGTCATCTACTAGTAATCATCTACCTGTCAACACTGTGGTTTAGGTAGTTTGTCATCTACTAGTAATCATATACCTGTCATCACTGTGGTTTAGGTAGTTTGTCATCTACTTGTAATCATATACCTGTCATCACAGTGGTTTAGGTAGTTTGTCATCTACTTGTAATCATGTACCTGTCATCACAGTGGTTTAGGTAGTTTGTCATCTACTTGTAATCATGTACCTGTCATCACAGTGGTTTAGGTAGTTTGTCATCTACTTGTAATCATGTACCTGTCATCACAGTGGTTTAGGTAGTTTGTCATCTACTTGTAATCATGTACCTGTCATCACTGTGGTTTAGGTAGTTTGTCATCTACTAGTAATCATGTACCTGTCAACACTGTGGTTTAGGTAGTTTGTCATCTACTAGTAATCATTTACCTGTCAACACAGTGGTTTAGGTAGTTTGTCATCTACTTGTAATCATCTACCTGTCAACACTGTGGTTAAGGTAGTTTGTCATCTACTAGTAATCATCTACCTGTCAACACAGTGGTTTAGGTAGTTTGTCATCTACTTGTAATCATGTACCTGTCATCACAGTGGTTTAGGTAGTTTGTCATCTACTTGTAATCATGTACCTGTCAACACTGTGGTTTAGGTAGTTTGTCATCTACTTGTAATCATGTACCTGTCAACACTGTGGTTAAGGTAGTTTGTCATCTACTAGTAATCATGTACCTGTCAACACTGTGTTTTAGGTAGTTTGTCATCACTAGTAATCATCTACCTGTCAACACTGTGGTTTAGGTAGTTTGTCATCTACTTGTAATCATCTACCTGTCAACACTGTGGTTAAGGTAGTTTGTCATCTACTAGTAATCATCTACCTGTCAACACAGTGGTTTAGGTAGTTTGTCATCTACTTGTAATCATGTACCTGTCATCACAGTGGTTTAGGTAGTTTGTCATCTACTTGTAATCATGTACCTGTCAACACTGTGGTTTAGGTAGTTTGTCATCTACTTGTAATCATGTACCTGTCAACACTGTGGTTAAGGTAGTTTATCATCTACTAGTAATCATGTACCTGTCAACACTGTGTTTTGGGTAGTTTGTCATCTACTTGTAATCATCTACCTGTCAACACTGTGGTTTAGGTAGTTTGTCATCTACTTGTAATCATCTACATGTCATCACAGTGGTTTAGGTAGTTTGTCATCTACTAGTAATCATCTACCTGTCAACACAGTGGTTTAGGTAGTTTGTCATCTACTTGTAATCATCTACCTGTCAACACTGTGGTTAAGGTAGTTTGTCATCTACTTGTAATCATGTACCTGTCAACACTGTGGTTTAGGTAGTTTGTCATCTACTTGTAATCATTTACCTGTCAACACTGTGGTTTAGGTAGTTTGTCATCTACTAGTAATCATGTACCTGTCAACACTGTGGTTTAGGTAGTTTGTCATCTACTAGTAATCATTTACCTGTCAACACTGTGGTTTAGGTAGTTTGTCATCTCAGGGTTTTAGCTAGGATTTTTTAAGCATTAGTCACTTTTGCGTGCGACTAATTTTAAGATCTAATATGTGTGTATATTTTTTTATATATCTAAATGTATGCAAGATCATTAATTACTTAATTAATTAATTAATGCGATAAACATCAATCAATATTTAATATTTTCTGGCACCATTTTATAACATATATTATATATTCAATGTAATATTGCCATAGAACATATATTTAAACAGATTTAAATAAAAAAATTTAACAGTGTTTGCCAAAATATTCATTTTTGTTTATATTTAAAGTTTTGCAATAGTCGTTTTGAATTGGCATCGTATTTTGCAATCTCCGGCACGGAATTCATATCCGCTCCGAAAACTTATCGGTATTATTTTTTTTGTTTCTCTGACTGGTTACCAGTAGTATTTTATCCTACGCTTTATGTACAAAGTAAAATCACGCCGGAACCAGAGTTAACAAATGGCGCGTAACATGATAAACAGAGGCTGTGACAAAAATATGACGATTCTGACGAGAATGGCAATAAAATTAAAAGGAGACATAAGACATTTTTTTAAATGACAGAGCGACTTCAGCTTCTCGTTTAATGGTCAACAACGCGACGTGGGACCACAATAAAGATCGCCCGAGTTGTCATCCAACTGGTTATGCTCGATCGCGTGTGACGGTGTGTACACAGTAATTAAGTGATTAATTATCAAATATTATCAGGTGGCCTATCTCTTACATAATTACTTTGATTGCCTTGGGTCATAAACATGTACTTTAGGTCAGATATTTGGATTTACCTGTGCCGATTTTGACGATGAAAATTTCGAAGTTTGAAAATGGAAGTGGCGAATTACGTTCAAAATATTTTCGTCATTTCTAAAAAGGATTCGCCAATTGCGAAAGTGGCGAGCGCTAGCTAAATCACTGGTCATCTACTTGTAATCATATACCTGTCATCACAGTGGTTTAGGTAGTTTGTCATCTACTTGTAATCATGTACCTGTCATCACAGTGGTTTAGGTAGTTTGTCATCTACTTGTAATCATGTACCTGTCATCACTGTGGTTTAGGTAGTTTGTCATCTACTAGTAATCATGTACCTGTCAACACTGTGTTTTAGGTAGTTTGGCATCTACTTGTAATCATGTACCTGTCATCACTGTGGTTAAGGTAGTTGGTCATCTACTAGTAATCATGTAGCTGTCAACACTGTGTTTTAGGTAGTTTGTCATCTACTTGTAATCATGTACCTGTCAACACTGTGGTTTAGGTAGTTTGTCATCTACTTGTAATCATGTACCTGTCATCACAGTGGTTTAGGTAGTTTGTCATCTACTTGTAATCATGTACCTGTCATCACTGTGGTTTAGGTAGTTTGTCATCTACTAGTAATCATGTACCTGTCAACACTGTGGTTTAGGTAGTTTGTCATCTACTTGTAATCATACACCTGTCATCACAGTGGTTTAGGTAGTTTGTCATCTACTTGTAATCATGTACCTGTCAACACTGTGTTTTAGGTAGTTTGTCATCTACTTGTAATCATGTACCTGTCATCACAGTGGTTTAGGTAGTTTGTCATCTACTAGTAATCATCTACCTGTCAACACTGTGGTTTAGGTAGTTTGTCATCTACTTGTAATCATGTACCTGTCAACACTGTGGTTTAGGTAGTTTGTCATCTACTAGTAATCATGTACCTGTCATCACAGTGGTTTAGGTAGTTTGTCATCTACTTGTAATCATGTACCTGTCAACACTGTGTTTTAGGTAGTTTGTCATCTACTTGTAATCATGTACCTGTCAATACTGTGGTTTAGGTAGTTTGTCATCTACTTGTAATCATATACCTGTCATCACAGTGGTTTAGGTAGTTTGTCATCTACTTGTAATCATTTACCTGTCAACACTGTGGTTTAGGTAGTTTGTCATCTACTAGTAATCATGTACCTGTCATCACTCATGGTTTAGGTAGTTTGTCATCTACTTGTAATCATGTACCTGTCAACACTGTGGTTTAGGTAGTTTGTCATCTACTAATAATCATGTACCTGTCAACACTGTGGTTTAGGTAGTTTGTCATCTACTTGTAATCATGTACCTGTCAACACTGTGTTTTAGGTAGTTTGTCATCTACTTGTAATCATGTACCTGTCAACACTGTGGTTTAGGTAGTTTGTCATCTACTTGTAATCATGTACCTGTCATCACAGTGGTTTAGGTAGTTTGTCATCTACTTGTAATCATCTACCTGTCATCACAGTGGTTTAGGTAGTTTGTCATCTACTAGTAATCATGTACCTGTCATCACAGTGGTTTAGGTAGTTTTTCATCTACTTGTAATCATTTACCTGTCAACACTGTGGTTTAGGTAGTTTGTCATCTACTTGTAATCATCTACCTGTCATCACAGTGGTTTAGGTAGTTTGTCATCTACTTGTAATCATGTACCTGTCATCACAGTGGTTTAGGTAGTTTGTCATCTACTTGTAATCATTTACCTGTCATCACAGGGGTTTAGGTAGTTTGTTATCTACTAGTAATTATCTACCTGTCATCACAGTGGATTAGGTAGTTTGTCATCTACTAGTAATCATGTACCTGTCAACACTGTGGTTTAGGTAGTTTGTCATCTACTTGTAATCATTTACCTGTCAACACTGTGTTTGAAATTTAAAGCCATACTGCATGCTTAGTGTGCTCAGTTAAAACAGTTAATTGTCAAGGATTGTTAGTTTTCCTGCTGAAGGTTGGGAGTTTTTCCTGGGTGCTTCAGCTTTTGCTTCAATAAAAAGTGAATGCCAGGATATCTTAAAATTGCTAAAACATCAATCAAACAAACAAATTTCATTTGCAAGTTTTTTGTCACCGCTGAGTTTCCATTGAATTGAGTGATTAACCTGTTACACAGTGCAGAAGTTTAAAATGTTTTCTTTACATGCTTATACATGGTCTGTCGACACTGAGGTTGCAGGATTGTGTCTTACTGCATACAGGTTGTACTCGAATCTAATTGTATTGCCAGTTTTCCTACCAAAGGTCAGCGGTTTTCTACAGGAACCCCAAAAAACCAGGATGCCATTATATAGCTAAAAATTGCTGAAACATCATTAAAAACAAGTGTGGACTGTGAGCAGGCTCACAAAGCGATACCCCCACTTTGCTTTCAAGTCCAATTATCTCCCCTTAATGATATCCAAGGTCAATAAAAATCCTTCATGCACATCTACATATAATGTACTTCCTTTATGCTAACTTTCATTAAATTTTATCAAGTGGCTTAGGTGGAGTTGCACATACAAGGAATGTGGACAGACCGACAGACAGAGAGGGTGATTCCTATATACCCCCAAACCAGTTTGCGGGGGGTATAAAAACAAACATCGCACAAGTGAATAAAAAAGTGTATTTTTTTCCCTTTAAACTGTTGCCAGCTTTGAACTTTAAAATACAGATAATCGAAAAGTGAGCGATTAACAAAGAAGCAAATCTTTAACTGTCTGCATTAATTAATTTTTCCTATCATTAGGAGCATCGTTTAAGAAAGCAGTCCAGTAGTGGCATTGCACTAAAGCATGCATAACTAGATGAGTTAGCTTTTTAATGCTATGACATTGTGTTATTCATAAATCTGTATTAACATTCAGTTCAATTATACTTCTTAGATGAGTTTAAGAATGCAGAAAAGGTAAAAAAAAATGATTTACTTTAACTTAAATAGAGTAATTATGAAAACTGTCATCTTGTTGATAACTCTGAACTGTAATTTGGATTATACTGGTACATGTACAATAATAATTATATGATAATTTTCTTTACAATAGCAACAGGCCAGATTACAGTTTGGACTACCTTTAGGGCAGCAGTTTCCTGGAACACCAAGAATCAGTATCACACCACATGGAATGGGTAATTGTTAGGCCGGGCGCACAAAGTGCAAACCTGGGTTATAGTATGATGAAGTTGGGTAGGCAGGCAGGCGGATGATTGTAGTGGGGGCAAGGAAAAATAGGGTATCTGTTTTGTGTTATCAACCTAGATCTTTGAAACTCACAGTAAAATTGCACATATATTGAAGTTGTGCACCTGCTATTATGGAATTTTGTTTTAAGGATTTTTTCTTTATTTTTCAGACTTGGGTCATTTCTTAGAAACTTTACCATTTAATAATGAAATTACTTTCCAGTTCGGTCATATCATACTTTTGCGATTTTTAATATACAGAAATTCTGTATAATAATATATCTTGTAGGTAAGTTATGGAACATGATATATTATACAATTAATGACTTTGATACAGGTTGCTATCAAGATTTATCAGCCAGAAAAAATGTAATATTACATAAATAGAATCACCATCTTCCTTCATCAGAAAAAAATGGAGGATGCTTAATTATTTTAATTAGAAAATATTTATGAGACAAATGATGAAAACCAATTGAGAAAAACCTTAAGTTGAAAATCAAAGTTTGTATTAAAAATAAAATATTTTTGTTTAAATAAATACTAGATAGTAGGTTGGACAAACTGCATAGGGTCTCAAGTGAGAGGAAAAAATTAGTATTTTTTTCAAATACCCTTCAAAAACATGATACTTCAGACTACTTCAAACTAAATACATTTTTTGTTATTATGCCTCAAAGCAACTTTACTGATTTTTATGATGAGATTTCCAAAATAAAAATCCCTTGGGAATAAATTAAAAACTGCAAATTAAAAAAGTAGCAAAAATATGATACATGGTAGAATAATTTCATCTGAAAGTCAAACATATTAAAAGTCTTGAAAGAAATTTTTACATCCCATATTTCTTTTCTTAAAAAAAATGGAATTAAAATGTTTGAAAATTGTTCATGTTTAGGCAAATCCAGTGGCAATCCTAGCTTGGCTGTCGTCACGAAGAATATGTCTGTTCCAACTGTAACCATAGTAACCAAGCCCCAAGCTGCATCAGTAGTACAAAGACCATCATTTAGAATTGCAACAGGTATTGTAAAGCATAATGCTGTAAAAATGTTTAGTTGTTATTGGTGTATTATTGAACAGTGCTTTAATATGTATGTTATTTTCTTGCTAAAAGCATTTACTGTGGTGTCATTCATAAATTTACATTTCAAGTTCTTCTAAAGATTAAAAAAAAAATGTCAGAATTACAAAAACATGATAGATGTTTTTATTCATCATTCTCAAATTTAAGTAAACTTTACATTTTAGTTTACTGAGGTTGCCGATTCGAGTCTCACTGCGGGCAGGGTGCTTTCGACTCCAAACTTGATTGACAAGGATTGCCAGGTTGGGGGTTTTCTCTGTGTACCCCAACTTCCTCCCCACTAAAAACTGGACGTACTGATACAGCTGAAAAATTGCAGAAAGTGACATTAAACAGTATTCAAACAAACAAACATTTTTAATTATTTCTGCTTGTTTTATTTTGACGAGAGTTGAAGTATGTAGTGGTTCTCATGTTTGTCCAAAGTAAGTTTCTGAATGATATGTCAAAAAGCTAGCATTTCAATGAAACTATGGGATCTTTTTACCAATCAGGTGGGTGAGAAGCCTATTGATGCTGGAGGAATTCTGTCAAAGGACAAAGTCGACTAAAAAAACATTAGAAAATTTTACAAACATGACGTTTCATGAGAATAACTACAAAAAAATGGAATTGTATTTAAATGCAACTTTTGGATATAGTTTCATATTGTGTGGGAAAGAAGCCTATCAATTTTAGTGAAAATCCATCACATTTCAAGTTCACAGTTGCCAAAAAATGTTAGAAACTTTTACAAAAAATATGTTTCTGGAGAATAACTCAAAACGTTTGCATTTAATTTTGATGAAACTTTGGGATATAGATTCAGAAACCTATGCAGAAGTTGTTGAAATTTCAAGCTCACAGTTGACAAAAAAAGTGTTAGAAATTTGTACAAAAAAAGTTTCAAAATTGTAAAAAGTATCAGTGATGGCTAGATCAACTTTATCTGGATTGGTCTTTTATTCCTTAGAATAATCACAGTTATCCGCCATTTGTCATTTAGTCTACTCTCTTTCCTTGTCCTATACGGATGTGTTGTTCTTTGTCTCCCTCTTTCTCACCCTGAAGAAGGTCTTTGGATCGAAAGCTCAGGCCCATCTTGTTGTTTGATTTTTAATTTTTATTTTTATTTGTCTTTTCAATTTTACCTTTTAACCTTGCGGTGTACATGACCTTTATTACTACTTTTATTCATTATGTTACCAAAAATTGTAGAATAATCCTATAGGTATTTTTTTAATTTGACAAAATTCAAGCTGTTATAAAATAATTCTGTACTTACTATCTTTAATGAAAAATAAATTACAAAACAAGGATTTTTTTAGCATCTAAGGGAGATAACACAAATTCCTTTTGTTTTAGGTTTTTAATCTGAAAATATGAAAAATCTAATAAATTTTGTTAGGTCATAATCCAGATGTATGCACTGTACTTTCTTCATGGCCATTAAATTTCATGGTTTTGTGAAACGTTCATGTTTAATGGGTTCTTATAAAATTGGTGGTTAAGAAAATGCAAAGAATTGAATTAGCGATTAAAAATAAATAATTTACAAAAAATCCTTTTCACTGTTTGTAATCAATATGTTCAAGGAAAAAAACCAAACATGTTCTGATAATAATTTGTTACATGTTTAGGATTGAAAATGAACACTTGATATCTTCACTCCATGACCGGCAGTCAGTGTTTCTTCGTTTACTTTGCAAAATAAATGATACCTACATTTAATAGAAATTAAAGCATGTAACCTGCTAAAATATTCATTGAAAATGGAAATGAAGCAAAAAAAGAAGTATTAAACCACTAGTCCAGTCCAGTATATATTACATGCACAAAAATGACCAATCTGACATTGTTAACACATGGTTGAGGTTCCAAAGTTACCATTATTGAATCTCATTCTTTATTAGATTATTACTTGGTAGCCTGAGGCACCCATGAAAACCAAGAAAATTGATACCCAGTGAATAAAAAGTATTTCTAAGTTTGTTATTATACATATATATCATTATGGCATGAATTATCACTGTGGGGAACCAATATCAGCCTCAAGGGTTCATACAGCAAGCCAAAAACACAAAAAACCCTCAATATAAGATTTACTATACAATATTTATTTTACAGGTCCTCAAATTCAACAAATGAGTTCTAGTCCATTGTTATCCACCTCTATACGTCCACCATCTACAATGGCACAGACCATCCAGATCTCACAGTCAACAGCTTCACTGATAGCTAATAATCCTTTAAAGAGAAAACATGATGAAGATGATGATTATGATACATGAAAATCATACTGACTGTTTTTTGTTAATTTTTTTACATGGTACATTTATAATTGTGGACATTATTATGTAATGTTAATTAAATGTTGAACTTATTTCATTGTTTTGTCTTTGTAGTTAAAGATTGCTCTATGGTATTCTGTATGTGATCTGTTTCAGTTTATTTGCAAACATTGAAATTGATTATGAAAATGACACAGTTCTATTGGTATTCATTTACAGCATACTGCAGTATTATAATTGTGATATAGTATGATGATAACAATTTTGACCACTCCAGTTACTATGGTTTAATTTTCTACTTTGATATGGAAATAAATTAAGAAAAAATATTCTATTATACCCCCCGCAAACTTGTTTTGGGGGGGGGGGGTATATATGAATCACCCTGTCTGTCCACATCTCTTGAAAGGGCGTCTCCTAAACCGCTTCACAGATTTTTACGAAACTTTACATGAAGGAAGTACATCATATGTAGATGTGCATGAAGAATGTTTGTCGCTGTGGACAGTGGAGATAATTGGACTTAAACTTTTAATTAAATAAAGTACTCAGTATCCCTTTGTGAGTGTGCTCATAGTCCACACTTGTGTTTCTAAGGACACAAAAAAGGCTTAAAACATTATTGTGTTATAGCATAAAACATTGTAAGGTGATAAAGATGTAATGTGGTGCTGTTGGTTATGCAACCCAGATGAATTTTGAACTAAAGGTTTCAAAATGGCTTATTGGTTTCATGTCAGTTTGGATGTTCTGTGCAGTGCAAGAGAGATAAAAAAATAATTAATTTATATGCAAAGATGATAATTAACAAAACAAAAGTAGAGTAAATATATTCTTAAGGAGCCATAGCCACTAGGTTCAATTATACTTGTTTGTTCTAATTGGCATAATTCTTTTAATGTCAAAGATATGTAGTTTCTTTCATGTGCATAATCCTTTGGTTTAAAATTAACCAAGCAATTGGTTGTATAGTGATATACATAGAAATGAAATAAAACCAATATCAAACACAAGGCATTACATAATAAGACATTGATGGAGAGTATAAACTTGACAGAACTACATGTATTGTCATCACATTGTGTCTGTCAATGTCGTCTGTAAAGTTTTACATCATTTCAATTCTTCTCTGACACCACGAGCAAATTAAACCAAATATGGTTACAATGTTCATTGAAATGACTCCAACACATTTTATTTTTTTATATTCTGTTTGGAAAAACAAAATGGCCACCACTGCAGTACTTAGTGAACTAATTGAAATAATACTTATTGGCAATATTGTTTGCAATGCCCTTTATAAAGGTTATGTTTTTTATGAATTGGAAGTTCAAAATGGCTGCCACCACAGGACCTAGTTTAACATAGGAACCTGTCGGAAAAAAGTTTCAAAAGGCTTTTTCTCTTAAACTGGTTAACCAGTTGAAACAAAACTTCTCACCAGTATTTCTTGGATGATACTCTTATTAAGTTTTTTGTTTATATGGAACAATTTTCTATAAGGCTTCTTTTCTTCTCTTTAATTTTGTATGCCAATTAGACATTCAAATGGTCACAATTACTGACTTAGTTTAATAGAACAGGAAATATTTTCATGATTAAAGCCATTTTGTATGTGTATTGAATTGTTCTCTCCCATTGTGGGAAATGATTTAACATAAAAACCTATGGGAATATGTCTAAAATCTGAAACTGTAGAACCAGGTGAAACCAAACAGCAGCAGAAGCCAAGAGAAAAATGGAAAATTACAGGAATTAGTTACTTAGGGAAATGGCATCTTAATTGCCTTGCCTATATTCGGGTACGTGCGCGATACAGGCTATTGAGTGGCTCTGGTTTTTGCACAAAGTGACATTGATCTAATATTATGATATCATTAAACATGAATGCGTATGACTATTTAAATACAAACAACTTTGTAATTCTAAATCTGGTAAGTATGCAAGTTCCTGTTGGGAACACAGTTTGTATAGGTTTTGCCTCTGAAATGCATTTGTCAAAAAATACTAAAAATGCAGGAACGGTCAGCCTTCATCTTAGTTTGTACAATGCATTCTACCAGTCCATCACATTTCAAGGTTACAATTGCCAAAAATGATAGAAACTTTTACAAAAAAATGTCATTATAGATACCAAGGTTAACCAGGGACAGTCTATACTATAGTTAGTATAGACTGTCCCTGGGTTAATGGAATTAACTACGACAGACACGCGTCGGCTTCTTAACAAGACACAACATTAGCGCTCAAACACAAACAAAATTTAACATCAAATGATTAAGATGTTTTAGGAGCCTTTATCAACAAAACGTTTAACAAATAACTCAACGCTTGCATTTAATTAAAATGATAAAGTTTTATATTAAGTGGATCAAAAAGCCTATCGATTTTGGGGGGAAATCCGTAAAATTTCAAGTCACAGTTTCCACAAAATGTTAGAACTTTCAAAAAAAGACATTTCCTTACAAAAACAAACATTTGATTTCAACGAAACTTTAGTAGGATATTATTACATATAAGGTGGGTAAGAAGTTTTATTGATGTTGGAGGAATTCCATCAAAGGTCGTCACCAGTCAACAAAAGGTGTTAAAATTTTTTACAAAAATGTTTTAAAAATTTAGCAGGGTATCAATGATTGCTAGATCGACTTTTCTAGTTTTCTTTAAAGTTTGGCTCCTGATAAAATCCAAAAGTACAAGATTCGGACACAGCCCACATTTATAATTCTTTCGTCAAGCCGCAGACATTGACTAGTAGCAATTTTTTACATTTTATTATACTCAAATAAAGCAGAAAAACAAAAATGAGCATAAAAACAAAAACATATCTCTCAAACGAAGCAATGCACATACAAACATATACATTACTAATCCTACCGAAAGTCGGGGGATTTCACCGGGTACTCCGGCTTCCTGTCCCAATAAAACTGGACGCTATGATATAGCTGAAAAATTTCTGAAATTGGCGTTAAACAATATTCAAACAAACAAAAACAAACACATTACTAAACAAAAGGTTCCAAAAAGTCTCTCATCCCACCTCGACAAAGTATTATACAGATCAGAGTTAGTTGTTATTGTAGTCATTGCAGACTTCTCGGTGGGATGGCAACTAAGGCTGTCAAATGTCATGTTGTCAAGGACCTGTCCACAATAATATAGTTTTGAGTTTTTTTTAGCAAGACAAATCGGCATACAATGAAGAATCTTATTAGCGATTCACTACATTTCAATGCCTTTATGTTCATTTCATTTTTTCTTCTACAACAGAGGCTTTTTTACAATTTAAGTGGATTAGAAACACGTATTTCTTATTCATTATTCATAAAGCAGATGGAAGATAAGATAATCAGATAATTGTATGAATTCGAAAGTTATTGAGTTAAAAACTGCGACTGAAGAATTTGCAAGACACTTTAGTAATGTGACAGGTTTTCCGAGTCCATCTGTCATCTGTTGAAATAAATATGAAAGTTTAAAATAATGAATTAAAAATAACGAAACAATATTAAAATTACAAAAAGTATACGGCCATGTTCCATTTGTCGCCAATATTCGTGTCGCTTGCTTGAGTGTGCCTTTTTTCATTCAGTACAATTTGAGTAAAGACAAGATGTTCCAAACTATATTTGTTAACTTTGAAATGATCTTAGATAATTTTAACGAAAAATGGCAATACAATTTTCACTGAGTCCTTATTTACTTCTACTTCGCCAAGAAATGTGGGCGTCAATCAACATTTTATTTCTGTCTTTTAACAAAGTGTGGGGGGTGGGTGGGGGGGGGGGCGAGGAAAAAGTGTTGATTCTATTGCTTATTTCAGAGAAGTTTATATCTAAACCCATATGTATCAAATGTACATAGATGGGGACAAAACAAGGAAATGTTTTTCAGTGACACTGTCCAGCTTGTACATATTAGTAAACACCCTCCATGATTTTGCCAGTGAGATCTCATCATATTGTAACTGTTTACCAAGTTTTATGAAGATGTGAAGTCATCTCCATTAAAAAGAAGATTTAAAAGCCTTTTACCTTTATGCATTTTATACCTGCCTGGAAAAGCATTTCTGTGATCATGTCGGATACAGGTCAATTGGTCCCAATTCCAATTCGTCCCAAGTCAATGGGTCCCAAAATTTGGTCAATTGGTCCCATTTCCAATTTGTCCCAAGTCAATTGGTCCCAGGTTGCATTTAAAATGTTTTATTTGTGTTAAAGAGATAATTTAAGGGATTATTTTAACATATTAATGTATATTGATGCTTTTGATTTAACATTTATTATAAAATGTGTGTTCTTAGGTAATATGAAATGTTAAAATAATAACACTAGAAGACACAACAATGGTATGTTCTTTATAGAGCACTATACTACTACTTTACATTTATTTGAAGCACTATATCCTACCCATTCATTCTTGCATACAAACTGTCTTTCTTACTTTTCTCACTTGCTACTTTCATACCTACCTTCACCATACAAAAATGACTTTTCACACATTCGTTCTCACGTTGACAAATCACATTAACTTATAGATAGAAAACATTTAAAATATATATATGTTATTCACTGGAAATACAAAACACTTTCACACACTTCCAACTTTATTCATAAATGTATAAATGCACTAAAACAAAGCACAAAATAAAACTGAAGCAGGACCAGGCAACAGCATGACAATGAAACGTACAACCTGAAATAAACAACAAAATATATATACAAACATATTAATAAAGTTACTATACAAATATAATCATGAAATTAAAAACAAAAAAAAAATGTTTAATATTACACAAACAAATCTAACAAATTATTAAAATATTTATAATACAACTGACTAAATAAAAGTAAATATGTTTTATTATAATTAGCAAATTCAAATGCAATAAAATTGAGTTAATCAGGTAATCTAATTAGCCAATTAAACAGTGGCACACGTCATTGACAACTTTGTTAATTGAATTATGATTATGACTTTAAAGACAAAATAATTGTTACCATTTTTTTAATACTGAGTTTCATTGCTGACCAAGTCTTAAGTTATTTAAAATCTAATTTACAAAAATAAAATTAATGAACGTACATGTATATAGTGATGGAAAAATACACAAGACTTAATTCATCAACAAGGTTTTCTGTCCTTTATCTTATTGTACAACATTTAAGTTTATAAATAAATGATCATGGTCAACAAATGTAAAATATGTAATCAAGTTTAAAAAAATAAATAAGACGTACCAGAACTACATCTTCTGTGTGTTCAAGAATTGTATAACCCACAACACAAAGCCTGAACCGTAAAGGCATAGTGTATCACTCGAAATGGTCGGGTGCAGATTACAAATTCAGAAGACATGATGTCGAATAAAGTGAATTTTTTTTTACCTCTACCTCCAAAGCTGTAGTCACAATCGGTGTGTTCCCATTTCGCCTTAGCTGTAAATTACAGGTAAAAAAGGTAAAAAAATCACTACGGCGAAGTGGGAATTTATGACATATTTCATTGTAAAAACACTATTGTTTAATTAATGAGATATGTTAGCTATAAAATCACATTTGAAATTATTATTTAATTTTGTTAATTAACTAAGAATAAAATTAGTAAAAAAATTATTTAATTTCAAATTACATAATTTTATAGTGAAGAACATTCAAAGCTCGTTACATTCAACTAATTTAATTAATTAGTTAAGTTAAAATAGCTAACCCTTTTAGTTTGCTTATTAGCTTTGATACTGAGTTATTCTCTGAATAATCTGATAACAATTCAAAATGTCAAAATTTTGTATAAATACCATTCTCTGTTCAAATTCAATCATCAGTTTAACAAACCATAATGGCCGGTGCACTACTACATGTTGACTTTGTTGAGACCAACAGAGGAGGTAGACATCTCCTTTGGAATGGCTACACTTACAGACAGAACAACAAGAGAGACACATGGATAATATTGGAAATGTATCAAAACTGACTGCAAAGCCACCATTTGCACTAGGGATGACATTCCAAGCAAGATTGGTCATACCCAGCCGCAGAACTCAAGGGATGCCTGTTCCACTACTGCAAAGCCATATGGAAGAAGACACAAGAACTTGGACTGCAAAGAGACTACAAGGACTTACAAGATGTCAACAGACCCAGAACCAACAACCATCTGGAAGGCTGGCACAATAAACTGAAGAAGAGAGTAAAGACAGCCCATCCCAACATCTACAAGATCATAGAAGAATTTAGGAAAGAGCAAGCAGCTAATGAGGTTAAAATGGTGCAATACTCAGCAGGTGGAAAGAGGAGAAAGCAGACGAAGAAGTACCGTGAAATTGAAGACAGACTCCATCGACTCAAGTCCCAACTGACATCTGGTGAAAAGAACTACATTCAGTACGGTGATGCAGCATCCTACATACTGAAGCTTGACCGAACACCAAACACAGCTTACTTAACAAAAGTTCAGTGTTATTCAATCTTGAACTTTTCAATTGTTTTAATCAGTTGATTTTTGTTTTATGTGCTATGTGTTTTATGTGCTATGTGACATTGATGCTATATTATTTTGTAATTTATTTTAGAATGTAGTTTAGCAAATAAAAAAATATAAAATATTGCACATTGTATTTGTATTTGTATTTGTATATCCACGAGAAAATCTCACACATATGTAAAAAAAACCAGATTATTATTTATAAAAAAAACTGATACTGAAAAAAGTCCTATATAATAAAACAAAATATTAATTTGCCAGCATTCACAAAAACAAATACAAATCTTAAAGTTTTTTTTTAATTATTCACATTAATCAAGTAGTATTGATTTTTGTTTATTTTACTATATAAACATTACATTTGATGTTTACATAAGTTCCCATTTCGCCTTAGTTGACACCTGACCCTACTAAGGCGAAATGGGAATAATTTTATGTATAAAATTTTCGAGTTAAGGCGAAATGGGAACAAACCGTCACAATCTTGTGCGTCTTTGATATTGTTTCTGTAAGACTTCAAAGGGGACAGTGAGTACAAAATTTAATTTAAATATTGTAACATATACAAATGTATGGTTTAAGAGTAAATGTTCAGATAAACATTTAACTGCTTGATGTTTTTATAATGACATTCAAGGGCAATCAATTGCATTTATAGCTCATTGAATATTTAATTAAAACTAAAGCTTTATGCTTTCAAAAGATAAAAAGTAATAATTATATGCACAAGCGGCTAATGAAACTAATAAGATAAAATTATAATACTATAAAACTTTTATATTTAAAAAAGTATGCACAATTCTCAAATTATTTTTAATAATATTTGTCATTACTTTTATATATAAATGTGTATATTAAATAACAAATTTGAACACATTATAATTTGTTTTGTATTGTGAGCTTCTTAAATTTCAAGAACTTATTATTAATTGCTATACAAAACCAAAAATTGTTCTAAAATATACTTTTAAAAAGTTTTGGGACCAATTTTAAATGTGTTGGGACCAATTGTCCAAAAGTGGGACCAATTGGCAAAGACTTGGGACGAATTAGCTGGGACCAATTTGCATGTGGGACCAATTGACCAGACACCATCATTTCATACCCTGTGATTACATGGTCAATATTTGCATTTTGGATAATTTCAGGACATCCTCGAATTAAAGATGCTTGTAAGACTGCCAGGACGAATGACCGACACCACCTTTTAACCGACAGCCCGGCATGTCTTACAAATTTTATCTATAAACTGTGACAATAAGCTCGAATTAAAGGGCAATTATTTTCTCTTTCGTTTCAGTCGTCCGTAATAACGGACACTTACTGTGCGTTTGTGACAAGATCGCAATTTATTAATACACTGTAACATTGTTAAATACACACTTGCACAACTTAGCATACATTAATTGTCATTATTACTAGAAATCACTCGTCGGAACTAAATAAAGCCTTGTCCGTAAGTCAGAGGAGGGGTCGATAAAAATTTGGTTATATTGAAAATTGATACTGTTATGCAAAGATTCAAAGACCTAAAAGGCATGCGTTCAACCTTTCTTGTAATGACAAATTTGTGTCTAGAGGGTCAAACCTAGGGGCCAAATTTAATGTCAGAACTATATGCAACATAATTATGATTAAATAAATAAACATCAATTTCTGCTTTAAATGAAACACTGACCCTGTTATTTAAAAAAAATGATTTCGAGCTGTTCGGTCAAATGATTAAGGCCCTATGTAAACTTTTGATTTTATTGCTAGCTGGATAAAAAATCGTACCCTCGCTTTTTTGGCAAGGGTAATCCGACTAATCACACAACCAACATCGGATTATAACGGCAGTAAAAGTTTGGCCTAACCTAGTACTTGCCTAATTTCCAACATTTTCCCCATCACAATAAAGTGTTAGATGGCTTCGGATACTCCGTCTACTTTGCTAATTGCAATAGTGAAATACATTCAATAAAATCCTAGGTCAAACATATCATTTTCTACTTCTACTTCAGATTAAATCATTATGTATGTATATGTCACAAAGAAACAAGTTTTTGCATAGTTATTGATTTCGTCAGTCGGGGTTTTGTCTTATCGTACTTTGTTTCATCTATGATCGGGATTTTTTTGCGTGACTAGTATTATATTGGGCTTTTTATGTAATATTGATAAGCATAAAAACATGTATAATTCTGTGACCTGTGATATTTGTGATTTTCTGGTCCCCCGACTAGTTAATTAGCGGTTGGTTACTTGAACAATGCTCTTTTTCTTTATACTGCAGTCATCTTTTCTTAAATCTACATACCCAATTATTGCCTTAACAAAAGGTCATATTGACTTTATACAATAAAACGACAACTAAACTTTACAACCATTTGACCCGACATATTGGTAAGCAGACAATACAACATGATTTTGAACAGGACAACTTTGAACGCAACAAACTATAAAATTAACACTGCAAAGCAATCAATTTATTTTACAAACTATGTTTCGACGAAACATTATCACTGTTTGATAACAGATAAAGTTATTTGAACTGCACCAAATAAGTTTTTACCTTACGGAATAATAAATGGACCAGACAACATGTTGAGTTTAAACATACAACTGCCTTTGCGTTCAATATCTGAGGACATATCTTAGGATGTGCATATGGTCTCATTAATCCATTTGAAAGTACTGCTATTTAACTAATTTACACTGCGCCACATCAGTTTTTTATCTTCCATAAGAGAAGGTTTTTGAAAATACATGATTATATGTACAGTACAATTTTCTGCATTATTGCACAATTTCAGTGGTGAAAAACAAAACAAGAAATACCTACAAATAGATTTCTTATGCCACTTTTTATACTGTACCAATGTGATCCGTTTATTGTGTTTGTGTGTCTGTCTCAATCTAACTTTCTCTGTAAAATAACCTAAGTAGGATTTTTTCACCTTTATTGTCAACAGAATTGATATGTTTCGTAGCTAAGAAGGTTAAGTATGATTTTTTGTGATAATGTAGCATATTTACAAGGCCTTTGAATTATTTTGTACGACGTGATATATATCGTTATTAGCTATGTCTGATTATGACTTGCTATGCAATAACAATTATATAAATATGTATATTCTCAAATGACACCAATTGGCTGCCGTACTTATTTGCTATGTAGATACGTTTAGGGGAGAAAACACTAATCCAATTCTTTAAGATTTTCTACTAAAATTGTTTTTTTTTAATTAGCGCAGCTCTTTTACCTTAAGTTTAACTTGACCGACATCATATATATCCAGAATCGTACGTGACAGGCCTATGGTCTCTCAAAATTTCAGACCTCTTAAAAACCTTCCAAGATAAAACCAGCCTCCGGGGTAAACCCCACTCTAAAAATAGCACTTTCTTTTCAGAAAATCTTGGTTTTATAGTGAATGTGACATAAAACATACTAAGCACCATTATAACAGAGCAAGTTAGGACTCAAAATTTTTCCAATATATATACACCTATCAGAAAAACTTTCATTAATTAAATTCCAGTTAGTAGTTTTTAATATACACTAAGATAAACAGGACTATTTTGTTTTTAAGTACTATTTTCTTATATGTTCTAAATTTGATTGGTCCCTTTTAGTGTCTTGACACCTAAAGAGCATGTATTTGTCCATCAAATTGTACAAAAGTTTGCCTATTTGTAGCATAAATATATCTGACCAACACCCTAAAATTTCTTTGAATTCTACAACACAGTTTTGGAGAATCGCAGAAAAAGATTCAATGACTGCGCTCATACTTAATCAGCACTAACCGTGTTTGCAGATCAAGTAATGCATTATTTGAAATACATTCAATTTCCTAAGTTCAGATGTAAATTTCAATATATATCACACATTAACACTATAGTATAACATACCGAAAACTAATAAAAACATACATTATATTTATATCTCACAAATAAAAAAATATGAAGTTTCAGTTCCCCCGCCTTTTTAGAGGGCATATTAGATCACTTATAAACTTTTAAAATAAAATTCCAAAAAGAACAATTTTAGCATGACTCTGTAATATAGTATCAACCGACAAATTCTGCATCAAAAAAAAGACACCATATTAAATATTTGTGGCAACATAGATGTCTTTGCGACCTAATATTTAGACTGTCTGAGTTACCTGCTACTGAGAAACACTGGTCCCCTTTAATGTCTTGACAACGGTGTGTTCCCCGAACGCCTACTGGATAAAAACAACACCTCATTAGGTATGGGGATTATGGGGCCTGTTAAGGGGAATGCAATAATTAGTTTACCTGTATTTACCTGTATTTACCTTGAAAATTATAATAAAGCATAGTAGACATTGGAAACTGAATTGACAAGAAAAATATCAAAATAAAATTAAAAAAAAGAATGGATAGTTTCAAGTTAATTAAAATAAAATTAAAAACTTAAGCTGCAATATATAAAATAAACTTGTCTTCAAAATGTCCCAAGCCAATTTTTTAAGCTGTAGATTGAGATGATGAGCTTGTACCATTCCCAATTAATAGTGTTCACATGTCAAACCTTTGAACATTGCAAGCTAAGAAATAGTATATAAATGGGTGAAAAGTACAAACACCTCAATCTAATCCAATATGGCTAATGCTCAGCTGAATGTGAAATTCATCACTAACAGACGTGGATGCCAAAATATTAGTCTCGATGGCTTTATATACAGAGTTAACCGTAGGAACCCCGACAAGGTCTTCTGGAGATGCGTCGTACCTGGATGTTCAGCATCATTGTCTACAGAGAACAACATACCAACTGCCCTACTCTATTCTACCAGATTTACAGCATACACATAAAGATAGACGATGTCATGACACCAATGGTATATGCGTTTCTTCCAGGAAAGAGTCAAGCCATTTACACCAGATTCTTTACTTTACTTCAAGACAAGATGACAGACCTTGGACTCGACTTCATTCCAACCACAGCTGTACTCGACTTCGAAGTAGCAACTCACAATGCACTCAAGGAAGTGTTTCCAAGACTTGAAACCAAGGGGTGTTTTTTCCACTACACTCAAGCCATCTGGAGAAAGACTCAAGCACTAGGACTACAAATCCCATAAAGAGACAACGACGATGTGAAGACCCTAGTTAGACGAGCAGCAATCCTCCCACTCATACCTATGGAAGCAATAGAAGACGTATGGTTCCAGGCCCTCGAAGACCGTGACGCTGCAGACTTAACTCAACTTACACAGACATTTGCAGACTACGTGACAGAGCAGTGGGTAGAAGGAGACAGAACCGTGTGGAACCACTTTGGAACTCAAGGACCCAGGACTACCAACAACATATAGGGCTGGCACAGCAAACTGAAGAAGATGACACAGCACGCACATCCCAGATATACAGAACCACAACGACATTATCCGGATACAGAGACAGTCTGGTGGAACCACTCGACCCTGTGCAAAGAAATACTGCAACATCGACCGCAGACTGATGACACTTAAGGAACGTTACCAGACAGGCATCATCGACTTAATGACATACGCCGACTCAGCATCAGAACTCCTACATCTAGAATAAGTGACAAAATGACTCTAGTGCTCTGTTTTTGTTTAAATTTTTTTTGTTACCTAGTTATTATTATTATATTAGATGTATAGTGCTATATCATGAAAAAGAAATGCTCTTATTTTTTTTTTTGGCTTTTTTGCTTTTTTTTTGTTACTTGTTTATTTAATCCAGTAGGCATTCTGGGAACAAACCTTGACAACTTTATATCCACAAGTCACTGAAAAATTTTGTAGGAACAACGCACTTTCCGACGTAAAACCCAAAGGTCTACAGTGCTGAAGGTGTCAAAACCTCAATATTACGGATATGAACGTGTATAACTAATATATCCCTGCTTAGCATTACATGACACATTTTAGTAGGCCAAATTTTGCCGCAGTAATAATCCGATTTTAGTTTTGTGATTCGCGTATTAAAAAGAAAAAAGGTACGAGGGTATGATTATTCGTTCTAATATTTTAGGTAATCGAAACAAGATGGCTGACAGTAGAATAACGTTTTGTTCCATTATCATTGAAAGTGATCGAAAATAACATGTTGGAGGAAATAGAGGTTTTCCAATGTTGTTTTAATAATAAGACCTTTATTTGTTAGATTCAAGTAGATATGGAATTTATTGTTTGCACTTTAGACGTCATAAATGGTGTGACCTTCATATATACATGTAGGTAATTTGAAAATCGTTGTTTGCTTTTTCTGTTATAAATATTTGGGCCATTTTAACCAAGATTTCATTTTCTGTGCTTTGCCATTTACCTGCAGTAGTAATTGTAAACAATACTGGCGTATATGGGTTTTGTAAAGACGTGTCTCCTTCACTAACCAAACATATTCTAGGAATAATACCGATAATGATTAGCAACACCTGGGTATATGGGTTATGAAAGACTTCTTATTCGGTGACCAACTAAAATTTAGGTAAAATTACTAATACGGGGTTAATAGTTCATTGAGAGTGGCGAAATAACTTTATCCTTAACCAATGCGAGAATAGATATGTATACAATTCACTATCCTTTTCAGATTAGTTGTTTTTTTAAGCTTCAGCGGAAATTGTTTGTTTTAAACGTTCTTAATTACGTAAATCTGCAAGAAATATCTTCATTATTGCATGTTAAACATTTACACCAATTATTGTGATATAAATATTTAATATCTTTATAAGATCTTTTAAACACAATCCAATTTCGCAAACTGTTTGAAGATAAATAAATTCTGAGTAATAAATGAAAAAAAAAATGTTTTCTTTGAACAGTTAAAAATGAAAGTTTTCTTCATCTAAAATGCGTCACATTTTAAATATGAGGAAAGATGTTATAAAATTATATATTCTGCATAATATAAATTATTCAATTGCCCTGACAGACATTGTAATTTGATTTAGTTACTAGCTGCCTTAAATAAAACAAAACACTTACAATTAATGACTTTGATATAGGTAGCTGATAAAGATTTATCAGCCAGAGAAAATGTAATATTCACCGAGACGCTGACCAATTAAACACTTCCAAACAACGTTTCAATAAACAACATTTAATATTAAGTATTTCGTTATTGTTTTTGTGACCTTTCAAGTAGCAAAAGTAGGCAAAGAAAAAAGATGAATAAAATAATAAGCACCAAATGTGCACGCAAGTAGAAGCATCTTTATATGTGGATAAGGACGACTAAGCATTTGGAGAATTAGTGCTTAATCAGTGGTGGCGCTGCTAGTAGAGATATGTCTTTCTGTAGACTGTCTAATAACAAGGGAGTCCTTTTTTCCCTTAATAATAAAGGAGTGGAATAAATTTGACGTATAAATTCGCAATGTCGATTTTATGGCCCCCAAAATTTAAAACGTGCATTAAAGCAAGTAAAGTAAATGTCCACAGCGTACCTTTGATCTTCATGTCAGGTCTTAAAAAAATAACATTATACTTATCCAGCTTAGATGTTCTGCAACTTTCCTAAACTAGGATTTACACAAAATGAATACAATAGCTTACCCATATTGTAGATGTGGTGTGGTATAGAGGATGCAAAAGACTTTTTCTTAACATGCCATTTGTATAAAATTTATAGAGGGGACCGAATTGCAAATAATCTCGACCGGATACCTGATGCAATTAAGTTATACACTTACCTACTCACGCATGGCTGTTTAGATTTTTCTGACAAAACCCACCAAAAACTATTTCACGAAGTATGCAAATTTATTAAAAATCTCTAAGCGATTTCAAGTTGTTGGTTAGTCTTTTGAGAGGAAAAGATGGTCACTGTTCCTCTCTGACATCTCTGACATCTAAATCTTTTCGTTTTTATACATTTTGTTTTCTCTTTTCACATGTACATATTTATGCATTTCTTATCTTTGTTATATTATTATTTATGCATGTTCAGTTATTTCAAGTTTCACAGTTTTAAAAGGTTTGACAATGACGAATATCGGATGTTGTGTTCTGATAGGATAAGAAAACTATTCTTGTCACCTGACCACTTAAAATAAACTCCATATAGCAATTATTACGGTCATAATTGGTTCGATTACTCGGTTATTCAATCAACTGCTGTTGTGTATTATTAACAGTACACTTTTAGAACATACCAAACTGCTAGTATTAATAACACCTTATTAGGATTTTAAATCATATTACAGACAATTTGTTCCCATTTTAAAATATTTATTTGTATTTTTATCATTAATGGAGCTTCTCGTTTATTGTTTTTATGTGTGGCATCATTATTTTTTCTCTCCAATCTATTACTATAGTTTATAATTTTAAAAAAAATCACACAAATGTTAAAAATGTAAAATTCGTAGACCATACAAATGCCACACAACCTTTCTTATGTATTCTGTTAAAAATTGTTCAAATTACATGGTAAGTAGGGAGATCAGCAACATTAAAGTTTTAAATGTGAAAATTAAAAACATAAATGTGTCTACTGTTTGCATATATGTGAAAAACATATTTTATACCAGGTGTATTTATACATGTGGTGCATAATTGACTATATGGCATTTTTTTCAAACAAAATGGGAAGTAGTTTGCAAGCGTGATGTCGCGCCACGACCTTTCTGATGTGGGTTGTACCATACAGAAAACATTGCACTCTCCCATCAGATTAATCGACGTTCTCATGATCAGAATTCAAAATGTTGCTTATATTACGTTTAGTAACGTCGAAAATCGTAATGGAATCACCTCAACAGTGAGTCACTGACGATGACGTTGATATTTCCGAGGGGATTGAGGGTAGGTAGACAAGTGGCAATAAGGACTAAAAATGGCCTCATCTCAAATCTTTAGAATATTTTCATAAATAAATGTCTATGATGTCTAGTTTATCGAACTATTAATAATTTATCGACATTAAACCACATAACTCCGTACTGTATTGACGAAACAACATTGCAAAAACCACAAAATCTGAGTTTTTCGACATTTTAGAACTTTACTAGTTTCCATGTGTATTTCCTCAAAACTAAATATTTATATATATACAGTTAATACATAAAATATATATCATACGATTATTAGACCACATAAATCATTTTGTAACTAATAATATGTACAATATTTTTAAAAATATAACTGATTCTTGGTAACAGTTGCTATGACAACATAAACATAGTAAAAACTGATAAATCTAAGCCAGACGCAACATTTCAAAACATGAAATTTTATTTATTAGTAATTTTTTAGCTTTATTTTTGTTCTTACTGAGTCGTGTCTATATAATAATAGCTGTCAATGCATTTTAATCTCACTTGCATATATGCTGGCTGCATTGCTTAGATGTTGCTAGGCAATGTCCATTTTAGGAAACACATATCAAGTAAAATGTATTTATTCTATTAAATTTCTTCTTCAAACTATTAACCATTGTTTAAATAGTTTCATGCCTAATGATTATAAATATTGTTTAACGATTTCTGGGATGACCACAAGGATCTTTTCATAATAGACTTATTATATATAAAAATAATATGTATGTATATGTAATACGATTTATATCCGTTACATCGAAGTTTCCATTAAAATCATAATTATATGGTCCAAGGCACAAAAACTAGTACTCATGTACAGATATTTTTTTACGGTACTCATTTATTCTAAATGAATACTTTTTTTAAAGACCACTATAACTGAGCATAATATGTAGAACAGAACAAATTCCACTTTTTGATAGCTAAAACTGATATATTATATTATTACTATCACAAACACAAAGGAAAGAAACAAATAACATTTAAGGGGGTCATTTAAACAGAAAAAGAGTAAAAAAGTATTAGAATAATTGTCTTACAAAATTCTGTCTATCTGCAATTTTCTTAATTCTTGTAATACCATTAAGCATTTGGTACACTTGTTAGTGATTGAAGAAAAATAAGGGCTGTAGAGTTAATTTCTAATTTAATTTGTTATGCAAGCTGAAATCTGATTGGCTAATTCAAATGGAGCAACCCATATTATACGATATAACTTGTGTTCGTCACTTGACCTGTTCTTACGCGTTAAAATTCAAATAGCCTAATGAAGTGATGGTATTAATGCCACCTTCAGCAATATATTACCTATGTCATGGCGTCTGGTTTTATTTATAGTAGGGGAATAACCGGAGTACCCGGAGAAAATTCCCGACCTTCAGTAGAAAAACGGACAATCATTGAAATGTAGAGTTGAAAATGAAAGAAGATAATATAAATTTTACCATTAGTAATTGGGATATCTATTCTTAGATTTTCAGAAAAAATGGCGCATGGTGTGTTGCATCTTCATAAAAATGGTCTTATTCAGAGTACACAAGTAAAAAAATATGTTATAAATTTGCATTTTAAATATTGGAACACTATAAATAACATATCATTCATCCTATTCGTTTTCCTCAGCATAAATCTCATCAACAGGTTCTGGATCCGGAATATTTTCCGCATCTGACAAACATTTGCTCCAGTCTCTGCAACTGTCAAACAGTTTGTCAACATATCGGCCCAGATACCATATAATAATGAGGGGCCTCGGTGGCCGAATGGTCAAGGTAGTTCGTCTACTATTGATCACGTGGTCTGTCAACACTGAGATTGCGGGTTCGATTCTCACTGCAGGCACTCGACTCTAATCTTAATTGACAAGGATTGCCAGTTTTCATACCGCAGGTCGGGGGATTTCTCCGGGTACTCCGGCTGCCTCCCCCAATAACAACTGGACGCCATGATATAGCTGAAAATTTGCTGAAAGTGGCGTTAAACACCATCAAACAAATAAACAAACATATAATAATGATGTTACGTGCGAAAGGTTCCTACAACGCGGGCTCCAGATTTACACTGACAGTACCAAATGCAAACAGTACACTCACTTATATTCTATCCAGAGTCGATAATTGTTTGCAGATCTATGTCTAGACTGCATCTTTGCCCTCAAAATATACTCTGATTGCTACATATAAGAACTTCGTATTCTCCATCCTTGTCTAAATGTTGCTCTGTGTAGCTTTTTGACATTTTTTTTGGTAAACGTCAATGGTAAAGTTACAAATATCCTCCTCCGAAAGTCTGGGAAATTGGAAACGGAACCGCAAGCATCCACTTTTGTGCACTTGCTTGGTCGTTTTTCTAGTCCTTCGGAAAGAATTTTATCCAGCAGCATGTTTATTTTTGTTTAGAAAGTTGCAACATTTTTGCAGCAATTTGTTCATCTTGATTCTCAAGACAAGTACGGGGTTCCAATATTTGTTAATTAAAGAACATGCAATCTTTACATAATCTGATACAAAAGGTAATTGGCTATTAGGCAGGACTTTTTCTAAATACCTCCACAATTTAATTATCCCATTTACAGATTCTACTACCCACAGTATTTTGGTAATCAGTCGTGTAGTGTTGCTATCTTCAACGGTGTATTGCTTTTCACCCTTCTTTAGAAATGCGGGCATTTCAGTCTTTACCCCTAGATCATTTAGTAAATCAATCGAGTCCCGAAAACCCCTGTCAACAATAAATACGTCATCTTCGGTCATCCATTCCTTGATTTCTTCGAGATTGTTTAAAAGGATATTATTTAATATTTTAGCGTCATTGTTTTTACCATCGCTAAAATATGGACCCTTGACACTAACGATGTAACTAGTAGTTGTTACAAAAACCATCGGTTTTACTAATGGTCGATGTTTGTGCATACTATAACATCTACGCTGGAAAAGAAACTTTGAACTTTTTTTTAATATATATGTATGTACTGTCGACTACTAAAATTGCTGGTTGTTTCCAGTTACCAAACAAGGATTGTGCTAAGGGTCTTGTGTGCTTAGTAATAACTTAGTCACGGCTGATGTGTTGAAAACCTAAGTTATAGACGGGACAAAATGTTCGGTCAAGAATTTTCTAGCAGACGAAATAGATCGTCGATTCGAATTTTTACTGACAATAAAAATAGTTGACATCAATGTATTTGACATTCCAGATTTTAATTTTGTTAAAAATATACCTATACATGTTCTGACCGATCTGGTACGGGAATCACGGAGATTACCTTGCTGAACAATCGAACACAGATCTTCGAAATTTGCATTTGACAGCCCCGTCAGATTGAATATGTCGGAATCAGACAGATCGTTGTCTTTGTCAAAGTCTATTCTGCGTTTGCTATTACGAACTGCCATATCTCTTATTTGAATGATTAGTTGCACTAAAGATGAATGATTAAAATCTGTATAATTTCTGGTCTGTGATATTTGATCAACAGCAGCAGGTAGGAATGTGTCGTTTAGCAAATGACTTGAGGAGCATCTTGACCCAATCGGTAATAGTATTGTTTTCTCCAAAAATAAGTTTAATCTGGCATTCGTTGGAACAACTAGCAATTTAGGACCATAACGTTTGCAAAC
The DNA here is from genome assembly GCA_944474755.1 of Limnoperna fortunei. Lineage (NCBI taxonomy): Eukaryota > Metazoa > Mollusca > Bivalvia > Mytilida > Modiolidae > Limnoperna > Limnoperna fortunei. The sequence continues at coordinate 92,931,465 of OX104113.1, read as the reverse complement.
TAGACATTGTGAATGACTACCTCCTGCAGAAGGAATAGGAAGAGTTATTCATGGCGGCGATTTACAAGCGTTTGTGTTTGAAATGCGAAAATACTTAGGTGGCGGAACATATTAAACATCTGCAGTGCTAGCTGATTTATGGATTACCGGATCTACGGGTTTCAAAGTATATATTTGTGACAACGTACTCGACATTTTTTACAAATAACGTCGCCTTCAATGACCGATCTATCTACAAAAAATTTTCGTTCAAAATTATGCCGCAGTTTTCTATTGTTTGGTCCTTCAATTTTCGTCTGTCATTTGGTTTTGGTCTTTTTGAACAAAGAACACAAGTATAAAACCGTACTGCAGACATCCTATAGAAAAAAAATGCAGTAAAACTTTACTATCTAAATATTCATAAAGCTGTCATTCCTAGAGTTGTTATTGGTTTATTTGTACATTTGTTTGCATGTTTCATTGCGAAATTAACTCAATACTAGCAATTATCAGCTATATTATGTCGTAATTTAGATTTTTTGCTTTGTGATCTTGTCATTTTACCCTTTTTCAATATAAATGGACAAGTGGCTTTTCGTCTCAGTGAAGTTCCTTTCTTTGTCTGTAGAGAAAACTTGGATAAGGTTGGACAGTACACTTTTGAAGAAGTACTCAATAGGTAACAATTCCGATGTTTCACTCCCATGTAAACTTATCAGTTTTTTAGCTAATTTTAATTATTATGTTTTCCCGAAGGGAAAACCACTTGTCCAAAATTGCTTGTATATTTTGATTTATATTTATTTATTATTCCTTTATAATAGTTCTATTGTGTTGTGTTATGTGGAGGGTATATTTTTATTGGAACTAATCTGCAGAAAGTTTTCGAACCCGGATTTCATAATGCATATCGTAAAATTCAATCTTGATACTGTCATCTAAAGTTTGCTTGTTTGAATGCGATTTTACGCCACTTTCAGTGACTGTCCGAACTACAGCAGTAAAGACAACCCTTGTCAATTACTGTATTTTTCTGGTCGAGCACACCCTGCCCTAACTCGAACTTGCAATCCCTGAATTGCCACAAATGTAATCAGCAGAATTTCCTATATATTCGACCACCAAGCCCTTACCTTATATATAACTCTCTGTTCAAATGGTCATTTGAACATCATATCTAGAATTGTTTCCATCTAAAATAAAACCAAAACATATTAAGTAATTATTACTAAGAACGATTGTAAGAATGATAACAGGGAAAATAAATTGCGAGGGAAATACAATTTCAGTATCAAAAGACTCTGTTTACACATAAAAAATCTTTGTATGAGATATGTTTAGAATACGTTGCAACCGCAAACATTGATGATCTTCAAATTGGACTTTAAAAGGGCTCATTCAAAAATGTTGTAAAACGATCGATATTATTTATCAAGTGCAAACTCCAGAATGAAATCCCACCATTCTTCATATCATGCAACTTATTTTGCGCAAGTTGTAAATAATGTTCATTTATGAGCAAGAAAGAATGCCGCGTATATATATAAGTCTTATCGAATTTTAGAATAAAAACATTCTTATATTCGCTGGGATATTTGACAAACTAAAATCTGTAGATCCTTAAACGTACGTATAAGCAGTGGCATGAAATATCGATTGCCGGGTATGTCGAACCGTACAAGACCATCGATCTCGGATTAAAGACTATAACAGTAACATTCCAGTCCTTCTGCATTATTTCGACAATTCTGAAAATATGGATTGTGCCTTTACTATCACATTGCTATAAATATTCATATTCCTTTACGTTTACTCTGTATCTTATCTTACGAACTTATCTTTCAACAAGATTAGAATAATAATAATAAAAAAAAACTTGACATCGAACTCGTTCCTCCAGGTTGGAATCCAGCGTGTAATCGATTACGGCTCCGCCGTACTATTGTCATCTTTCGATAATTACATATAATCTACTACATTGTGACATTTTTGCAGACGATCAAAATTAAATGAATTGTAATAGTTATGGTAAAAATTATCAACATAATGATTTTTTTTTAATTTTGCTTTTCTAAAGGTTTTTATATTTAGTTTGTTGGAATTATGTCATTAAATCAGTATATCATTTTTAAAAGAAATTATATTGGCCTAGTACCGCACCCGAATAAATTATTTAATATTATAGATATTCATCATACTGTTAGAAGTTCAGTAAGATTTGTAGCACGTTTTCAGAAAAAAAACCGAATTTCTTTAATCATAAATTGATACAGTAGAAACATATTGTAAACGTTCCATTATCTCATCGTCACGGAATTGTGCCGGTCATTTCATTGTACTTGACTTTTAATTGTGAAAAAAGGAATTAATAATATAAAAGTTGCATAGTTACCTATATATATATCTCTTAGATTATAACATCAAGTAACAAAAGTGTTCTTTACTGTTACGAATGTTTACAAACAGAAATGGCCCGAAAAACTGTCAATCTCCAATCCGTCTTTTCTTCTAGTTTCCTTCAATGTCCATGGTAATAAAATAGGACATTTCATCCGGTTGGCCGCGTAAGCACATTATACTTTTTAAATTAATTTCAGCAAAAACAATATCTGTTCATTGTTTTTTTAAACAGATTTTGTAATTAACGGACAATTCCAGAATTTATTCTGTTAAAAACAGAGAATTACCAGCAAAGCAATACGTTTGTTAGGTCGTCTTTCAAGTTTTGTGTCATAGAATTTCTCAAATCTAATTCAACCTCCACAAGCGAGTACCAACAAAATTTGTTAGAGCTAGGATGTTTTATTGATTTCTATTTGTGGTTCAAATGTAATTAAAATTTCATAAATGAACATTGAAAAAGAGCCTAAAAAATTGGGGGTCACAGGCCTAACTCATATACACCCACATACAAAATTTGACAGACTTGGCCCATTCCTGTGTACCACAGACATCGTTATGCTAGGCCTTTTTTTTTCTTTCACATAATAATAAATTCGGTGTATGAAAATCTGAAGAATGATGGTACTTACTTATATCGGACACAAAGCAAAAAAGTCGGACAAAAAGCTAATCGGATACAAAATTTCGGACAAAAGGCAAAAAATCGGACACAAAGCAAAAATATCGGACAAAAAGCTAATCGGATAAAAGGCTGACGGACAAAAAGCAAAAGTTCGGACAAAAAGCAAAATTATCGGACAAAAAGCGACGTCGGACAAAAAGAAAATATCGGACATAAAGCATCGTATCACTCGCTTGTGGAGGTTGTTTATTTTGATAAAAACTTCTCAAATTTATTGTTTTTGAGGTCTTTTTGGCACGTGTGTAATATTTACGTCATCATTGTGACGTCATTGCATGACGAAATTATAAAGAAAACGTACCGTTACGAAAGTTTTTTTTGTCAATCACGACGACTGATATATTTAGGGTTTGAAAATGTAACTTTTAAAAAATCATAAAATTTGAGGCCATAGTTGGCCATATGGAGAAATATCGATCATTTTATTCATGAGATAAAACCACGTGATCAGGTCATGAATATTAATGACGTCATGACGTCGTTTGAATACACCGTTTTGACGCAGACGTTTACGTTGGTATAAAACTGTAAAATATCGTATTTTGACTCTTTCAGGAACTTTTTTGATGATTTTCTTTATAAAATTGATTATCTCATACAAAAATACAAAGGCGGTTGTACCGTTTCCATACCATGTATTTCTACTTTCACTTTGAAAAATGTCTATATTTAGATGATGAAAACAGCGAAAAAGATGTTTTTCATCAATTTTTCTACATATTGACAGTATGTCACGCTTCATATTTTCAAATGGCGTTGGAACTTTGTTTGCTAATGTTACAGAGCTGAAAATAATTGTTTTGAACAGCCGAAACATTTACTGATGTGTATTTAACCATGTATCAATGAACTTGGCGAACGATTGTTTACATTTTTGAAAAGATTAATTTTTGCATACGTTTCCTTGTGTACGTAATAAGCAACGTCAAAACCAATATGGCGATTATGTAAATGAGGTAAAATACCATAATTTCACCATATCTTTAATGCCAACAAATACGCAAAAATATAATATCGCTGGAATCAGACGAAACTTATGCATTATGTAATAATAATAATAATAATAATATTTATTCAGGCAAAATCAAGTATACAATACATAGCATGATTAGAATACATATAAATTTAAAACATTACATGTTACAAGTGTCAATCAATATATACTAATGTACCCTGATTGCCTGGGATAAACCCATTAAAGCTAAAAGCTTATTTCCAATGGGGTCCCTTTATCAAAAAGTCACAAAATATATATCAAAATTAGTGTTGTTAAAAAACATTTTGGTTACAATAAAAATAAAGATATATTAAAAAGCTGTCAGATTTAAGATGAGTAATCAATAGAAAAAAAAAATCGCTATTTTCATGGTTTCTAGCTTCATCCTTTAAATGTTGCTTGACAGCTTTTTTATAAGAATATTTCTGGTCTAAAACTTTAATTTCTCCTGGTAGATTGTTCCAGTCATGGATCGCATTAAATAAAAATGTATTCTTACTACAAATGTTTGAATTTGGAACACAAAAATTTAAGTTTTGATGATCCTCTGGTGTTGTTAAAATTACGAAAGAAACCGGATGCCATGTAATCTGGAGCAATTCCATTAAAAATATTATACACATGGTTGAGTCTCAGCTGTTTAACTCTGTTTTCGATAGATAACATGTTAACTTGATCTAAAATATCATTTTTTATACTAGCTCTTGGCCCCAGACCAAGAATGAACCTCACAACTTTATTTTGAAGTACTTGCAATTTATTTGCTGCCCCTTTCCCAATACTAGTATACCAAGATGAAGAGGAATAGTCAAAATAGCATTGTATAAGAGCAATTGTGAGAGTCCTTCTTGATCTGGTGTCCAGGCATTTTGCATTTCTATATAAAAACTTAAGTCTAGAATTTACTTTTTGTATAATATTAGATACAATATATTCACAGTTAAGATATTTATCTATAGATACACCTAAATATTTGACACAGTCAGTGGATTTTATGACATGATTATATAACAAGTTACATAGAACTAAGATATACATTTACGTTTTCTTGGTGGACCAAAAAGCATACATTCCGTCTTTCCAAGGTGTAGTGAAAGTAATTATAAGAATTTAATAAATTAGCTGTGACTCTGGGTATATGAAAGTAGCAAAGAAAACCGACCGAACAACAAGAGCCAAAAGCCAAGGGACAGTTAGTTGGATATAGACAAACACAACACAAAAACCAAAAACATAAGAAACAGAAAGAGAGTAACCCGAACCCAATAAAAAACATGGGTGCACTATATTGATAATTTTCCTTAATTGCAAAAATCCTTATCATATACATGATATTATTCAGTCAGTTTAACAATAGAGTTGTTGAGAAAAATCTTTTGAGTAAACGGGACACAATAAATAAAAGATTGCTTAATGTGTGACTATAATACAAATATCTGGGGTTGAGATATTTCTAAAATTGAACTGAAGATAATAATGATGATCGGTTTGTACACGTAAAAACAAAGCCTTCGGAGAGATATCAATATTATTAATGATGCCGTTAGTATTCTTTCATATCTGTATTTACGGTTTAAAAATTAATGTAAATCATTTCTGTACGCGTGTATTATTTTGTTATTGACATGTCTTTGTTTCTCGCATCTGTGCGTGATATTGGACGCCTTTGGCGTTAATTAGTTACAAAACTACAAATACTCCACGAACGTTTCATGTTAGAAATTGTATTGTTTATTTCAGTACACTCAATCAAGACCAATGAAAGTAATATTATTCAGAGTTTAAAAAGCAAAGTTATTATAATTATGTCTACAGTATCACAGTTAAGAATACTTCCGGCCGCGTTTAGGTTTATACCTTGTATGACCACCTCGAGCTAAAATCATTGGCTAAGAGTCAATGTATGTTCGAATAACTCCCTCTGTCGGTCAATTACGAGAAAAGGTGAGGGTGCCTGGGACATGTAGTAGTTCTATTTTACAGTTATTAGCAATCGCCACACACATCACGACGTTACCGCCACCGAAGCTACCTGTTTACTGGACACTAGGGGGGGGGAAGAAACGTTCATTACTGCGCTAATATACACGGATTCCCTCATCACGTCTCAGCAGCAGAAAACGGGACCTGACTACTTGCTAAACCCGATTCTAAGTCAGTTGCGGAATGTCAAACCCCTCATTCTGTTGCAATTGGACTTTTCTCTTCTGTGTAGCGGTGTCAAAACGACTTCAAAATGCCATATTGTTGAAGTCGGTTGCACACTGTTTGCGAGCTGAGTTTTCTAAAATTACGTATTCCTACTGCACTGGCTGTTGCTGCACGGATCGATTGTAGGGATGTTGACATCTGACCATGTCGTCCACTTCTCTGGCTCTCATTGGTAGAGCCACTCTCTTGGAATCTGTTCATTAGCCAAGAGAATGTGCTCAGGTTTACAGTTTTAGTTCCTACAATTTCATTTAGGGATTCTCCGGTTGCAGTGTCCAACCTGAATGCAAGCTTCAAAACTCGTCCTTAAATAACGTTACGTAGGGGTTGAATTAACTATAAGGAGAAAATCGTTAGCTAAATTGCAAGGCGATAGAATTGATGTGCTCGTTTAGAGAGTTACAGTGCTCAATCGGCACAGAGCCAAATAAAATGAACCGACCTTTCATTAATCCTGGTAGAATACATTATTTGCATTTTAAAATATTCAAACAGGTTATGCATTTTAATTTTTTTATCATGAAAAACGGTAATACAATATATATATAAAAGAAACAAATAACAAGAAACAAACGGCTTTTCTCCGACTCTTTTTATAATTTGCCAATGAGATGAATTTTATTAAATGACTTTTAAGTACTCTAAGAATGATTGCCAGGAAGTGTAATTAGCTTTTATTCTGATTCTTTTTGTCCGCTTTGGTCGATCTGAATCTACTGTTGCACGTGTAAAGTGAGACTTACTTGTTTAAGAGGTATGTGTTGGTTGTCATGTTACAAGAACTGAAAGATATCTATAGTGGGTTTTAACCTCTGAACGATTCATTTTGGGTTGAAATATATTCCGTTTTATAGATAAAATATTATAAATATTAGTAAAAAAACATCAACTTGTGATTTTATAGCATAATCATGTTTACATTCATAATGAATAGGTGATAAAATCTTCGCACAAAGGTATTTTTTGCTGTCATTTGCAAGAAACCCAACTAATATTCCTAGATACTAATGCCTACAGCTATTTTCACTTCGAAACGTAATATTTAAGCAATTGTATTCAAATGCCAACACCCATATGGTTACTAGATAGGCTTACAAATCCATTTCAAATATTATTTTAAACTCAATCTATATTGTCGATCACTAATTAAGTATTTCTACAGTACCGTGTGAGTGAATCAATGGTAGCACTCCGGTGTTTTAAATGAGTTATAAATGAGTCTTACAGGACTTCAATTATTTACAGGAACACAACGAAGGCTACATGTTGAACATGGCCTGCTTACTCTTCTGCAGTCCCAGTTTTAAGTGGGGGTTAGTGTTGATCAGCTTTGGTCTTCTATGATTGTTTTACAACAGAATTTGTAATTGTCTGGGCTTTATTTTGCTTGCTGGCTACATGTTTATCTTTCAGTATCGATTAGCGATGTATGTTAACGCGTCTTGGTATCTATCCTTAAATACTTCTTACAGGCCGTGTCGTCTGTACCTCATATGTCATTAAAAAGTCTCAAAAAGTGAAAACAACTTAACTGTCATTGACTCCACTAATAAATGAAATCTTCTGTTAGTTTCCCTCGCAATAGTGTGGACAGATGCCCAGCAAAATTATGTAGACTAATGACTTTTAAAATCGTGCAGAAAAAAAAGAAAATTAATATCGGTATTAAGGGTCACAAGCCAAGGTTGTGTCCACAGGCGTCTATGAACGTGTGTGGTGTATACAAACTCTGGCTTGTAAGGATAACTATAGAAAGGAAATGAGAGTTTATTTGATGTAACTGAATTTTGAATTATTGGATCTTGGGACCTTTGGACCTGAGAGCAAACAGGCCTTTGTTTTCGATCATTTCAGCACAAATCAAACGAAACTAAATTTTTAATTATACTAATGCAAAACTGAAAGAAATAAGTTAACACAACATTATGCGCTTTAAAATTGTGTAGACAATATAAAAAAATACGTCACAATATTGGAAAAACGCTTTTACTGCAAATGTCTTTATGGTGTTTGGTGTGTTATCAATGCTGTATTTGTCAGCACCTCTTATTAATTGATAAGCTTATGGGAATACGATTACTATATCTGTGTTTCCGTAAATCAGAAGACTATTTGTTAATGATGATTAGGTGATGAAGTTGAGATTGAAAAGTGAAGATAACCCTACAAAAAAAGAAAAAAACAAGAAAAACATGTCATGTTTATAGAATCTAGAAGTATGTCGTGTACTATGATAGAACTTATAATTGTATGAAAAATAGCAAAGAAAACCTACCGAACAACAAGATCTAAAAGTCAAGAGACAGTTATAAATCCGGATATAGAGAAAAGCAACACAAAAAACAGATAGAGAGCAACCCGAACCTAATAAAAACCATGCGTGCACTCAGGTGCTCCGGACGAGAAAGCAGTGCCTGCCTTTAACTAGACACCCGTCGAGTTATTCATTGTCATGTCTAGGGAAAAGTCAAATCCAGGAATAGGAAACACTACCTATGACTTAGCGAAAAACAGTCAGTATGTTCTGATCAAAAAGACGCCTTCTGATGATAAACTATTCAGCGTTTGTTGGTTACAAAATATGTTCCAAAATAGATAACGTGTAAGCATAAAGAAAACATCTCTTTTTTGTCCTGTTCTAAATTACATAAGCAGTGTAGAAAATAGAAATGATGCATCAAGTATTTAGACAATAACCCATGACTGCCGCACTTACATGATCAAATGATTCTAATCGGTACATTCTATCCCATTCTACGTTATCACTGCAGGCAGGGTGTACTCGACTCCAATCTTAATTGACAAGGATTGCCAGTTTTCCTACCGCAGGTCGGGGGTTCTCTCCGGGTACTCCGGCTCCTCCCCCAATAAAAACTGGACGCCATGAAATAGCTGAAAAATTGCTGAAAGTGGCGTTAAAACACCATTCAATCAATCAATCTTGAGTGTAGCGCCTTTAACATATTAAACGCACAAAAACTGCTATTGAAGTATTCATTGCCGACAGATGTAACTATAAAGCATTTAAAGTTCTTTGAAATTAATGGTTACTGTATACATTGTATTAACGTTCTGTAAAAGTATTTGCTCACAAGTATAACTGTAACACTCATTATTTTACCTATCAAGTATTGATTGACATCTTGAAAGATTGGGTAAAAGACTAGGAAAATATTATATTTTGACATAAGAACAGTCATGACTCTGTGTGATATTATCAGGCAATTTTCAAAAAATCTAACCGTACATGGTGTATTTGAAAGCCGGAATAATTTGGAAAGAAACCTAGAAACACATAGAAAAGTTATTAGAAAGAAAATTCTACCCGAACAATATTTAAAAAATGCATAGTACTGAAAGCAAACCAAACCGAGTTTAATCCGAAAAATGGGTCAACTCTTGAATTTTAGCGTTCGCTGGTAGCCATAGCAAAAATCTTCCTCAAATCACATTTTCATCCAGATTTGCAAAAATACACTCTTGAAAACTAAAAGAAGTTGATATTTTTTGTCCTTAAATACTGTCTGCGATGTCATAGAAGGTTCTGTAGCAAGTTTCTGAGGTCAACGTTCAAGGTCATAGTAATCAACCATGGTATGAGACGCATTACCATGAAATTATATACTCACACACTAAATATCAAAAGCTGACCACATAAGAGAAAAAAGTTACAGCCCAGACACGATTAGACACGACGGGGCGTAGCGACTAAGTATCCGGGTCCTAATAAAAAATATTTAACTTTCCGTAAATGTTATTAACAATAAAACGCAGATTAAAAAATATTTTTACTGTTAAAAACAACTTTTATATATACACAATATCATTTACATATATTTATCATATATATTATCGTACATTTTGTAAAAAGGGTCATTTTAATTAAATTTCAATCATTTGATGTAGACGAAAACGTTACTTTAGCACCCGGCATTGCGTTGACAATGCACCTAAAAATCCATCATCTTAAATTAAAACCGGGGTAAATTCCTTATACGTGTTCATATCCGTACATAATGCAGATTTCAACACCTTTAGCACTTCTGTACACCCTTCGGCTTCACCTCAGGGCGTACTTGGGGCACTTCAGGTGTTAAAAATCTCCATATCCACGAATATACATGTTATAAATAATGTATGTGTATTTTGTATATATTAACTGCAATAGCAATTGCAAAACATTGATTTTACTTGTTGTATAAAACATACACACATATCTTCTAAAAGGAAACTTATATGACAACTACAATTATATACGACATGAACTACATCGTAGAAAAGATTACAGTTGTCGGTGATTCGAACTCACAACAATTATATGGCTAAACAAATAGATAGAAATTACTAAATATATAAAATCATTATTAACGAATTTGCAGAGTAAAACTTTTTCAAGTATTATTTATTTCTGTATTTTGTGCATCATATTTATGAAAGAATTAGCTATTGCAGTATGTAAACAGTATTTATATAATCAGCTAAAGTTCCATTTAAATCCAATTACTAGATTTGCATACAAGATTGTTGTAGCACGTGATTCTCAAAATGTTAACAAGACAATTTAGTGATTATTATAAATAAACGCCTCCGGGAGAATTGAAATAATGTGCTCATTGAAGTTTCTGTCGTATGAAGATATTTCAATACATTGTAAATTGAAGAGATCAATAGAGGTTTGTACTATGATTGTTGATTGGATATGACTGAGTCTTTATACATATGACGTGATTTTCATCACTTATCTTGAGAAACTAACCTAAAGAAGAGATACTTGTTTCGAAACCAATACTGGAGATATCAACAGTGAAGCATGAAGGAAAATGACACGGAAAGGAAAAAAGAATTGCGATATAAACAATGTAAAGCATTTAAAGACTTCGGAGATAAAACCAGTTTTCATGGATTTCGTTATATATCAGAACACCAGTCTTTTCCTTTGAGAAGGTAAAACTATTTTTTTTTATTTTTAGATTTATTGAATTTGTTTTATAACAAAATTATAAGTTGCAAGTTTAAACTATCAATGCACATGTTCTTATTGAAGGGAGTCCGTAATATACGGAAGAGTGGAAGAACCTGAAATGTTTTTTTGTATATTTTTGCCTATAACTTTTTATCAAATAAACATATCGATGTAATTTAAAAGGATTCGGAAAAATAACAAACATTCCTATACAATGAATATAAAATTATTTTATCTTGATTTAAATTATTTACAACTTTACCGGAAGGGTTTTTTTCTCGACTAAAAGTTTAGTACGAATTTTTGTACAACTTAAAGAAACTGGTCAAAACTGGTTAATACATTCCTGTAGTACATTTTATAATACATTCATTGATATATAACTTAATTTTATTTATAAAAGAAAAAGTTTTCAAACGTTGACCGGATATTTTATAGCAAATTTGCTAGAATATGACATACAGTGAAATTTCAGCTTTGAAAAAACGTCGAAAATGTTTACATATTCCTTTAGAAAATTTCATACCGATTTCAATGATACATAACTAAATATGTTTTACGAAAGAGAAATATGATTAAAATTGACCGTAACACAGGTTCGCAAAATTTTTACGATGAAAACCCGGTAAGATATTGTGCGAATAATCTTTGCGATGTACCGCAAAAAAAGATAATTGATATGAAAATCCCATAGGAATCATCCAAGATTCAATTAATCGGAAATAGAATGTAACCAACTTCAGTTTCAGTCTTCTCGTTAAATACTCGATGTTAAAACCAAAACGCCTTCAACAGCAGGAAGCCAGAAATAAAAAAAAATTTCTATTTTATTTTAACTCTTTCTCACTAGTAAATCGAAATGAAAAATTGATTTAAATTTAATAGAAGAGCCAGAATATAATAATGTATGTTATGTTCCAAATGACAAAATAACTATAAAACCTGGAACAAAATGAGGACCTGGTGATTACAAAATGCAGAATAGATGAAAATTTGTAGATAAAACTTTTTTTAATGCACCAGTTTGGGCATTTGCAGATCCTATAACATTATCGTTGGTGGGAATTCGTAAGCAATAGAATATACAATCAATATAAAATTGCATATTAATACCACCTCCTGATGAGATCTGTTGATATATCGAAATGATTGTTGTAATGTTAGGCATTAAAATACTATTTCCAAGTAGACTTCTTATCAACATTACCAATATATGCACCATTCCAGTCAACTTTGGAAACTTTTCCTTTAATAAATAAATTAAGGTATTTATCAATTATAATAATTTATAACAATTTATCAATTACCAATTTTGACTGGGTTCTATAGGTTGAACAAAAATTAGTACCAAAGTTAAAAAATCACGTTCAATTTTCGTCGAGAAAAAACCCTTTCCAGTCAAGTTTTTAATAACTTGAATCAGTATAATTATATATTCAGTGTGAAGAAAGTTTGGTTATCTTTCCGAATCCATTTCAATGACATCAATATGTTTATCCATTCAAAAGTTATAGGCAAAAATATACTAAAAAACTCTTCCGGTTTTTCCACCCTTCCGCAGATTAGGGACTCCTCTTATTAAAATACGTACATTGTATATCACAATTTGTCAATACGATTACTTAATGTATATTTACTAATATTACGTATTAGTGGGATATCTATTCTCGATTATGCAAAGAATACTATACATGTGCGACGATGCCAAGGGCAAACCTGAGATATTATGGACTATGTTAATTGATAATCCTATTGCAGGATTCATTAACATTCTTGAAAAATCCAATAATGTATATTTACTTGATAAGTAATCTATGTGGTACATTTATAATTCTACTCATGCTGTAATTATTTATATTAAGTGCTTTGATTGGATAAAAACACTTAAATGCAGATAATTTATATATCGATATTTCCTCTGAGCGGACTACTTTACTTTCACTATCCAATGTAAACAAGATAGCGTCCTCCTAGCATATCGTTGGGGAGAGGCGACAGTGTTTTCTTTGCCATGATTTCCGATTAAATCGATTGAGATTTCAAATAAAATATAATATAAATACAATTTAGTGTTTCATTTTGTTTTTTTCCTATCAATTACTACAGAACCGCGATTTCTTTAGTACTATGTTTTGCATATCCCTACGCTTTCGGCTTATATACGTTTTGACGTCTAGATGGGTTTCTGTAACTGTTTTTGCTGTTTTAAAAATCGCATTATTTCACAGAACTATAAGGATTTAACACTGGGTTTTATGAAATTATCAATGTGTAAACTCCGGCGACTCCCTCACAAACTTGACATAAAGTCCTTCGGACTTTATTTAGTTTGTGAGTGAGTCGCCGGAGTTTACACATTGATAATTTCCTAAAACCCAGTGTTTAATCCTATAATAATGTATAATATTATTGTAGATTGATTAATATTGTTTTAAAATTATTAAAATTAGAGCATATGTGAAGTACGTATGTAAATCAAGCTGTTACTTGTATTATGTATATACTAATCTAAGAGTTTATGAGGTTATTATCTACAGGTCCTAATGCACATTTTTCAGAATTTTTAAAGTTAGAAATACATAGAATCCAGCTTATCGTTCAGTTGCTGCGTAGTAAATTGTACTTGGTATCTTTAATGACATTTTATTTACCTTCACTTCCACTGTTTTTCCCTATATAGTTGCAAATACGATCAATGTATATAAGGACGTGACGCAGTGTAATATTATCTGAACAAATGTAAACGAAATAATGACAGCCAACAGACAAGTGCGCATGGTTGAACGATTTAGTGTTTTGTTGTGGCTTCAATGCGGCCAATACTTTTTGAAGTCTTCAAAAGAGGTCTTAATCGTTCAAGGACGCGTGTCGCTCTCGTTAACCACTTTGGGCCTCCGGCAGGCTTTCACTATTATAGCCTAACAGCTTCGAACAGACAACATGTTTGGCATTTTCTTAAATGTTACATCGCTTATATAAAAAATAATTTTGGTGTCGCATGTACGTAGATAATGTGTTAATTTTTAACATTTTATCAACGTACATGCGGAACAGAATCTTTTAGATTAAATCCACTAGGTCATTAGTTATGTGACAGAGCTCTTTTCTAGAGCATCTCTACCAGAGAGAGAGAGAGAGAGAGAGAGAGAGAGAGAGAGAGAGAGAGAGAGCATTTTAAAGCACCTCAACTACATAATATGTAAGATTACCTCTACTCTACAGCAAATTTAGAACAGTTTCTGGCTATTGGAACGTAAACAATTCTCTAGACAAAACAATGCTTTATAATTTTTGTTAATATTCGATAAAATTTTACGAAATTTGTTATATCATATATTAGGTAATACTTTTTCTTTCCAATCAGATTATCTTTGGGTAATTTACCTCAGAGGTATTTGAAAAAATCGATACTGTCCAGCACGCAACCAATAAAGGATACAAGTGCACATATTGATTAAAACAAGAACATTATATAGCTTGTTTAAATAATATGATTTGATTTCAATTTATAATTTGATAACCCGTTAACTGAAGAAATTTTATTCATCATGCATATTTTAAGAATATAATTGTTTCGTTATTGATATTTGACAATAAATTACAAGAACCTATACTTATAGAATCATAAATTATAACCATAATATCAGTTTACAATACATGTACTAATTAACGAGTTCATCATACAAATTATAACAATAAACCATAACAATTTTAAGTTAAGAAGAGTCAATTATTAATACATCTGTTCATTAACTAGTCGTGTGAAATTGTTTTAGTGGATCTAGTGAACAAGGCCAATACAGACAAAGAGGAAATATACAACAAAAACAGGGCAATACGGATAAACTCTACTGATATAGAAAAACTAGACCAATACAGAAAAAACAGGCAATACAGAAAAACCGGTCCAATCCATTAATTTTACTTTCTGTAATGTATATATAAATATTCATTTTAAAAACAAACGCACTCGTTGGCGTTAAGTACATTTATGATAATGAAAACTAATAGACGGTTTTAAGTAATTGCAAACCTGAACAGAAACCTACCCCTGAATAATGATATTGGTGTCAAAGTTAATGTACTATGACATATTTAAAGTAAAACCCACAGAAATATTTATATTAGCACATAGATATAGTTATCATGAAAAAAGATGTAACTTTTTCTTATAGAGCTCTTCTCAGTATCCTAAAAATTTTCCAATCTGTGAAAGTTAAATTAACAATGAATCAAAACTCTACCATGCCGGATACTTCAAAAGAATAAACCTGTGACAACTACAAGGAAGTACTGTATCAAAAATGTTACATTCAGCTTACGCTTTAGGTTTAATTAAGACAGATATAACTACACAATTGCGCGCTTTTAGTAAAATATGCAATAAATCACTGATCCCGAAGTTGGTTTTGTTTTCTTTCAGATTTCTGTGGTCGCTGTTGATTCTAACATGCTTTGCAGCACTGATATACCAAATAATTGACAGAGTAATTTATTATTATGAGTGGCCAGTAACAGTTAACGTTGGGGTTAACTACAACAAAACGCTGGAATTTCCAGCTGTCACGATATGTAATCAAAACGCATTCAAGTAAGCACTGTTTGGATAATATTGATTTACCTTTAATTTTTAATATATCTAGTTACATAATGTATTACACATTGTTTTAATACAGTCAATAGCGTCATAAGTAAACTATTCAATGTATTTTTTGCAAAAAGTTTTTCTTAATGTTCATTTCTGTTGTGTCGTACTCGCATGAGCAGTTACAATAATAATTAGTAGTATAAACTGGAACAACCAGGCAATAATTGGTTGGAAGAAAAGGTTAATATGATTCTTTAAAACTCCTTTTAGAGCATCATTAGCTACTAAACATGGTTGGTACAAAATGATTGAGGCCATGTATTCTACGCATAAACCAATAAGCAGTCTTTACGGCAATATAACATTAGATAATATGTACCTAAATACAGCTCATGAAAAGAGTGATTTTATTTTTAGGTAAGTAGACATACAATTTACAAAATCTATATGTCCTTTTTGGTGAAATACTTTCAAGATAACACGTGATCAAAATGACTAATTTTGCAATATCTTAACACAAAGAGTACGACTATTATACAAATCGACGAGTTCGGATATAAATTACAACATTGATCACAACCAAAAACTCAATATTCTTAAATTGAGCGGTGTCCATTTAAAAATATATGACTAGATAAGAGGTGAAAAATGAATAATATTTAAACGTTTATTTTTGTAGAATTCCACAGCATATAAATTAAAAATGTCAATTTATTAATTTAAGAACTATATTCAGGCCGACAGTAACTGATTGCGTCTTAGTACTCCACTTTTAGTTAATTTTAAAATAAATAACGAAAATCATTTTCACATATTTATATTATGGGTTATTTCTATCTGTTCAAGAATTCGTGGTTAAGGTTATTTTTGTACGGCATAGACAAAACAAAATACATTGATATATTTGTCGTGAGTTCCTGTTTCAAAATGCCGCATCGTTTTGTAATCTTGCTGACAAATCGGTTGTGTTATTTACAGCTGCTTATGGAAAGGAATGCCCTGTAAAGAAGGCGATTTCAAAAAAGTATTGACTGACCATGGTGTTTGCTATACGTGGAATTCTGATGAGGGATATGTGTCCTCACCAGGTAATAAAAATTTACTTTGGTATTCAACAGTACTATCGATTACTCTCATATTCCAAATGATGGATATTTGATACTGATAGATTTACAGTTTTATTCCTTGTTCAATTGAAAAAGACATCTTGGTTTACAAATACCCTTTTCCAAAACATGCAATCAACAATGGTCCCAATCTTTACATATAATGACATACTCCGCAGGTTGATAAGTAAACGTTAGATATGAAATATTTATACAATAGTTACTTAGTTACTTATATAGATGGCATTTGTCATTATATTTAAACTGCACAGGGAGAGTGGTATTGCCAGACACATTGATAACTGTTGATATCAATGTTGAAGGCAATACCATCGTCCCGAGTGCTGTCAAGTTTCATGACAATGCCAGCTAAATAAGCTATTATATTTATTTCATTAAAGAATTAAGAAACCGTGTGTTTGAGACTGTATCATAGTATTTGTAGCTGCTTGATGTAGGATTAGAATGTGAACCTCATAATAAATAATTGTTTGGTATTTTTAGGCAATACACAGTCAGTTTTCAGAATTTTTAAGACATGTTGTAAATGAAGGTAATAACAAAATATCGAACACCAAGGAAAATGTCACACAAACGATCCACAAAACAAAGTCCAAGAAACGTTGGAGCTAAAAACAACAAGTATAGCAAATACAGTAATGGTCCTGACTTGGTATTCCAAACCTACTGCTGCCATTACGGTAGTATGCGAGTTGGTTTGTTGATGATAATGAATAAGTATAATATACTATTAGTAGGTAATAGGTGTATCCAATCATCATCGCAGCACAATCACAGAATTTAAAAAAATGGAAAACTATCTGCCATGATTTTTTCAAACATGATTTAGTAATGTTATTTTTTGGTTTGTTTCAATTTTCAGATAAATGGATATTAAAAATTGTTGTCATTTGTATTAATTTTCCTTTACATTATTATATATACATAAGGCGGAACAAAAATCATAAAACATACAATTCATTATCACAAACACTTCTATTTCCTTTCTCTTCTATTAATAAGCAAGGGTGGTTGCTAGTGCTATGTTTCACTAGAAATGTTGCGTAGGAATGACTTGTCGTACGACGATTAAACTAAATAGCGGAAGTCAAATTTTCTACATATAATGCAAAGGCTTTCAAATTTATCTAGTTATTCGTCGGATTAAAATCCATGGATACGCATGGATTGAAATATGAATAATACTTCCCATGTCGTTGTTTCAACATTAAATTATGTTTCCATTTACTTAGAATTAATTGATAAATATTAGAAATACTTGGTGCATATCGGTTATTCAACAAACATTTTAAATAGTATTTCAATGAAATGAAAAAAGTACGTAAATTAAAGATTTAATTGTTTGATTACTTAATTACTTGGACACTGTGGAATATAATTATAATTAAGCCTCTATGTGTTGCGGGGTTGGAATGACTCTTCAGTTGTTTACGCGGTTATGTGGGCTGTAAAAATCATCCAACGTGCGTCTGTGAGTTACCCTTCAATCGAAGGGGCGTGTAAGAAGTGTGCTCAGCGCCCGTGCCTTACATGTCACACTCAACACGCTCACGGCAAAATAGTAATAGCAAGATTAAGTTGGTTTTACTTTGTTTCCTGGCGTCCAGAGTATCCATTCATAGATTCTTTTGGACGCTTACGTATTGATTCTTTTTATTTCGTCGTAAAATAGTAAAGCTATTTCTTGCTTACACAGTTGTGGTAACTTTAGATAATTATTTGCAGTTGTTCTTATAAAATGTAAACCAAATGTCTTCAATGTACACTTTGTAGTGAGCTATTTTGTATTATACTACCTTTGCTTGTTTATTTTATTTCTTCTTAAAATATCATGATACTATCTTAAAGGTTCGACATAAAGTAAAGTGATGCAAGAGAAAAAAGTTTCAGGGATAACAAAGCTCATAAAAAACATCGAAAGATACTGTTTCCTTTTGTATATAGTCACTGTTTTGTAGGAAGTAAAATGTTTATGTAACTCTACAAACCATCCCCATATTCCTTTACTAATAACTTGTTAACAATAAATAATTTGATTTTCTGCGTAAGCTGAAATCAAATTGGCCAATTTAAAGATACAACACATGTTAAATACTTTGTTGACATTCTTACACCGTTAAATGTCAAATTGGAGCCATCGCTGTTTCTACCATTAAAATTGGCAAGCATTATCGTTAAATTTAAATTATAAGTAATATTCATATAAACGCTGTTGATGAATGTTAAATATTTCTTAGTTAAATTTTCCGAAGGACTGGTAACTATACATTTAATGTGACTAACATAACACAATGTATGTTACTGCAGAAAAAATGGAAGCGAAGACATGATGGTAAGAACGTGCACTACTATGTCATACATAAATACGAAATTTCGTAGTAGATATTTTACCTGTCAATGCTATGCTAATTAGTTACGTTAAATGTTTGATATTTTTGAGGATTTGATACTTTCAGTTCAGCCGCAACTTAAGCCGTCGCCAAGTAAAAAAGAAGTGATAAAAGAATCCATAAATTTAAGTTTTGGAAATGATGACTTTAAGAAATATCGCAAAGTTAACGCAGATTTTACTGTACTGTAACATATATCTCTTGAGCAAAGTTATGCACATAGGAGGTCGTAATTTTAAAGCATTATAAAAATCAACTTCGCTAGCCAAGTGTTACGATCAGGTCCCCCCTCTCTTCACCCTTGGCAGATCTAGATGAGTTTTTTGTAATTCCCGCCAACGCCACCTTACGGATTCACAAGTTGCGTCCCTTTATATTACATCATAATCTGCCAATCAGAATAAGGCTTGTATATCGGTTTGGTGTCATTTTTGAAGTAAAATGGCAGCGCCCAGCTTCGAGAAAGCTTGTGAATTTCTAGTCGTGCTAGAAATCAGGTTACATCAAGTTACATCAATTTAGGCAATTTTACAACGAAAATCTGTTTTTGTTGGTACCACGCGAAGCTGAAAATCACTAGCGGATAGTTCGAATTCGTCGTTGGTAGACCAAGAGCTTGTTACATGTTGGCGACGACAAGTGGAGAGGGATATTGAAGTCAAGCGTCTACCAGGAGAAATTAAAATTGATTGCTATAGATGAGACACACATAGTTCAGTGGTAAGCAATATTAATAATTTATTTCTTCGTTTATTCATTGATATTTTATGACTTTTCGTTCGTTTACTGGTGTCATTACACATAGCTGTGTTATTTTCGCTGCAGGACGATTCATCCCATAAGTAAAACGGACCAAGGAAAATATATAATAGTAAATACAGATATTGTCATATCAACAAATAATTATTTATATAAAAATAATATAATAGAAAAATAATTAATTAATGCATTAAAATTAACAAGGAAAAATTATTACAAATTATTAAAACTTTTACAATGATTATTGATTATACACTACTAATTAATATTAATTGATTGATTGATTGGATGGCTGCTTTACGTCCAGCGAGCAGTATTTCAGCTATATTCAGGACAGGAACAAGTTAACAAACAATAAATCAACAGAAAATGGGGGTTGGATGGGTCACAAAGTAAAATTTTGACTGCCACTGGAAAAGTATGGAGTTTTGGGTAGGGGCGGAAAATATAGCCTTTTGTAGCGGCTACAATGAGCCTACTCTTTTTCGAAATCTACAAAAGGGGTCTTCATTGTGCAAGGAGTGTGGCACTCTCCAAACACATTACCCACTACGTTCTGTGGTCAGGCTTTCCGTATTATGACCTGACAACCCCCAAACGAGAGGGTCTCCCCTATCCACCACCCTGGGATGTGCTGAGCTGCTCTGCGGGTCGAGCACTGGGAAACCTCCCAGTATGGTCCCAGAATTAATATCGAAGGTTGTCAATTGCAACAATATATGGTCGAGCTATTCAGAAGACACAATGACAGCTGTACATGTACATGTATGTCTAACAAATGTTTTAAAGTTTTTTTAATTAAGGGTTTATTGTTGTCTTATTAATACTGGTATGTACTTGCAATTGACTATGTCGACTTTGTTGTTATGTGGCATGTCATTAAAAATAGAAATTCTCTACACTGCCTTTTCCAATAAAACCTGGATGCCATGATAGTGTTGAACACCATTAAAGCAAACAAACAAAATAACTGATAATCGACTTCATTAACCAACTGTGGGAGGGTTTTTCAGGTAAAACAGTGTAATGTTAAAGTGCCAAATAACATGATAGTTAATATATACTTGGAACTAATATAATTTTAACAATTTTGCAGGGGTGAACAAAGTAAGAATGATGACCCATTTAGAGAATGGTTTTCAAGGTTAGAACTAAGGTCTCCTTGTCCTAATGTTCTATTGGCTGCATTAACAGCTATTTCTGGACCCAGTGAAAGAAGAAAAAATTTGAAAAGGTGTTGCTTAGCTGCAAGAGCAGAAGTAGTACTGTAGTCTTGGGACACACCAACATCAAAATATCCACTGTTTCCAATCCAAACAAAGATAATCTTGAACATGTGTTTGAATGGGTAATAAACAGCATAAAAACAAAACACTTATGTATGCGATTTTCTGTACAACTATAGCAGATGTACATGTAGCAAAACTGTACCTGATGTTTGTAAAATATTGGGAATCAGTTGTGAACATTTTCAAATGTTCCACAGCAAACCAAATGAAAAAGCGAAAGAAAAAATATGTCACGACATGACCGTGGATGACAAGATTCTCATCCTGATATGCACAAATTCAGCAGTAATGGGAGTGAATTTCTAGGGTGTTCACAATATCGTACACTGTGAATAACCCATGGAAATGGATACAATTGCACAGCAAATAGGTAGAGTCGGCAGAGATGGAACACTTTTTGATGAACTTGTTTTGTTTATATAACACAAAGGACATATGAAGAAAGTAGAGTGTGACAATGTGCAAACACCAGCTTTTGTGTTCTAGTTATATGACTAAACCTTCTTCTATTGCACCTTTGCACAATTGTTGTGATGTTTGCGACAAAAAATGCCCTTGTCATGCTTGTGGAGAGGAGACATGTCCAAGAACACATGTTGCTGCTGTGGCGACTCAACAGGATTCTGATTCTTCTAATGAAGAAAGTATGAACAGATTTATTTATCCAGGGAGTCTAGAGCATTCTCGAAAGAAGTTCATGGACCAAATATAAATCTGAAGCATTACTTCACCATGAAGTCCTTCAATGATTTACTGATACAGTAATGTCAATATTACACGAAGATGTGAAATATTATTTACACCAGATGAAGTTATGAGAAACTTTCATATGAATATATGCCAAATAAAATGCATTGTTGTTGAAGATACTGAAATGTACAACATGTCGGATAGTGATTGTAACAACCCATGGCCATCGAATTAAAATGTCAGAACTGACATGTCATTTCTATAATTACTATGGTTAATGTATATTTTGCCAATATATTATAAATTTTAAGGTAAAAGTTTTGTTGTTCCTCTCCAAAAAGTATATTGTTGCCTTTATTTATATTAACATATATCAGCATGAAGCCAGGATGTTGCATGCTTGCAATACAATCTACCAAAATTTATCATCTTCCTATTTCATGCGGATGATTTAATAGTTCTAGCTGCCATATCTTTACATGTTGTGTGCAGTAGTTAAAATAAAAAATTGACAGAAAATCATTGTAACATCTTAACTAATTTCTCCAGGTATTAGGGCTTCCTGCCCTATTAAAAAATGGACGATATGGCAAATAATTGCTGAAAGTGGCATTAAACACCATGTACAAAAACATACATTAAGTGGTGCATGGAATTCATTCAAGCGTGATAAAGTTGTTACAGGTTAGGGTCCAAGGTTGCCAGTTGTCTCTAAGCGCTACAGCTTTTTTAACCAATAAAATTACTATTGGTCACCACGAAACAACTGAAATATTGTCGACAGTGATGATCAATGCAAACAACCAATCAATCAATATCATACAGGTAGCAACCAATAAAAAAAGTAAGAAGTACTAATGTAAGACAATAACAAACAGGTTTCACATGGATTATGATCTTTTATGTGACAGTACAGTATTACAAATGTGGTGAAATATATTTTACACTGATACATACAAGTCGCTCCTTGTTTTCTATGATCCATTTATAAAGATTGTCTATCTGTATACATGACACATTTTGGAAACAGTATTCACGACCAGGTTTATAATAGACTATTGATCACATGGTCTGTCAAAAATGAGGATGCTGGTCGAGTCTCACTGCAGGCAGGGTGCACTTGACTAATCTTAATTCTCCAAAAAAAAAAACAAAATCAGAAGGCTATGATATAGCTGAAAAAAGTTTATTATTCCTTGGACTAGAAGTTCAACCAGATTGTCATTGGGAATGTTATGGCAGTGCCTCCATGAAGGTTTGTGCAACAAATCCATTTACATTCAGAACCTTTCTTTGGCAATAAAAGTGAAATACAGTATGCTATGAAACCAAACAACCATAACTTTTATTTTGTACGATTACCAAGGCGGAACATTTGAAATTTAGCATTGCATAATATTCTGTCCACATCTCCCATTTTACAGGCATCATATGTATCACTCAGCAGACATGCACATTTCATTAACTATGCTATGTACAAGGCAATTTTATATTGGATTTTGAGCTATAAACTGGTTCATCAATGTCTAGATCCTCCAATGATCCTTCCTGAGTTGTCTTTTTAATTCACCAGTTGTCTTTCATTTTTTGGTGCAAACTTCACAAATATATTTGTTTTCCAGATTGTCAAACATTATTCCTTTTTTATATGTTTGGTCATCAAGGGCTGATGTTCTTTATGAAATTTTGGATACCTCTGTAAAAAAAAAGAATGCATTTCTAAGTACACAATACTTCAGCTCAGAAGGATGGTACTTTCCTTTACATTTGACCACACAACAATGTTCACTCTACTTCAATCCCTTTTGGTGTGAATGAAGTGCACTTATTTGAACTGCCTTTGCCTTTTCGATGGTAATTTGTAGTAGACACTGCATGCAAACTACCTGGTACCAGTGGAGAGACAAGCTAGTTTTGTCCACATCCAGAATTTAATCAATAATACATTAAGTTCAGTCAACTGTTGTGATGTTGATAACACTAGTACCCACCCCCCCTTTTCTGATATATTTATCAAATGTTAAATGTCTAAAGGAATGTATCCATATGACCAATGATGTTTTTTTTTCAATTATAAAATATTATTACCTTAAATTTATCTGGCAAAAACTAATTCACACAAATTCTTTTCCTTTTCAATACATTTTTAGAATCCATAGCAGATATGTAGTTACTGACACTATTTGCCTTTCTTGGAGTTATAGTTGTTGATATCTTCGTTTTTCTAGCTGTTGGCGAGTGCAATATTTTGTGCTTTGCAGTTCTCGTCGGGGTCGTTATATATATCTGGGCTAATTGCTGCGTCTGGTTGACATTTTCATCGGACATTTCAGTAGGCGCCACAGAGAAACGCTGGCGGAGCGTACAAATTGTTGACTTGTGAATTTTTATCTAAGCAAACTTATCAGTTCATATTTCTCCTTTTTAGTATGCTTCTTCGATGTATCATATTCGATCTTCGAAAGCATGGAAAGTATGTTACAAAAACCGCAAACAAGTACGTCATAGAAATCCCATCAACACGGGTGCGGTGTGTAAGCCAGAATTTCACATAACTTATTACAAACACAGAAGGTGTTGACAAAAATAGTACGACTGTCCTTCTTAGGTAGAATTTTTTTATGTATCGTTGTACCATTATACACAATCGATCGTCGCCATGATTTGTTTACTTTCTTAAACGTACACGTGTTTTTTGTTAAACACACTCTGATTGGTGCAGTTGTTGGTTCCTGCATCCAATCAAAACCGTTCCTGTGTGACACCGAAATACCGTCTAGATCTGCCAAGGGTGAAGATAAGAGTATCGGATCGTAACCCTTGGCTAGCGAAGATGTATAAAAATAGAAGAAATGTGTACTGCTGTAACATATACCTATAGAGCAAATTTATTCACTTAAAGACAATTTTAAAGCGTTATATACATTAAACAATGTGTACTGTTTATGGGGAGATATTACCAGCTAGTCTAGTAAAACTTGATATCAAGACAACTGTCTATTCACAACTCGATAGGCCATTAGTTGCCGGCAAACGACTCGCTGTGTTAAATTAGTACAATCAAACTCATTGTGCAGTCCTTCTGTAGTCTTTAAACTTATTTTAATCAGATAGATTTCTATTCAGGGCTTGCTCTTGTGCTTTGAAGCATCATACACGATTCTGTAATAATATAGCAAGCAACTTAACACGATTTTCAAAAGTTTTCATTGTGCTGATATATGGTCGCTGCTTGACTTTTTATCTTGATAATTATGTCCGAAACCCGGATGATACTACGCAAAGCAGACATCAGTTGCTCTAGAGTTTTTTTACTTTGTAATTTGCACAGAAAGCTTTGCGTATCACCTAAAGACTCGTTTAAAAATTAATTCATCTTTTTTTTAATTGCTGTATTTTATATTTGCATCAAAACGTATCTCCATATTATCACGAGAGGTAATTTTGAATATTATTATGTTGTGTTAATAGCATTTATATTTTATCAATTGGAGTGGAGTTTCTAGAGTTGGCGTTGCTGATTGCTTTTGAAATAACGTCTTTGTAGTACGTTTTCTCCTGAGATATGTTCATTATTTTCAGATAATTAGCCATGGCTTAGATTGAAATTAGTTTTTACAATGATATTATCTACATGTAATATTAATTGCAAGTAAATAAATTTGAAAGTTTCGTTTGGTTCATTGTTGTGATTGTGTCCAAAGTAAAGACAATTTAATCAATCTTTCAAATAAAACTAGCAATTATTGTGTCGAAAATAAATACAATATATTCAATGTTTCATATAAATCTAGCAATGATTGTGTCCAAAATAAACACAATATATTCAATGTTTCATATAAAGCTAGCAATGATTGTTTCTAAAGTAAACACACTTCAATCAATTTGTCATATAAAGCTAGCAATAGATAAACGTGGCATGTTACTTTGTGTGGCTTTCAATCAGAATACACGTGTGTACCCATTGTTAATATAATATGACAATACAAAGATAAGCAACGAAACCATCCGTTGAACTATTTCCTAATATTAAGTTTAATATAACCAAATAAAAACATAACAGTTAAATGAATTAATTGCCCAAACGCAGGGCCAAAAATCACAAAAATAATTACAATCAAAGTAAAGAAAGCAGGGAAAATAAACTGAATTACATTCTTTAAATTCGGTGACCTTTTATGTTTGCGATTAAAGACACTATCGGTACAGTCAAGTCAAACCCTCACCTAATTCTATGTTCTAGAAGGAAAGACAACAAATTTAACTTCATCTCAAAAGTGATTTCTTTAACGGCCAGTGTTCTGTTTCTTGATAGCAATATTCCATCAGGTCCAGTGTATATTGTTTAATTCTACAACTCATGTGTTATGCTAAACATTGCGATCGGTATTTCAACTTTGTAGACCTCATGTTGATGTTAAATTATTAGCTACTGAAGCATGATTTTCCCTAGGTTGATCTGATTCCTTCAGTTCTATGGCTGCCACTGAAATTTATGATAATACGCTCTCCATTAACATGACAATGAGTAACTCATCTGATGTCTAAAAGGAAGCCGATACTGCTTACTTCCCCAGGAACCCATTATGCACGAATTTTTTAATATTTTATTGGGTTCGATTTTTTTTATTTTTTACTAGTTTTTCTATTTCTCCTGTTGCGGCGTTCGTGTTTTTGATTTTGTTGCTTTCGTATGATTTTTATATAGTTCTAAACTGTTTTCCTATAACAGAATAGAATAGTCAGAGACAAAGTTTTTGAGTGGAAAAAAGGGTTATAGTAACTAAGCATCATAGTTGAAAACGAATGAGTTATTTTGACCACGCGATGTTTTTAGAAACGGAACTATTTCCTGAAATAAATTAAACTTGCATATTGTTCTATTCATTTAGGAGTGGAAAACGGATTAAAACTGAGGTTAAATATTGAACAGTATGAATACATGACTGGGCCACATGATGCTGCGGGAGTCAAAATGCTGATTCACCATAGATTTGAACTTCCTAGAGTTTATGCACTGGGTCAAGCAGTTTCTACTGGTGCAAATGTTTTTGCTGGAGTTAAATTACGGATGGTTTGTTCAGTGTTATAGAAACAACAAAAATTTTTAAAATAAATAACTAAAATGGTAGAGGTACTTAACTGCAGCAAAAAAAAACAACCCAAAAATAAACGAGCCTAAGGCGAGTTTATTATTAGGTTGAAATTAAATAACGAGAAACGATATTGAACGATACAATTCTCACGCTTTGTGAAACCCATCTTTCTTATTATGAAAATGCAATTTGCGTAGCTAATGTTTAAGTGCAGAAACGGGGAATCGTTGAAACACGGAGTATGCAAGACGTAATTCAAGGGTAATATAATACAACGAAGCGTATCATTAAAAAAGAGACTAAATATAGAATGTAAACATTTTTCAAATTCAAAATAACATAAAACGACATTGTTTATGTAAACATGTAACATACGACTTTTTTCACACGCAGATGTTCTCATTGAAATTGACGTCACAACGTATTTGTTCACCAGACTGACGTCACAATGCATTATTCATATATCTTGTTCGTATCACATCGTTGCCCATTTTATACGACTTTTAAAAGTCGCGCAACAAATAGATAAATAAATAAGGACAATCATAAGAGAAAACATTTTAACACACCGGAACAAATAGATATTTTATACACACTATTGTTATTTTTAACTTTTAATTAAAACATTAATAACTGTTATATCTTTCTACCAAAGAGTTGTAAAAACGTTTGACTAAGATATTGTCTGCAGTGTCACAACAATACTGTGAAACTGGTTATTCGCGAAGTAATATTTGTCATATGTGGATTCTTAAAAAATGCAAAAGAACTTTGGAAAATTTAAAATCAAGATCGATATCTAAAATTACATATGTTAAAACCTTTGATTTTCCAACTCTTTAAACTAGCTTGCTGCACGAAAAAACTAAAATCCCGTTTTAATGAAATCATACATAAAGCCTTGCTTCCAGATATGCCTACAAATATGTAATTTTAGGTTGCGACATTACTTTTTTTCTGCTAAAGAACGCAAAAGAAAAATTATGCTACAGCGAAGAACAGGTTTGTAGTATGTCAGATTCTCTGATCGACGGCATATAGGTAACTTTTAAAGGATGTGTTTGTTAGCAGACGTTTTTTATATTTATCAATTGATCAGCAATTTGCAGCGAGTAAACTGATTTTTGCAAACGTCACCAATTTCTTCGGGATAATAATTGGAGATAAGATTAGAACTTTTTCCCAAGTTTAAATGTAAATGTTATGTTTATTTTTGACAGCATAGTTGTTATAATATTCTAGCTTAACTGTATTCAAGTATTAACACATTTTCTTTCAGTTAAATAACTTACCATCTCCCCATGGCCGATGCGATACAAAAGAATTAGATTATGTGGACACATATTCGCAAGGAGGCTGTACACTAGACTGTTTGTCTAGAACTGCAGCAAAGCAATGCGGTTGTAGACATATTTACATGCCTTCTAAAAACGGTATGAAATATGCAAAAGGTCGAAAACATGCTGCTAGCAAGTTAAACAATGGGCTTGAGCAATGACTCACAACTAGAATCAAATACTTAAACAACTAACAGATAATACTTATAGAAAACAGCTAGATTTGTGTGCTAGGGTTTCGTGGACACGTGTGGACAGCGGATCATAATAAATACCCTTTCAGTAGTTTCGAGAAAGAAAAGGTGCATTGTTCCCGCTACAAAATAACTAAATTTCTATCCAAAATTTGTACTCCATATTTTTCCAGTGGTTTAACAGATTGGTCCACCACATGCTCCGACTTGATTAAGTGATTGATTGCTAACTTGTCAATCAAAACAAAAGACCTATTAAGAAAGATTAACTCGTGTCCTCGTGTGATTTTACTTTTGACTTGAAGTTGATCGAGTTGAGATAAAGTTATATTTTTCAACCCCTACTCTACCCAAGGAGCAACAACTCTGCTTTGCAACTTGTACCAAAACACAACATTGAATTATTAGTTTGAAGCCAATGTTCGACATTATATATATATATTACATACGAATTAAACATTAGAGTGGTCATACATTTCATTACTTACATTACTTGTTAAAATTCATGTGTTGTATATTACTACAAGCATGTCTAATGCTGCTGCCTCATGAATTTATATTACTCGTCTTAATACTTCGATGATAAGATAACCTGGGTGGTTTTGCTTTTTGATATGGACCAGTATACTTCAAACGTACGGGTCTAAGAAAAAAAACTCTTTTTGTTAAATTTAAAGATTTTATTAGAAAAGTAACAAAACTAGAAATACATTAAAACAAACCAACCTGTCAAGACATTAAGTGTACATTTTTGTATATCGACTGTCTTTACGTAAACACTTAGGTCCATGGAAAACTTTCTATTTAAGTATCAATTTGTTCACACTAAATCTGCGCTCTTGCAAATTAGGAAAACATATTAAGCAATTTAATATTTTTAACGTAAATAAACAATAGCTTATGTATAATTCTCATCATTATAGGTTATCCACCAGTATGTACCATCGAAAAGTATTACAGTTGTTTAAAACATATGTTAGGTATGTACACAGTATGCAGTTAAGTGTCGTAATGGATATGAAACTAATCTGAACCTTATTCTAAAAAGTTAATACATATAGAAGTGGTAGAATAGACAGTTTTATATACACATTGTCACAGCATGTGCAATTTAAATAATTTTAAGCCAACCGATATATGTTACGCATCGTATAGTGTAAACATGTCATATTTGAAAAACAGATCAATAGCAGGATACACCAACTATAAGTATTTATCAAACGTTTACAAAAACCACGAAAAGATTGAAATCAGAGTATGAATTTCCTGCTAAAATCTAAAAAGGTTCATGTCTTGAAAAAGTGGACTATGTGTCGGTATAAGCAAATCAGTGAGAATATTGTTTGAAATGTAAATACTTACGAATAATACGTTTAACTATATTCGCAGAAATTTTTCCCAACGTGTATGAAGAAGATTGTAAATGTCCGGTACCATGCACACTGAATGCATACGAGAGTGACATATCATACGCTTCTACCTCAGTGTTTGCTGCTGAAAAATTCTTGGCTAACAATGTTACCTTCAAACTTCAACAGGATTTAAAAGCGGCAAAAGAAGTCACATCGCGGATGAACGTTGTTGAATTCAATGAGTTCAAAACTCTACACACAAACTTCAATAGAACGTTATTTCAAATAGAGGATAAACTGTCAACAAAATATATTGATCTGATCGAAAAACTCGAAAAAGAATTTTCTAGTGAATTCGCAGACGTAAGGAATGTTTGCGAATGGAAAAAATGGCTATATGGATACCAAGAATACATTGTGGAAAAGAATTTTATGAGGGCACGGGATGCGTATGAGGAACGCAATTTTCACGTGATTAGTCTTGCATACACAGAGTATATTCTCAAAATAGAAAACAGCATACGCGAACTGAATTCCTCTTTATTTGATGATGGTCCAGTGAGGGATTTTCTTTATCGCCAAACAATCAATACATTGGTGAATAGACAAGAAATTGTTCGTAGATCGCTAATTAATTATACAGAATTAATAACAGCTTATAGAACCGGCGTTAGCATTTTTAACTATACATACGATTATGCACCGAAATCACACAATGATTATGCCGTTCCAGTATATTTGATGAACGAATCATTGACGCACAACAATTATGCTTCAAAGTATTCAATGCTATTTGAAAGTTACCTAAACCGAACTGATAAAATTCTAGCATATCTCACTGAAATAACATCAGCTGCTCATGAAAACAGAAATGTAACAGAAGAACAAATGTTTTACGGACGCGAGGAGTTCCAGTGGTTAATGAGAAACTTTGTGTATGCTAAGTCTGTATTTTATTACGAGGTTGTCGAACGACCGTATCGAATACTTGCCAATAGGCATTCCGAGTTTGACAAAAAATGTTTTTCAGCTGAAACAGTTATTGAATCTATTGAAGAAATAGTTCAGACCTTAAAACGAAAAGCGGGGGACGTGAACACTACACTGTTTACACCTCTTCAAGAAATTAGTTATCAAATGAATCAATATTTTTCAAACGACTTCGGAAACAAATTTGATATTGCAACAAATTTTACCACTGGACTGGTGACAAGTGGTAAACTTGATCTAGAAAACCTATTACAACTTATTCTTAAGGATAATGCTGATATTGTGGCTAAACTGGATCAGTTGCTATCGATAAAAACGGACATTTATGATGTCATAGTCAACGATATCAACTCGTATGTTTACTATAACTTTACGAAGCATTATGATTTTTTAAAATCCTTCGATACAATAACAATTGAGTTGTCGCGTAATTACACCGAATTGACCTCAAAGGTGCAGTTGTATGAAATGGTAGGAGGAGATGGATCTGAGTTCCTTAAGTCCATAAGCAGTTTAGACATCTACTTCAGGTCCTATATTTCAATGATGGAAATTAGCAACGACTTTATCAAGTTAGTCGTAATGTCAATTATAGTTCTATAAAAGCTTTATTTTTACCTTCTCAAGAAAATGAATCTGAATGCATATTGTTTCCTTATATATATTTTTTGCTGGTCTTTGTTCGAAAAAGACGAATTTTGTATCTTCTCTGTTTAGTATTTTGCCTAATTAAAGTGTATGTCAACCGAATAACGTAACAAAAAGCACAATTAAAAAAGACACACGTTTTTTGCCTCAGAATGCTATGTTAACAAAAATTGCGAAAAAATGTTTATATAAGTTAATATCTTGAATTACAAGTCTGTTACTTGCAAAATTCCACCATACTTCGAAAACAAATCCGTTCCGATTATATCATATCTATACCAAACCCATTGCACACAGATCGTCAATTACAATTATGTATTGGAGGATATTTTGATCAATGACTTAAAAGAAAAACCTGACTGCCATTGCCACAATGCCCCACTCATATATTGTCCTGCAGATCACTTGATAACTGGAGATCTTAATATTTTTAACAATGAAAGACTCTGCAATATTTTGTCCAAAGGACCAGCATACCGTGGACCTCAATAAATCAATCGATCTATGAGTACTAAGGCCAATTCAATCTGTAGAAATCTTAATGCTGTTAAGACTTTGTCCAACATAACAAATGATGTTGTGCCAGCGGATAAGGCCCCTAACAACATTATATTTATCTGCAAACACATTATGTAGAGTATTTAATAAATTAATTTGGCATGGAGAGTTCACTTGGCTATTTTACTTACACACCCACTACGCTTTCAAAAGAAGAGATTCTTGAAAATCCAAAATTGGTGTTAGCATCCTTTGCTCTCCATATCAAAGTCGAAGATCTCCCCTTTTTGTATTGGATACCAAAACGTCACACAAATTCAAATGTACCACCAAACCACTATCAGTACGACCACTATTTTATCAACAATAAAACCCGGACTTCAGAAATATAACGACACTTTCTACTCCAAGAGTGGCATAAATGAAATGTGAATATTAAAAGATTTAAAAGACGAGAAAAACAACTTTAGGTCTTGATCTCTTCCCCAATGTAACAGCACTAAAACATTTTTTTTTTCGACACTACACAGTCATCCCTCATATGCAGCTTAAAACCAAACTTAAAGATATGATTAAACGCAGCTTTTTCAAAAGAAAACGGAATGAGACGATTTAAATACCTAGTAATTCGCCTTGACAGAATTTATTTGTCATGACTCTAAATCAAATAATAAATATACTGAAGACCAAACCTGTCAAATATTCTGATTGACAACATATTTGTCATGTTTTGAAGACATGTTTTTCAATGGGTACTAATTGTGCTCCTCTCCTTGTCGACCTGTTTTGGTACTCTTATGAGGATGAGTTCCTGGAATGACTGCTGACGAAAACATAAAGGACAGTGGCCCATACCTTTAATTTCACATTTCGCTATATTTATGATGTTTTCTCCCTCAACAATGATAAATTTGGTGACTATTTGCATTCAATCTACCGTAGCGAGCTTAAAATTAAAAGCACCCTAAATACACTTAGGTCAGCTTCTTACTTAGACCTACTTCTAGAAATTAACTCAGGAAACTACAAACTAGACTATACGACAACGTGATGACTTTATCTTTCCAATTATCAACTTCCCGTTCAAAGATAGCAACATTCTAGCAGCTTCAGGGTGTGGTGTGGACATTTTACAATTTGTACGTTGTTCTAGATCTTGCGGTCGGTATTTTCGATTTTCTAGACCACTTACTGCTCTTGCCTACTAAACTATTCAATCAATTGTTTGTTTTACATAGGTTGATGTTATCCCTAAAAATCAAGAAGTTATTATGTTGTCTCCATGACTTAATTGATCGTTTTTGGAAATCAATCTCTCAAATACGTCGGACATTTTCGGTGAATCATAGACAGAATTTCATAATCCTGCATTAACTTTCTCCGAGACATAACAAAGTGTAACTCGATGGATTTCTAATTAGAGAGAGTCGCTGCTAACTCGTCCGGAGCACTTGAGTGCCCCATGTTTTTTTATTAGGTTCGGGTTACTCACTTTGTGTTTTTGGTTTTGTTTTGCGCTGTATAAGTTATCTATCGGGATTTTTAATTGCGCCTTGACTTCCGGCTCCTGCTCTTGAGTTTGTTTCCATGCTATTTTTCTTATCATAAAGTATCCTTATCAGGTTTGATAACAATAATGCACATTTTGATTTTTGCTAATATAATCTCCTTAACTTATGTTTAATTACTTACAGGCAAAACTTCCTACAGCTTGATATATTCTATAAACAAATGAGTTATGAAGAAATCACACAGCAAAAGGCATACGATATGTTTGCTCTTATTTGTAAGTACTTGACATTGATATTAATAATTTTGTCTCATTATTCTTACCTGGTATAAGTATTTATAACTGTTCATTATAATAATAAGGTGCTACAATGAAATGGTTTTGCCATTTCCATGTTTGTTTATTGTTTAAGGCGACTAATCAGGATTTCATGCGGCTTTCATTGCGTATTGTTGCTTTGACCTAACCTCGTTTGTTTTTCTTGCAATTCACCAGTACGATATCATCTCTATGATTCACTGCAGCACAGCAACACTTGACAAAAGAATTGAATTAACGATCAACTATCTTTAAACGACCAGGAGCTAAATTCAAATAATACACTTTAAGTTTTGATTCTTTGTCACTTGTAGTTATATATAGACATTATATTTTGTAATACAGTTCGTGTAATCTTTGATTTTCAATTGACACTTGTTAGTTACTTGTTACAAATTATTTAGTTTCTTTTTAATGAATTATCAGGAAAAATAATTGTACAAGTTTTTTTTCGATTAAAAAATGAAACTGATAGTTCTGTTAATGGTATAAACTGAATTTTTGTTAATTGTATATTTTTGATTTTAGGTGACATTGGTGGTTCAATGGGGTTATTCGTAGGTGCCAGTCTTATGTCGGTGTTTGAATTACTGGATCTGTTTGTTAGTCATATCGTCTTACCAAGGAATCGTATGCCAAAATAATTCCGCGTGACACTTGTATCTTGTGCGTAGACATTTGTTTACAAATGCATGAACTATTCCAAGACATTCAATTTTAAGTATCTGTAAATATAATAAATAAAATTGAAATATTTGGCAATGTGACTATCTTACTTACATATTTAATTGACGCGCGTGCCGCACAAACTCTGATTTACTCCAACAATAACCAGCCTTTTGCGACTACGTACAGGTCATGACCTTAGGTGTATGTAATATTGATTCGCGATTATTCGGGTAAATGTTTTAATGGGCTCGTGCAGGTTTTTTTTATTTAGCGTGATGTTTATCAGGTCATTTGTGGTCGATTGGTCGAGGTTAAAGATCATCTAAGATTATTACCATCTAGCTTCATGATAACTGATATTATCCATGAAAGATCCATGAACATGAATTTACAGGAAAACAATTAAGAATTATTAACTTGAATTCATGTTTAACAGTTTTAATCTATAATAGATAGCGTAGATGGCTGTCCAATGGTAAGCTTGCTATAAACTTAATGTTTGCTTTAAAACAATATTACTGGGACCATACTGTGAGGGTTTACAGTGCCCGACATTCAGAGCTGCCTAACGCGTCCCAAGATGGCGTATAGGGGATGTCCGGTCATAATAAGCCTTACAGCGGACCACAAAGGGTGCCGTGTTAGGAGAGTGCGGCGCTCCTTGCACGATAAATACCCTTTTGTAGATGTTGTTAAGAGTAGGTTCGTTGTAGCCGATACAAAACGTTAAATTGTTCGCCCTTTACCCATACCACATACATTTCCAGTGTTATTTAAAATCGTTTCTCTTGGTCCGTGTTTCCAGAATGTATTTATATATTGTTTGTTAACTTGTTCTTGTTCAGATTATAGCTGAAATACTGCTCGCTGGACGTAAAGCAAACATCTAATCAACATACTAAAATCACTATTATGCTATAAGGAGTTACGAAACATGCTTATAATGATTCACGACACGCAAAAGTAACATTTTATTTATAATTTAAGATAATGACTACATACACTTTAACCTAAGATAGCCATCTTATATTTTGCAAAGCCGAAATAACAAAATTGAAAATGTAAGGAAGATAAGCCATGTTGAGATAGTTGAAGAGAAATTGATGAGAAATCTTAAGACGAAGAGAAATAAAAAGCTATAACATGAGGTCTTTTAAGCTGAGAAAAAGTGCAAAAAAAACCCAAATATTAAACCTCACCGCGAGAAAAGTAGAAATAAACTTTAAGATTTACAAAACAGTTACCCAAGGGAATATCGTATAATTCTTAATCAAGGTAGACAAAAAGACAGCCAGATATTCCTTTAGGGAACTTGTTTTCCTTTTTCAAGGATTTAAACTCAGCACCGGCGGCTGATGACGACAGCAATTTGCCTTTCGACGAACTATTAAATATAAAACATTTTAACAAGGAGATTATTTCTTACGTTTCTGAAAATGAAATTCTTCGATGCATCAAGAATCTAAAAAAAAATCAATCATGCAAGGAAGACAAAATTGTAAATGCATATATCAAGAGCTACCAAGTTACTTAGCTGTTTAGGAAAATAATTCACTGCTATTCCACACGATAGATAAAATTGTTCCGCAGATGAAAACCTCATTTTATTGTAAAACCAATTTGGCTTTAGAAAATCGTACTCATATAACCGACAGTTCATTTTCCCATTATTCGCTTGTTGAAATTCTAAAAAGCAGAAAGAAAAAGATGTTTTGTGCTTTCATTTACTTTGAGGAAACCTTCAATACAGTCTGGCCAAAGGCTTTGTGGTACAAATTGTTAATGAATAACATCAATTCTAAATTGTATGATACTCTTTCAAGTATGTAAAATGATGTTAAATCTTGTATTGTAATAAACAACTGCAAATCAGAATATTTTCCAAGTA
The DNA here is from genome assembly GCA_944474755.1 of Limnoperna fortunei. Lineage (NCBI taxonomy): Eukaryota > Metazoa > Mollusca > Bivalvia > Mytilida > Modiolidae > Limnoperna > Limnoperna fortunei. The sequence continues at coordinate 92,894,884 of OX104113.1, read as the reverse complement.
TGATGGGTGTATGCCAAGGTGAAAACCTATCACCTTTTTTATTTGCCTTATTTTTAAATGACCTTCAAGCCTTTTTGGAAAATTGAAACCTTATTGCACAAAACAGTTTCAGATATTGGAAAAGGACCTCTCATGTTTTTCTTAAACTTGTGGTGCTGCTGTATGCAGATGATGCCGTTCTTTTGGCATAATCAACTTCAGATCTCCAGACCATATACAACTATAAGCGACATCACGTCACTTGTGTGACGTATTTTTGTCAGCCATATTGGATTTTCCACTAAATAGAAAATCATAGGGACGATTTAAAAAACGCCGATATCATGTTTAATAAATAAAATATTTATTTTTTGCCCATTGTTCCTGGTTCTACAGTCTCTTCTTTCGAATGGTATACATTTAATCATTAATCAGTTTAAATTACTTGCAAAATACTTCCCAATTTGTTTGAAAGTAGCCTTATTTTCTTTTACATGTTTAACACCAGTATGCGAAATTAATTTAATTCGTATACACTCTAGATCGTAATCAAGAATGTATCTTGGGTATGAACTTCCTACATATTCCAGTAAGTTACTTTAATGCGGCTGCCATTTACATATAAAAATATAACTATCATTTAACTATTTTGTGTTTCCGTATGTGTGACAGAACATTACATTGCCAATTTTGTGCTGAGGATGAATTGATTCAACAGAAATCTTAGTTTCGTATCATTAAATGTGTACCTTTTATGTCAATTCAAATAAACATAAGGTTCAGAATATAGCTAAAATATTACTTGATGGACGTCAATCAATCAATCAATCAAATATTCATTTATCTATAATACATAGTATATTTTAATTAAACTGAATTGATCAATAACATTACCGACACCTCTTAATGAAATTTTAAAAAGGTCGTTACCCAGTCGCGTTTTTTCAGTACTACGTGTTAAAGTATGAAATTTTAGTCACTATTTAAATAAAATCATTTTTGTTTTCTTACATTATTTACATATAATGATTGTAACAACATATATTCAGTGGTAAATAAGTGTGCACCGCCGCTGGCGGGAAGATACCAATTGTAAAGACTGACACATCAGGTAATTTCTGCGCAATCATGCAGAACAAGGATTTAGATTCAAATGCGTTTTATCTTCCCTGTTATAAATATTGGAAAACTGTATGTATAGTGTTGTGAAGTCTAAATGTAATTCTTCTCTATTGTCGAAGTATACAAAAATAGCTATAAATCGAACGCTTTAAAATCTTTAAAGAGGACAACAGAGAGAATTGCTGACCCTGGACGAATGAATGACAAACTAAAATCTGAATTGAGTGCACAGATAGTTTTTGCGTCAGCATATATAACATATAGGATTGAGTTAGATATACATCTCCGCTACTAAATTACTCTTGAAAAATATCAATAATGAACTATGATTCAAACAAGACAAAAAGTTAAACTTAAAGATAGTAGTTACCTCTGAAAACGCAAGTCATATTGGCAAATAATTCCTATCAACTCGATGCCTTTAACAGTTTAACGCGTTGTTAATACAAGTAAAACTCTAATTACTTGCACTAAAGTTTACCACGAGTAAAGGTTTTTGATTATTTCAAAAATAATTTGATTTCTTATTTTGTCGATATAAGCCACTCCCAGCAATTTTTCAGCAAGGGTACGATTTTTAATTGAGGAGGAACCCCGAGAGCCGGGTGGAAGGGCCTTTAAATTTTCAGCAAGAAAAGAGGAATGAAGTCGAGAAGACCCTTCTAGCTATATTTTAGTCATGCTCTTATAAGGTCCAATAACGCTATTTTAATTATAAAGAGAACGTTTAATCAGTTGCACAGTATTTGTATATTTTTTTCACGGCATTTTGGCACTTTAACATATAATTACAATGACCACAGGTAATCGATATTAAGTGTTCCTTTGAAGTGATAATATTAAAATTAAAGTTGTATAACAACTTGATATCATTTGATATTCCTATAAATTTGAAGTTACGATGTCATTCGGGCAGCATCATATCTGGTTGATGAAAAAAGTGAAGATGCATGTAAATAATTTCTTAAGATATATCGTAAACATTATCTGTTAGGAAGAAACATGTATTTTGTAAGATATATCGTAATGAATGATCGGTAAGTAAAGACAATTTGAACACCGTATAATGTTCACAAAGAAAAATATGTACATGTATATTTCATTATTTTGATAAAATGATATAAGACATCAGAGAAAATATTCTGGATAAATGTTATAATTTCAAATCAGTTTGGATTCAAACGGTCATGTTAAAAGTTCTAAAAAAGACATAAAAATGTTGTCCTTACAAACTAAAATAGGTACTAATACACACATGCCTTAATTTTTGTGTTCAGGAATTTGTTTTATTTATTACTTTTTGACTGACGACTAAATTACAGATTGTATTATGTGAAAACAAATTTCAGACCCTCTATTAAGTTAATTTTGTATCAAGGTTAGGAACTTTTTTACCTCAATGATTCGTGTTACTATCCTGAGAGCAGAAAGTTGTTATTTAATGCTGAAGTTTATTGAATGTTGAACGAAGCGAAGGACATGTACAATAAAATAACTCTGGCACTATACGATGTCTGCTAACACAAACAGAAAACCATACGATGAACGATATAATAAACGATCCACCATACGATGTACGCTGGATAAAACGATAAACGATGTATTAAACGTTATACGGTACCATATGCGAACGATATACGCACGATATCCGAACGATGTATGGACGTTGTGAGCACGATATACAAACGATAAAATCGTTTGCCTACGCGTTCCAGGGGCGTTAACAGTAAAACTTAAATGACAAGTTTTTTATTGTCAAAATTTATCTGTTGTTAGTGATATTCATTCGCTCAAAAATTTAAATATTTAAATAATAATTATTAAAAAGCATCTGTTGCCGTTCATGTCACAAAAGGGATACTTATATCGGCTTGCTTTTTTCTATCGCGATACTTGTTAAAAGTATCGCCGTACGTTTGAAAAGTAAGCCGATTGAAAAAACTTTATGCAGAATGAAAACAAGTATCGGATTACTTTTATAAAGCATCGGTTTGATTTTTAAACTAGCTGAATTGAATGATCGAGTCAAAATTGAAAGTTCTGATTTTTCTATCGGCTTGCTTTCTTGATATCATCGGGATGCTTGTTAAAAGCATGCTGACAAGAGTTTTGATTGGTTAAATTTAAATGAGAAATAAGCCAATGGTTTTTAAAAGTAAGTAGATGCTTTTAGTACGTGTACGATGTTTTCTCATCGGCAATTTCTTCTATGGTTGGCGATGCTCGTCAAAAGTAAGCTGATACAAAAATTCAAGCCGATAGAAGCATCACAATTGTAACACGATCAGTCAGGCAGTAAAAACAACTAAGCCAGTACATTTTTAGTAAGCAGATATTGTTTTTACGGAAGCTTGGAGCTACCTGTTCTTCTTGCTTAACTGTCAATATATTGTCGATAATAATCATGAAAATTTGTCTTAGTGAGCAATAACACGACTTATTTATCACGATAAACTAAAAATGAATATATTTTCCTTGTCTTTATTATCTGCACATAAATTTAAATTGTTTTATTATTTCAACAAATTACTACATCGATGTGTTTAAAATGTCTACATTAAAACGTGTCGTAGAAAAAGTAAGACAATAAAACCAAAACCTAAAGATTTTTTCGTCTTAATTTTCAGGACAAAATTTGAAAATTCTTGAACTATCAGGCAGCTCAAAGCTTCCGGATAGGTGTACTGTTACTCTTTAACTGCAGTATTTTTTCAATATGTATAAAGCTTTTTCCATCGAGGCACTTTTCAAAAGTAAGCCTATGCATTTACAAATATCGCGAGAGAAAAAAGCAAGCCGATATAAATATTCCTATGATGACATGAACGGACACTAATACAATTGTAAATACAATTTAATACCACATTTCACATATAAAATCAACCCTGAGACCTTATTGATGCAATTAAAACCATGTTACACATACACAATAACTCCTGAGACATTAGCAATACAATTAAAAACCATATTACACATATAAAATCACCCCTGAGCTTAATTATGCAATGAACAGCATATTACACATATATAATCACTACTGGGATCTTATAATATGCAGTATTAAACCATAATACACTATAGATGCTACATCAGTCCTGAGACATTAGATATTGTGACCTCAGCATCAGGTTTTATCCAAGAGTATTAAATGTGTGTATCAAATTAACAGACTGTGGGCATATTCAATATTTTTGGACAATATATATACTCTATATTAAACATTAATTTTTAAAAGGTTTTAGGGACTACGATAGAGAAATGTCATAGGTGTTTACTTCTTTTATTTAGTAGTTCCACACAATTTGGAGATTGTATAAATAAAAATGAATTATTTTTAAAGCCAGAATATTGTTTATTTATATTACAAAATATTTCATATGTTTCATATTGTTTATGTTAATATTTAATTTAAAACATTTGACTTAATTTATAGTTTTTTTACATTTTAATGTTCAGGTTATTTTAAATTCAATAACAGAACATTTTATTTCATATAAAACAAGAGACATATAATTACACGTCTCTAACTAAACTAACAAAGTGTAGTATATTTTTCTTTTGTGAATGTTGACGAACGAACGAACCTTTAATTTTTACCTGTACTGCGCATGCGGATGAAAAAAAAACCAAACGGATTCTATTTACTTCTTTTTCGCATTGAACGAACGAACGAACGATAACAAAATTTCCGTTGTGCACATTTCAATAAAATGTGCAAAACGGAAATAAATTCAAACAATAGAATAAACTCAACATTTTATTTTTGTAACTGGATATTTTTTAAGGGGATCAAATCAAAAACTGTTAGTTTCCGTGGAGTAATATATGTTTTTTTTCGACCAAAATTGAACACAACTATTCAATTCAAATTTTGTTTAATTTATAGAAACCCCAGTCAACAGTGGGTAATATATTTAATTGCAAATTGTATTGACTCAAAATGTAAACAACCCGATAAAAAGTTTTAGCAGCCAGTGCAAATTTTAATGTTGTTTGATTTATTTTGAGCTCAGACTAACATTTTACTTAACAGATTCTTACACGAATATTTTATTTATGTACCTAACAATCGAAACATACAACAAAATCTTCATTTATCTTGCTTTACAAAAGATGAAACAAAGGGTGTCAGATTGTAAAATAATGGCCTAAGTAGCTTTAATACATTAATGAAACTTCTAAAGCATCAGCGCTTCATTGAAAATGTGCTTCGATCGACGCTTTCAGACGTTAATGAAACGAAAAATGCATCTCGTTTAAAAAACATACATAATCTAAGAGAATCACCTTTTTATTGGTGAATATTTTTTACGTAAGTGAAATATTCTTGTTTAACACTTTTTTATAGGCAAGATGACACTTGTGGTTTACTATTAAATATGAAATATCCCTATTTTTGCACTTTTATTTACTTTGAAAGATTCTCTAACCATTTGAATACATTTCACTTAATAATTATGGAATAAAATTATTTTAACACATTTAACTATGCAAGATGAAACAACCTCCTTTGAACACGTTTTAATACGCGATATTAATTGAAAAATACTGTTTATAATAGGAAATGTAATATCATTGTTTGAACTTAAGGTGAAATAGCTCTTACTATGTAGGACGGAAAACCCCTATTAAAACAGTAAAGCGATTTTGACCTCACTACAACTACCAACAGTTGCATGGAGTATTCTGGGGCATTATATATTTATGTTGACCTCACGTTATCATAGTGATATATCAAGTCCATACCAATACAGTTGAATATAATAACTTGTATACAGTAACGAAATGCCCTTTTCTTAGATCAATTAAATATGATGGGCCTATAAATAATAAATTATATATAAATGACAACAAAGTGTTTACTGTAAACTCAGTGTAGAAATATAATTATGTTTTAGATGTTTCGGCTTATTAGGTATTTAATAATCCGTATTGAAATAAATTGTGTATTAACCTTCGGTAAAATAAACACATTTATATTAATGATACAGTTAATATGAATAAAACATAAAAAGTTCCAGGAGCTGTAAACAAATATTAACGTCACCACAAATAACACCAATAAAATAAAAACACAAAGAGTTGTCGCAAAAAGCGCACAACTACTTAAAAACATGTGAAACGTTTTATGAAGACTTTTATGTAAAATGTTTTTTTTTACAAAATTTAAAAATGGAAATAATATAGTCATTCCAATTTCAAAAAAAAAAAAAAAATTGAAACGGATTTGAAGTAACACAGTGTTTTTTTAATTTAAAGTATTTATTTGTTGAAAACATAAATTAAAATGCATAAACAAAAAACCAAAATATTGTTTATATTGTTATCATAATGAAATAGTAAAAATATTTCTGACTGTATCGTATAAGTGACTGTATCATATTTTTCAGCTGTGTGATTGACCTTTCATGGTACAAGGGATAATGAATTAATTTAGCTTTTGTAGAACATTGATGCACATTTTTCACAACAGTTTTGAGTGGGCGAACCACTACAAGTAAGAACTGGGAGGTACAAATTAATGAACTATATAAATTATTCTAGTTTATTGTAAATTGTATAGACCTAATTATACTTAACGGATTGAATGTGTATTCATGAAATTAAAGGCATTAAAATTCAATTATGTGTTCCCTGGGTTTAAACCTTCGATAGATGTTGTTAGTTATAATTGTAATTAATTTTGTATTAACATAAGGTCGCATAACAATAAGGAGAAATATTCATCATGTTCTGAGATTCTCTAAGGTACCAGTTCATTAACGGAAGCTTTAAAAAATTGATAAATTGATAATTGATAAATTAACAAAACTTAACACTTAAGCAAATAACAATTTCATCCAATAAATAAAAATTAACAGAGTAGTTTGTTTTAGGGATTTATTATGTCACCGTGATTTTCATTTTCCAGTTATAACAGTAGTAAATGTGTTACCAGTAACAGGTTACCAGATTGTGTACCCTACATTAAGTACAGTACTGAATACTACATTGTGTTCTGATTTGGTCAATAGTGGTTAGATTTGTACAATTTTTTTAACTGTAAGCTCCAGCATAAATTAAGTTTTTAAAAGTGGTAAAATTTTTCTAAGATCTTGCAAGGTGAAATTTTGGTAATTTTTTAAACAATGTAGTATTTTTATTTTCACTGCATTGGAAATTTCACGTAAAAGTGTGAGCGTCTCAAAATGTTGTAACTAGCGAAAAAGAATTGGTCACGGATATATATGGCATGTATTTTTTTAATGGAAAATGAAAGTTTATTAACTTCCTAGTCCAGGTAAATGCCGAGGAATGTTAGAAAGGTATGCAAATCACAGAAATGTTAGTATTTTCGACTATAACCAACACATTTACTACTGTACTACCTCCACCTAGCACGAAGCTAACAAGTCAGAATTACTTTGACAATGCTTGTTTTCGCCCTCATATGTCGGCACCTACATGTAGATCGGCGTACATATATCAGTTATATCGTCTTTTAAACACTTTAAAAATAATCAGTAGTACATTGTTACAATAAGCCACAACCCTTACCAAACCAAAGTAATGCTTTTGTACAAGATTTTATCTTAAGTATACCCGATATGAATTTGAATCACCAAAAGACCATCAACTGCATAAGACGACATTTTGAAACTAAACTATATATATATTCTTTAAAAATACAGTTTATATATAAAAAATAAAGCACTATTGACGTTATACCAAGAGAGCACGAACACTATATCGTGACCATTATATTATGAAATGAATATCGAATATGAAGTAAGAGCCTATACATTAAAATCAATTATTTGAATTTATTGCAAATTATACGATTGATTGATTGATTGATTGATTAATGATGTTTAACGCCCAAGCAGCTATATTCAGGCGATGAACATGAAATGGATGATAAAATAAACATGAAATGATGATGAATGAAAATGGGATGGGACACAAGGAAAAATAGGGGAAACGGATTTTAGATTGCCACTGGCAAATGGGAGGATGGAAAGGGTCGGGCAATTTAGCCTCCTGTAGCGGGATCGAAATCCCTACTCATAGAGAATACTACAGCAGCGTTCTTTAACGTGCGAGGAACGTGGTATTTTTCCCAACACGGTGCACTAATATGGTTTGCGGTCAGGTTTTCCGTATTATGGCCTGACAACCCCAGCTTGCCAGGGGTACCCCATTCAACCACCTGGGGCACACATCCCAGTCGGTCTTTAGGCAAACCGACCTGACACGCCGGTCAGGGTACTGGGCGCTATTTAGTCGCCTTTTACGACAAGCTAGCGCGACTGCGGTCTATTCTTTAAGCCACCCGCATCCCGCACGGGGCGGAAATTATACGAAGATAAACAACAAAAAATTAGTACCTGTTTCAACACTCTGTATTTTAGTGTAACTTAAGACTGTAAAAACTTACGCTTATATTACGGAAGCACACTGCGGACAAAACGTACTAAAGTATTTCTTTTGAAAACGCTTAAAAATTTAACCGTTGATAACATGTTGGAACGTGATTGATAATTACAGAAACTACCTATGTGCATTTTGTCTTTATATTGCAGATAAATATACACAAATGACATTAAAAATAATAATATAGGTATTAAATCGGTATAAAAGATAAAAGGAAAAAAACTATTTCGAAAGGATTGATCTATAAAATTGAGCATAGAACCGTCCACCAAATACTAGTAATGCCTGGATTTATAGATTAAACTCTAAATTCTAGGATTTCCTGGCCTCTAGCTGGCGTATAGGCGATACTCTAGTAGCTGGATTGTAAGGTAACAACACGAAAGCCTGACCCCAGGCCATAGTGGATGACATGTTTCGAGAATGTTACTCTCCTTCCACTTTAATGACCATTGTGTAATACATTTAAAAGTAGGCTCATTGAACCCAAACATTCTTTATTTTTCTATTGGCAATTGCAATTTTCATTCCATGTGACCGATCTATTTGTACAACTACTTGATGTTTTCTGTTCTTCAATGTAAGCGCTCGCTGGACAGCTAATGACACAAACAATCCCCATAGATTGAATAGATCAAAATGTAAGCCGAAATTCAAGAAAGTGCCATAACACTTGGTGACACAGTTATACATGAAAAACAAGCAGTAAATGTCAAATCGGTGAGTGGTATATTACATTTCTTAGCAAGATGTCATTTTTGTATGTAAAACATTAAAACTTGTTGAGGTCTAACACAAAAAAGTTAACCTCATGTTTGCCGTACTTATATACTTTTTTCGTGTTAAACGATAATTTGCGAATTTTAATGTTGATACTCTGTTAATGCAAATACAATCTAATATTCATAACAGGAAACACATATTAAGAACATCTTACTTATTGTGTATAAATGCGTCCCGACAGTTATCTGCAGATGTCTACTGGGGTAACATTCAGAACACATTACATATGTATTCTTCTTAGATCTAAGGGTATCATTTGCTATTGGTTTGACTTAAGCATTAATTGTGTCTGAGCATCTTTTTCCAGACATTTTATTTCTATAAAGTCACTGACGATTTAATTCTATATGTGCATACAATTTATTGAAAATGGCCATAGTTGCTCGCAGGAATAGTACAAACTTTATCCGGAGAACCACCAGTGATTCCTTTAATGACCTAGACAAGACAAACTATTACCGTTTCTTTAGTTCTTCAACTAAAACGGAAACTAAAGTTAAAACACAGGCATCTGATGTTTCTGCGTCAACTGAACGAACGAAGGCAATATTGGTCTAATTTGGAATCAGCACATCAATTCATGATTTGCAACAAGTTGCTTAATCAAAACAACAATAAAAGGTAATGGTCTTTATATGTATTAATCATCAGAACGGCTTAAGCATAATACACTTAGTACAAAAACCTATTAGTTCTTGACGAAAATATTTTCAAAACGAAGTATGTAAGTATACAGTGACAATTGCATGTTAATTCCGTTTACATATCAGCATTTGACGAAAATATTTAAAAAACGAGGTATGTAAGTATACAGTGACAATTGCAAGTTAATTCAGTTTCACTATATTGACGATCTTTTTCCCTCAGCAATGGTCAATTTGGTGACTATTTGCATTCAATTTAGCCTAGCGAGCTTGAAATAAAAGACGCCACCAATAAACGTAGGTCTGCTTCTAAGACTCTACGACAAACGTTCAACCTTTGAATTGTAAACTCCCGTTCATCGACAGTAACATTCAGGCAGTTTGAACGTATGGTGTGTATAAGTCGTTTTAATTTTGCTAGATTCTACAACAATGAAGGTAAATCTAAAAAAGGTCGATAATTCGACTGAAGGATTTTTCCTTTTGTATTGAATATTCTGTTGGAAGAAAATACTATTATTATTTTACTTAACTTAAAATTGTGTTTGTAGATCTAATATTGACAATACTTTTATTTCTTTCGTACTACACAGGTTAAAGTTATTTGATAACATTTGACATATAATTGGTCTTTTGAAATTTTTATGAATTACGCTGATGGTTTTTGAGGGTTGTTATATTTGGCGTGACATGTGATTGGGATTTCACTTTCCGCTCGAATTTACATACAACTTTAATTTATGATCACTGGTGTTGGTACCAAAAATAAATTTATGTTAAAGAACTCGTACACAGCCTTGTAATAATAACCAATACCCCGACGTTACTCATTTGGCCGACCGGTTGCACACAGCGTTGCCTCGAGTTTTTTTTTAATAATTTTATCTCATTGTAGGCTTATTTTACCTGTTGTTTGTTACAAGTGATAGAAACGATAATATATTATCGCCTAATTTGTTAAACAATGCTACAAGGGTACTGTATATCTGACATTCTATCTTCCTTGAACAAAAACTTTGTCCAATGCTGAACGTCTCGTTTAATAAAATGTCATCAAAGATACCAAGGTTAATAGAATATGTACTACACCAGACACGCATACCGTCTAATCAAGACTCACCAATATTTAAATCTCAATGTTTAAAATGTTGTAGTGCTTTTATCATCAAAATTCTAAAACGTTTTACCTAATATACATAATCCGGCTAAATCTACCCTCGACTTGAAAATAGAAAAACCTAACAATTTAAAATTATTATCGAAATTTAAGGGCACTACATTTAGACAATAACTATATCACTGCAATAATCAATAATATTTCTGTCATCACCGAAGTGTGACTACTGGGCTGATGATACGTTCGGGACTAACCGCCCACAGCAGAGGCATCTACCCAGTTGTTACAAATAAAGTGTCATTAAAGATGCAACGATTGAAAAAAATTTTCAGTGGCTCTCAAACCCAAACAGTATTTAAAATCCAAATTATTAAAAATTATTTACAAAAACTACTCTCTATTTACAGAATGCCGAGCAAAAAGCGATGTTTCTAGATCTGATTGCACAATATATTTTCTTTAAATAGGTATTATATCAAGAAGTGATTTATCTTTTATATACCAGTATTTGCAATATTTCTCTGGAAATGACCAACAAACCGTATTATCGACGTTACTATTACAGGCATTCAGTGGGACCTGCCAAGTATCGCAGTGTACTGGTTTTAAAGGGTGTGCCTATACAAAACTACACTGATTGCTCTTATGTATGACATACATGAACCTTAACACAATATTTTGTCGCATTTATAACAAAAAAATTTCTTATTATAGGTAAGTAGTGTGGAGTGATCCGAGTTCGAGCTAACGAAGCTATTCTGTACTTTTAAATGTGCGATTTATTATACCCCAACACAAAGAAGTTGCTGATGGTATAATGATTTTTTCGGGTCAAATTCTTGTAAGGACAACTCCTCAGAATCTACTGTTTAAAATTTTCTGAAACCTGGTAGGAATAAAGGACGCCATATGTTGTTTTTAAATATCGACAGAAACATTATGATTGGATATTTGATGCAGGAGTTACGTCCTTTGACCTTAAAAATGTCTGAAAACTTATGTATTCAACAACTTTTAAAAACGTCCTCACTTAATTTCTGGTCAGAATGTTCTGAAACTTGGAAGGAATGAAAGTCATCATATGTAGTTGTGCATATCGACAGGAAATTATAATCCCATGTTTATTGTAGAAACTATATCCCTTTGAAATAAGAGAATTTTCAAAATATATGTATGAAACAACTTCTAAGCGCTATTTTTTTTTAAAATACTACTGACCAAAGATTTCGAAACTTGGTAGGAATGAATGAAACCAAACGTTTTTATGCATATGATCTAACATTTTTGTAGGAGTTATGCCCTTTTAAAAATATATGTATGATATAAGCGCTTCACCTATGAAACTACTGATCACAATTGTATGGATCCTATTAGGTATTTGGGCGCGAAGGGTATGTGAGCGTGCTCAATAAGGTTCTTTAATTTCTAAATGTATTGTAGATACTGTTTAGTTTAAACAATGAAACGCATATGGTAAAAAAAATGTCAAACGTGTTTAAAGACTAAAACAGAATTGGTATACCGGGTTATCAAAAAAGTTTTAACGGCTTTCTTATATATTCAATTTTCAACATCTAATGTCATGTTGCCATAAGATGCATGGAAAATATAGCCCCATTCAAGTCCAAGAAAACGACAAAATAGAGAACCTACAAGGAAGTTCTTAATGCGTACCATTCTAATTAAAATTAAATAATACCTATTTACTATTTATGATGCGACAGAATGTAAATAGTGTTACAGTAAACACGCATGGCTAATTTTAGTTAGACTGTACGAAGAACGCAACAACCAAAATCACATAACTTTATTTTCATTTGTTTACAGGTGATATTGGTGATCTGTGGGTTTATTTCGTGCAAGTGTTCTTTCCCTGTTTGAGCTGTTTCATCTACTATGCATAAATAAATATAAATCAAAGAACATTTCTAAACCAAAAAAGACTGTTGTCGAACCACTCGAACCGGTAAATGCCAATTAAATTTTAATTAAACTGTTGCCATTATATTTACTACATTATTTTTAATTTGCATTATAGTTTCCACATAATAAAATGTAATATTATTGCATAATTGCATATTGCTGCCGCGCTTAATTAAAAATGTGTTAGGGTCAACGCTTTCATACGTAAATGAAACTTCATAAGAATGCATTCAATTTTTAAATATTTATATTACGTATGTCCTTGATTTCTATAGGTTCAAACAGTTACAGATGACGTAAAATCATCCTTTGCATTTCCTAATGAAACCGGTAGCAATGAAGAGCACGCGCTTCAGTAGTGTGGACAAACAGACAAACAGACAGACAGAACTTTATTTTAAGTCGGATATATAAAATTACAAACATAATCTCTGTAGAGCTTTTATGCCAACTATACATTAAGACACATTACTACAAGCCCAAGGTTTAATACATAGCACAGACATAGCAAGAATATATAAGGATAAAACATAGTATGCAAACTAAGAAAGAAAACTAAAAGTAAGAAAGCAATAGATAAAATAAACTAAGCATATTTAACTGAAAACAAACTAAATTGAAGCATTGTTTAAAACTCGCTAAGATCTGCAGGAGCCACATCTGCATAAGTTGCCATTCCAGTTGTTAAGTAGACTAGTAAACTGGCTTAGACTGGTCTGCACGCGAATCGCATCTGGCAGTTCATTCCAGAGTGTGGCCCCAGCATATCTCAGTGAGTCTAGCCCAACACTTGTGTTCCTCACCTGAGGAACCTCTACAGTATTAACATTTCTAAAAGAATAAGAAGTATTTTTAAATTTAATTAAATCATTAAGGTATGAAGGTGACTGTTACAATTTTAAAAGCATCGGTATCAATTGTAAGTAATCTTCCAATTTTAAGAGTAGGTAGACCGGATTTGATTAATAGATTTTCATATGAACTATAGTAATCTTCATAAATAAACCTCAATGCACGTTCCTGTATTTTTTCAATTTTTTACCCTCCCGCATAACTAAAGGACAGTAATTAAAATTAGACATAATAAAAGAGTAATAAATAGTTAGCCTCCCCAATTTAGTTAAATATTTTCCAACCTTTTTAGAACATTTAGTTGCCTTGAAGCTTTTTTTTTTACAAATTTCAGAGATATGACTGTCAAATTTAAGTTGATAGTCTATTGTCACATCCAGGAGTTTTACTTGGTCTTCACAAGTAATTTCATTCCCATCCAAATTAAATTTTAGGTTCCACTTTTAGTCTTTTTCCCTATGGCAATTGCCTGAAATTTGCCATGGTTAGCAATCATCTGATTGTCGTCAAACCAAGAAATCAAAAGTTTACTTTCTTTTTCCAGAAATTTTTTCTAATTCGTCCAAGTCTCCTCCTGTGTGTGACAATGTGTTACCATCGGCATAGTTATACAAAGTACTTTCTTTTACAAAGGTAAAAATGTCAAAAATAAAAACATTTAAAAATACTGGCCCCAGTATTGAGCCCTGGGCGACACCTTTATAAATGTTCTTCCAAGTGATATGTACCAAGCTTTATTTTTGATTTTGTTTTTTGATAACTTTAAATTAAGTTTAATGCTTTGTCAAATAAACCATAGGCTTTGAGTTTTAACAGCAATAGGTCATGTGGCAGGCAGTCGAAAGCATTCGAACGGTCCATAAGCACAGCAGCCACAAAGAGGTTCTCGTCAACTACATAACAAGTGTAGACTCATTGGTATGAGGGAGTGGCTCAGGTGGCTCAATGTCTTTTAGGGAGACACCATATTGAGTTGGCTCAGTCAAAGTAAATAAATGACGTCATGTTGATGACATGTTAATTAGCATCTATATATACAATCGATGATTCTACCACACTTCTTTCACACGTTTGTCATATCACTACGTTTCAATATTAAACTAGGAAATGGTAGGTCTATCAAAGTTTTTGAATGGTGTCACCAGATGAGAATAGATTAATGGGACAATCTGATAAGGGATTGAATGGTATTAAACATTACACAATAACTGGAATAATGCTTTTGATATAATCAGCATGAATGTGTTGCATCAATAAAAGATGTCGACTATTTTAAGGTATAGACAAGTTTTTTCAATTATCCCCCTTAGTTAAGATAGCCGCCGCAGAAGATCGTCGTTATCGCGGCAGCCATTACATTCATGAAAGATGACATTTCTCAGTGGGATATACATGTTTACAAAAAATGTATATATTAACTAAATTACCATAAAGTTCCCACATTTGCATACCTAATTAAAAGGATGATAATTATTATTTATTTATGTGTTCTTTTTCTCCATTTTTAAACTTCTTTCTTATGCACTTGTGGGGGCCTCGGTGGCCGAGTGGTCAAGGTAGTTCGTCTACTATTGATCACGGGGTCTGTCAACACTGAGATTGCGGGTTCGATTCTCACTGCAGGCAAGGTGTACTCGACTCCAATCTTAATTGACAAGGATTGCCAGTTTTCCTACCGCAGGTCGGGGGTTCTCTCCGGGTACTCCGGCTTCCCCCCCCCAATAAAAACTGGACGCCATGAAATAGCTGAAAAACTGCTGAAAGTGGCGTTAAAACACCATTCAAACAAACAAAAACTTATGCACTTGTAAAACAAGTTGAACTTGTATTCCACATTTTCCGTCATGCTAGTACTGTGTTACACCCATAAGCAATTATTTTCACATATTTAAAATGAAATACAGAAATAATAAAAAGACCCTAGACATTCAACAATATTAAATCATGCACATCTACTTCTCTGATTAGTTAAGTCACCACGTAAATTAATATTGAAAAAAACAAATTACTAAAATATCGTTGAAATGTTTTAAAGAAGAAACGAGCACTGTTATACTTAATATTTTATAAACTTTCCGTGTTCTTATAGATCTTTTTATAATAAAATGGGCGATTCGATGACATTGTGGTTTTCATTAAGTAAATGAAGGACTATTTAGCTTAACTTAGCGAGGGAAAAGTAAATCGTTAATTGTAAACCTCCTGTCTGCCATGGCCTCGTCGCCGGGTAGTAGGTTATCTAAAACTCACTCTTTTCAACAATAAATTTGTCACCTTCCCGTCCCTTTAATGCTATACACGGAAACCCTGTCTATGGGTACTATTATTACAAGATATTTTAGCGGTAATGTGCGATTTGTCAAGTTGGAAGGTCTTAGAATAAATGTTTCAACACAATCTATGATAACAATAATACTGGGATCATTCTCCTTACAAGATTTAGGCAACAAAATCGAATTGTTACCATGAAACTAAGTTCGTCAATTTCTGTGCAAGTACCAGATGTATCCAATAATTGAAGATTTTACAGGCTAAATACCATACCCACGGGCTAAATCATAAAACAACAAGTTTAGTCTTAGTCGCATCAAAACTAAATATATTTCATCAGCTATACATCCATGTGAAACGAATGTCATGGCCTCTGTTCGTTAGTTAAAGTTCTAACGTTTGCTAACCTATCCACCTCATTGAATGTGTACATTCGGATTCTATGAAAACACATTCGAGATCCTCAATTGATTACGTTAAAGAATTGTCGACAATTTTACTTCTGTTTGTGTTCAACTGGTAGCATTTTACCACTGAAACTACCAACACAAACGTTTCTATTGTCAATGTAATCATTATCTTGACTGTCGATTGTAATGAGTTCAACAGATTTTGTAAAATGTAGACCAATGAAAATGGATAATAAAAATGTGTACCTCATTCCAGCACATTAATATAAGCTATTAATCTAATCTCATTGGTCATTCAAAATAAATAAAGAATTCCAACGCTAGACCTATGAAAATGGGTAATAAATATTTGTACCTCATTCCAACACATTAAAAATAACTATTAATCTCACTGGTCATTGAAAATAAATACAGAATTCCAAAGGTTTTCCTTGTGCCCACGGGCAAGAAAAGTGATTCAAGGGAGATGATTCAATTATTATATGTTATTTGTACTTTATTGGTTAGTCTGAAAACAAATTAAATATATTTATTAATATTTGCTAAAATGTAGCACTTTAATTCCTTTTTTAATGTAGGTAATACAAGTATTTAAAATGGCTATTGCACAGCTAAGTAAATAGGTTCTTGGAGGAGTTTAATTAATGTTAACATCAAACATGTATTAAAGTCAAATTGATATAATTGCCTTTAAATTTCAATGTCTCATATTTGAAGTCCGCTGAAAGATAATTCATAAATTGTATCTTCCTGTCTGTATTAAATTTGTAAAACCATTAAATATTTATTAATTATGTACTTGTATTTGTGTTCGCATAGTCAAATTGCATAACTAATTTAATCTTACATAGTTTGTTTTCCTTAAGAATTTTTGTTGATCACTGACTTTTTTGTTGTTGTATTTTTCTGTTTTTAACTTTATGCGAGAAAAATTACTTAATATCCAAATCATGAAATAGTACAATTTTAGATTTTGAATAAAACAGAAGTAGCACCCAGTCTTCAGTAAATAATAAATGATCCAGCTGTCTGTTATTTGTTTTTGGTCTAAGATCAAACAAAATTGGGAGAATTTAAGCAGAGTCTCATTGTCTCCTGGTAGTATCCTTTTGGACATATAACGCATAAACATTAAACTTTTAACAGAAGAACAAATACACATTTATTGACAGTATTTCTGGTGAGTTTAGGTATCCCAAGAAAAAAATATAATAACTGTACAAACATCAACATGGAAATAAACAATATAAATGAAAGAAATTATTAACTTTTCTTCAAAGCACCTTATCTATTTTACACCCCCACTTGCCATCCGTCCAAGTTTTCCATAATAAATCGCTCATAGCTCAGCTTTCAGTTCAAATATCAAACCAATAAGAAATTAATGACCAAGTGTAACCCATTTTTAAAGTGACAAATGGGAATTTCCATTTTAAACAATTTGAGAATGGTTAAAAGGAGTGTATTTTAGACAATGATTGCAACCTTCACTAGTGAGAGGGTAATTATCCTGCATGACAGCTACAAAATAGCATATGTATTGTGAAACTTGTGCACATAAAAAATTATATGGTAGGAACATGTTAAATAAATTCAACCTTATTTAAAAGTGTTCAAGTTCGAGTTACTACAGTGCAATGATCTTTACACCATTATATTATAATTAAGTTGACGAGTATAACATATCATTAAAAAATATTCTCAACAAGTGAAGTTTAAACACAAGACAGCTATGGCGTTCCATATCTGAGGACATATCTTAGGATGTGCTTCTGATCTCATGACGCCATTTGATAGTACTGCTAATTACACTGCGCCAAATAAGTTTTATATCTTCCATTAGAGAAGGTTTCTTTAGATGTCATAAATTCGAGTAATAAATTAAAAAAAAATTGATGTTTTCTATGAACAGTTATAAATGAAAGTTTTCTTCAACTAAAATGGCAAAAATGCGTCACTTAATAAATATGAGGCAATATGTTATTAAAATTATATATTTTGCATAATATGAATTATTCCATTGTCTAGACGTAGACTTTCTTGTATTTTTTAAAGTGATTAGCTGCCTCAAATAAAACAAAAACTGACCGATCAAACACTTACAAACAACATTTTAATAAACAACATTTAATATAAAGTATTTCGTACATGATTGTGACCTTTCAAGTAGCAAAAGTAGGCAAAGCAAGTATAAAAAAGAAGATGTATAAAATAACAGCATCAAATGTGCTATAAGTAAAATCACCCTTATGTGTGGATAAGGAAGAATAAGCAGTTTGGACCATTATTTCTTCATCGATGATGGCGTTGTTAGTAGAGATATGCCTTTCTGTTGGTTTTATGTACATGCCCTTGTATCAAATACAGATGACCGAATTACGAATGAATCTCGACTGGATACCTTATGCAATTCAGATAGAAACTTAACTACTCACGCATGGATGTTATATTTTCCTGACAAAACCGACAAAAAACTGTTAAAGAAGTATGCAAATTTATTAAAGCGATTTCTAGTTGTTGATTAATCTTCAGGAAGGAAAAGATGGTCACTGTTAAACATATCTGACATCTAAATCGTTTTGTTTTTATACATTTTGTTTTTGTTTTCACAAGTAGATATGTATGATTTTTTATGTTTGTTATGTTATTATTTATGCAGTTATTTCTATATGTATTGTAAAACGATATTTTGGAGAAGACTGCCTAAGTAAGAATTTTACTTGTGTCTAATCCCATGTATTTATCGGCAATTAAATATGCTTAAACTAAACAACATTTGTCATCAAGGTAATTTGCTACATGTATCCAAGTAGTTAAAGTTTGGTTCATTCTATAGTTTTTTTTTATAATTATGCCACAGTTTTAAACAGCTTTGGCAGTGACGAAAAATCGAATGTTGTGTTCTGGATAAGGATAAAAAAAACAGGGCACGTCAACTGGCCACGTACAAAAAAATTAATATAGCAACTATTACGGTCATAAATGGTTCGATTACTCTGGTTTTTTTTAATCAGCGACTGTTGTGTATCATCAACAGCAAACTTTTAGTATATATTAAACTTATATTATTAATAACACTTTCTGGTGTTTTAATCATATTACTAACATCAGACAATTTGTTCCTATTTTAAAAATATTTTTGTATTTTTATCATTAATGAAGTTTCTTCTTTGTTTTGTTGTGCGGTATCATTATTTTTTCTTTCCAAACAATTACTATAGTTTATAATTAAAAAAAATCATATAATTATCAATGAATTGGGGTTACCTAATAAACCTTTATCACACATGTGGTATTTAAAAAACAACTTTAATGAATTGAAATTCAGCCAACGCTGTTTAAATTAAAAAATTTAAATTAACTTTTAAAGAAATAATTTATAAATGTGAATCGCAAGTTCATTACCACATTTTCAATTCAACACGAAAAAATTGCAGTAAATTCTAATCTTTCTAATGACAGTACCTTGTAAGTCAAATACTCTTAATTTTTTGTTTAATTGTTTAAATACATACTACTACCTTAAAAATGTAAATACATTTTTAGACCATACAAATGCCACACAACCCTGTCTGAACCAGATGTATCATGTTGCAAATTGTAAAATTAAGCGAATTAAAAAATTACATGGGAAGTATAAAGATCAGCATTTAAAGCGTTTAAATGTGAAAATTAAAAACATAAATGTGTCTACAATTTGCATATATGTGAAAAAGATATACCAGGTGCAGTTGTACAATTCACGTCTGAATTGGTGCATAAGTGACTATTTCGCATTAAAACAATGTAACAAGGGAGAAAATTATGCTTTTTCAAACAAAATCGGAAGTAGTTTGCAAGTTATTTAAACTGATAAAATGTATACCATACGAAAGAGAAATTTGCAAAACATCTGTAATTTATAATTCTAATATGACGTCCCGCTTTAGCTATGTAAACAAAAACGTGTCGAAATTCCCATAAATTTAGTTCGCACATGTGTTAGCTGAGTGTTATGTGTAAATGTAAAAACTAACTTAAAAAAAATCCAGTTTGTTATCGGTTATCGATAATTATCGTTATTGTTAATAATGCAGTTTTATTCATTCTGAAAACATATCATAGAACCGTGACGTCACAATTAGAATTCCGACATTATAGAACGCTCAACTGAAGATTTCAATCTCTAACAATGCAATTTCATTAAGATTTCTCAATATTTTTGTTTAAAAGGTAAGTATATTCAATAAAATGACGAGTATATATGTCTGACTGTGTTCTAATTCGCATAAAGCCCGCGCGCAATTATCTGTACTCCTGCAATGAACACTATAACATTTTATTTCTTACCTCATTATAACAAAAAGCATCTTCTGTGAACTGTTCATTTTCAGGAACACTAAGAATGCCTTCATTAAATTAGTCAAAAATAGTCGAAAAGTTTCTCCAGACAGTCAAATTCATATTTAAAATTAAATACTACATGCTTATAAATATGATGCAATATGCTGCTACAATAAATCTGTAAATACGACACACTTTTTCATTTCGTCTGCTAACTCTGAGCCACGAAAATAAACCGTTTCCGTGCCGTCACTGTTCGGATTTTCTTTCATTGTTTACAAAATTCGACCGAAAATTACAAAAAAAAAATAAACTAGAGCGCAAGGATGTACCAACTTTATACTTGGCACAAAAATTACTCTGATATATAGCAGTATACCCGTAAAAAACTGTGTTGGTACAAGATTGCGCTCGTATTTAATTTTATGTTTATTACCACTGTTTTCAACAAAATATGTAAATATGCCAAAATAGGGACACTTTACAGTTTAAAAAGGTTTGCAAAACTTCCATATCGAAGGTATATTAATTTTATTTCTGAAAGATTTATATGTCGGGTTCAATATACGGGAACACACATGTCAAGGGTAACAGTTTAATTTTAGGGAAAATTTAGGGCCAAAATCGGCCTTTACCGCACATACTCCTTAAAATAGATATTAAATAGATTTTTTTTAAAATCGTCCTGTTTTCCGATTGAATGAAAAATCCAATATGGCTGACGAAAAAAGTCACACAAGACACTTGATGTCGCGCCACGACCGTTCTGCATGTGGGTTTTACTATACAGAAAACATGGCACTCTCCATCATATTAATAGAAGTTCTCGTGATCATTAGCGACCATTCAAAATGTTGTATCTACGTTTAGTAACCCCGAGAATCGTAAAGGAATCACCTCAAAAGTGAGGCACTGACGATGACGTTGAACGAGCGGGTAAATTTTAATCTTCTTAATGTCAACCAATACGTAAAAAAATTATAGTATCGCTGGAAATCAGGCCAGACATATACATTATGTAAGAAGTAAATAACATGACTGTGACTCTGGGTAAATATTGATAATTTCCCTTAATTGCAAAAATCATATACATGAACAGTTAGTTTTACAACCGAGTATTTGAGAAAAATCTTTTGAGTAAACGGGACAAGTTATATAAGAGATTGCATAATATGTGACTATAATACAGATATCTGGATTGAGATACATTTGTATTTCTGAAATTGAACTGAAGATAATAATGTTGATCGATTTGTACATGTAAATGGACAGCTTTCTGAGAGATATCGATAGGATTAACGATGCGTTATTATTTCTTTCATATCCGTATTTACGGTTTAAAAATGATTGTAGATCATTTCTTTACGCGCGTTGTATTTTGTAATTGACATGTCTTTATTACTTGCATCTGTGCGTGATATTGAATATTGAATGCCTTTGGCGTTAATGAGTTACAAAAGTACTGCGCAAACTTTTCTTGTTGGAGTTTGTATTGTTCATTCCAGTACGAGTGATAAAAAAAATTATCACACGCTAAGAACGAAATTTGCCAACCTAAAAAATGATCAGCCACATGAAAAACTAGCTTGAAAAACAAATAGCAGACTAACAAGCATTTCCCATATTAATTATAATTCAGTACAATATCTATTTGGTAGTTTCTTCTTAAGATAACAGGTATTTAGTGTAATAAAAATCATACTGCCTTTAAACTCAGGTGTTAGTGTAGATTATCACATGAAGAAAACAATGATCACCCTCGACACCTTCATGTGATAATCTACCCTAACACCTTCGTTCAAAGGCAGTATGATTATATTATTAATTATATGAGATGCCGTTATAATACATAAGATAACCATTTTCATCTTAAGATTGTGTGTTTGTCGCAAAAAGCTAACAAAAAAACAAAACAACAAAAAAAAAAAAACAAAAAAAAAAAAAAAAAACAAAAAAAAAAACAAAAACAAAACAAAACAAAACAAAAAACCCCCAAACAACCAAAAACGACACCAATAAAAATTATACTTTGAACAACTGGATTTTTAAATATTTAAGAAGATGTATTTTGGATAAAGATTCAACAATAACAAATACAGATATTCACTCAAAAAGCAGTTATCACAGTAAAGAATACTTCCGTCCGCTTTTAGGTTAGTACTGTGTATAACCACCTCGATCTAAAATCTCCATGGCTAAGAGACAATTAATGTCCTTAAATGGAATCGTTTGCTATTCCTGTTGCAACATTGATGGGGCTGATCGAGGGTCTAAGATGGAAGTTGACGCTGGCGCACACGTCATCCAGCAACTCTTAAATCGGATTCAAATCCGGTGATTTGAAAGGCAATGGTAGCACGTTAATGTTGTTTTGCTCAAGATAGTCCTTTATTAGGCGCGCTGTGTGAGACCTGGCATTCTCTTCTTTGTACCTTTGAACCTTTAGCTGGCTTAGGACATGTACCAGTTCTGTTTTACATTTATTAGAGATCGCCACACATCACATCACCTCCAACAAAGGAATCTGTTCATTCCTGCGCTGGTATAAAGGTATTCTCCTTTCACGTTTCTGTAGCAGAAAACGGGACCTGACTACTTGCTAAACCAGATTCTACGTCAGTTGCGGAATGTCCAACCACTCAATCTGTTGCACAGTGGACTCTTTCACCTCTGTGTTACGATTTCAAAACTGCTTCACAATACAGCCTTCTGGGTCTAATGACATATTGTCGAAGTCGGTTGCAGACGGTTTGCGAGCTGATTCTTCTCAGGCTAGGTATCCGGACTGCAGTGGTTATTGCTGCAGCAGACCGATTCCAGGGATGTAAGGTCGACCAGGTCGTCCACTTCTCGGGCGGTCATTGGCTGATCCAACCTCATGAAATCTATTCAACAGCCGTGGCACTGTGCTCTGGTTTACGTTTTTAGTTTGTACAATTTCACTTTGAGGTACTCCGGCCTGGAAACCTCCGATGGCAAATATTTTGAGTTGCAGTGTCAAACCTGAATTCAAGCTTCAAACCCCGTCCTTAAATAACTTTAACGAATGGGTTGAATTTACGATAAAATTTATGAGAATAACGTTAGCAAAATTTTCAGGCGATATTATTGATACTTAGTGCTATATTGGCAAGGAGCAAAATTAAATTAACAGACCTCTATAGGTGAAACATTACCTGTCCATGATTATATTCGTCATTTCATTACACCTGGAAAATTACTTAATTTGCATTTTGAAAAATTCAAAAAGGGTATGCTTGTTCTTTTTTTTTGAACAGTATATATCAAAAAGAACAGTTTATAAAATAAAAGTCTTGTTAAGTTTTTGTCCGCAAGTGTCTATTAATAAAAAATATTAAAATATTAACAGTTTGATTACACACAATTTCAAACACAAATACAAGTTTTGTGTCAAATGTTAAAAACAATTAGTCTAGGGGATTTACATTCAATTAAAATTCAGTCAAAACATTCTAGGTAGTAAGTGAGTTTAAATTGCGCAACCTCCTTTCGTTATAAATGAGATTTTAAAATGACTGTCACTTATTTTGAGGAACACAACGGAGGCCACATGTTAAATAGGAACTGCTTACTCTTTCGCAGCCCCAGTTTTATGTAGAGGCTGTGTTGATCAGCTTGGATTTTTATGATTTGTTACAATAGTATTTGTGAATGTCTGGTTTTGTTGCTTGCTAGCTACATGTACATGTTTGTCTTTCAATATCGATTATCGAATAATGTTAACGCGCTTTGATATCTTCTGCTATTCTTAAAATGGGATTTTATAATACTACTTACAGGTCAGCCATGTATATACATCATATCCTTTCATTAAAGAGTGAAACAACTTAACTGTTGTATGAAATCTTCTGTTAGTTTCCCTCGCAATTTTTTTGACTAATCGGAGCAAAATTGTTTAGACGAATGCAGATTAGAATAATGCGGAAAAATAAAAACACATCAGTATTTTGGGTACAACATCATCGCAAGTCAAGGTTGTTTCAACAGGCGTCAATGGACTTGTAAGGATAACTTTTGAAATGAAATAGGAGCATGTTAAGTAATTGAATTTCGATTTAACTGATCTTGGGATCTTCAGACCTGAGTGGAAAGGGGTCTCCTTTTTTGATCATTTCAGCACATACATTGTATCACAAGACGAACGCTGGCAAGCAATTGGAAAGCAAAATGGCAGAATGAGTAACCCAAATAGCAGCCAATTTTGGGGTGAACAACTCTATTATGAGCAGACTTGTTGTGAGGCATAGACAGACAGGGTCAATCGATGACCGCTCAAGATCTGGAAGACCCCGTAAAACAACCTCTAGAGAGTACCGCCTCCTTTCTCGTCAAGCCAGATTGCACCCTTTTCAACAGCAGGCCAGTTACGAGGAATGTGGCCTACTGGTGGTCGAATCGGTGACAACAGTTATTCAGAGGCTTCACAGATCTCGTTTACGTGCACGCAGGCCTTTGAAACGACCAGAACTGACAAGAAGGCACCGCCAAGCACGAATGGAGTGGCAAGACATCATCGTCACTGGAATCTAAGCATCTGGAGACGTATTCATTGGTCAGATGAAAGCCGCTTTCTGTTGAGGCCTTTTGACGGTCGTATTCGTGTTTGGCGGCAAAGGAATACAGCTTTGGATAGAAACAATAATGTAGGAACAACTGCATTCGGTGGTGTGGGCGTTACCGTATGGGGTGTGTTTCACATGACTGCAAGCTCCCTTTACAGATTCCCAACGATAGATTGAATGGTCTGAAATACCGCGATGACATCTTGGATGGTCACGTCAGGCCACATTTTGACAACCATTCTCTTGCAGACAGACCAATGTTTCAAAACGACAACGCTCGACCCATCGAGCACTTTCTGTGAGGGACTTTATTGAAACAGAAGCCATTGAGACACTTCCATGGCCAGCCATGTCACCGGACTTGAATCCGATTGAGCATGTACGGGACTTTATCGGGCGAAAAATCAATCAGCAGAATCCAAGATGCCAAAACTTTCGATAATTAGAAGTCGCTGTTTTGGAAGAATGGAATGGCAGAGATTTCCATAGTACAGACTTAATCGTTTGGTTGCTGGAATGAGGCGGCATATTGATTATTTACACCTGAAGCGTGGAGGTTATACCCGATATTGATGGGAAATACGCCAAAAGACAGTCCATTTGTTACTCTTTGACCTCAGCACTTGTTGAATGACTGTAATTTTGTAAACAATGAATTTTTTTGTGTGGAACTAAAACTTAAAATCACCTATTGTTTGTTGTTTTTTTTTGGGCTATTTTTTATCATTATTAGACCACTATAATTTAATTTCATAATTTGAGGATTTAAATAAAGAATTTTACAGGTTCAAATTCCTAATGATATATACAGTTTCATACAAATTAAACATTTTCTTATTTATTTATGTATTAAAAAACATTAGATCCGGAAAAGTAGGTGATGCTTTACTTATGGCGGACTGTATAGTTAAGATGTAAACATAATTCATTTTTTAATAATATAAATGCAAACGGAAAGAGATAATTTAACATAGTTTTGTCACAATATTAATACTTGTAGACAATACAAAACAATACGTCAAGGTATTGTAACAAGATTTCACTGCAAGTGTCTTTATGGTGTTTGGTGCGTTATCAATGAAAACGTCTTGTTAATGACGATTAGGAGACGTTAGCAATTCGGGATTGAGAAGTGAAGAAATGCCATTTTTATAGAATCTTGTAGTAAATCGTGTAGTATGATATGAATTTAGATTACTAGTATGTTGTGTATAAGAAAGGCGCCTTCTGATAATAAACTATTCGGCGAATGTTGGTTATAAAGATATGTTTCAAAAAAGAGTTAACTTTTAACAAAAAGAAAACATGTGTTTTCTGTCTTGTTCAAAATTAAATACAAGTGTAGCAAATGAAAATGACGCCTCAAGCATTAAGACAACAATCAACAACTGCCGTACTTACATGATCAAATAATTCTTATCTATACATTATATCCCAATTCTACTTTATTACTTAGTTATAGTATTGCGTGAAGCACGTTTAACATATTAAACACACACAAACTGCTATTGAAGTATTTATTGTCGATAGATATAACTTTAAAGCATTTAAAATTAATGGATACTTTATAACATTAACTGACATTTTGTAAAATATGTTTGCTTAGAATTATAATGGTAACATCTTATGATTATTTTACACATCATGTATTAATTGATATCTGGAAATAGTTTTGGGCAGGGTCCGGAAAATTATAATCTGATAACCAACAGTCATAACTATGTGTGATAGGAAGGATGATAAAATCTTGGACAAAATGTGTTTTTGTCAGCGGAAAAAAAAGATGAAGGTTGACAAAGAACGACATCGCACCATTATAACGTCTCTGCATGACATTCGGCGCAAAAATTAAATTGTCTAACATCTGTATGAATCTTTCAAAGAGCTGTAAGATTCTACCGAAGATAATACAGTAAACCTTGTAAAAAGCGTCATGTTATTTGATTTCAATCAAACTTTCTTTGATAATGAAGAAAACGTTACTGTTACATCCGCCATTGCATTGAATTACCCCCAAAACCATCTTTTTAAACGAAAACCTGGGATTAATTCGTTATATCCGTACATATGTAGATTTACACACCTTGAGTAGCCTTGTTCATCCTTCCGCTTCACGTCGTGGCGTACTCGGACCTATTTATATCTTAAAAATCTCCATATTTACGGATATGAACGTATATAATAATATTTTTAATGTATCTTTTGCATATATTAACTGTTATCGCAGATTCAAACATTAGTTTTTACTCGTAGTATAAAACATACACCCCTATCTTCTAAAAGAGTTTGATATTACAACTGCAATAATATACAACATGAAATACATCGTAGCACAGATACATACCAGATGTTGGTGATTCGAACCCTAAAACAGTTATATGGCGAATTAAACAGTACACATTGATACAAAATATTCAAGAGACTTAATTTGTGCATGCATCAAATCTTCGGGCCGTAAAATAATCAAGTGTTTGCTTCATAAAAAGTATCACTATCATGGTGAAGCTAACAAACAGGTATAAAAACCTGTCATTGAATTAACACTTGTTGTGACGAATGAAGAACATAAGCTGTAAATAGCTTTTTTACCAACCTTTACAAAGATGTTTGCGAGCGTTTTACATCCAATTAATTGTCATGGAAATATGCTAAACCAAAAGCATTTTTTTGTTAATGGAATTAATGCTTTATGTCGTCATACAACTACAGATGGGACTATTTTAAGTTAATACATGTACTGACAACCTTCCACAAACAAAATACTTTATGGTACAGTAGCATATATCTACTATCTGAATTATTAAGAAAATAACCCTCATTTAGGGTCAATTCTGGCTAATCAGATTACTTTATTCATCATGTTTGTATTTTGTCTGTAATATTTTCATTGTGAAATGACTTCTTTGGAATATTGATGTTCTGTTGTTTAAATAATTTACTGTTGTCAGCCAAGGTTCCTAAACCTGCGAAGGAGGGGTCATTATGGACCTCACAACTGATCTGTGTGAAAATTAAAGTCAGTATCAGTTTTCACTGGTAGATCCGTACTAAAACCCAAAACTCTAATGTTAAGGGATAAAAGGGAAAGCGATAAACCTACCACGAAAGTATTAATTAATATTTATAAGAAATTTCAAAGGGTGGTAAGAGGGTAGGTTTTCTCTTAAACTTTCGATTAAAAGATTTAAATATCAGTAAAATCAAAACATGAACCTCACACCGATAGTAATTAGCAGAATGATCACATACAAACACACAAGCTGTTACTTAATCTTAAGTAACATTAAAATAACTCAGCATCCGAATAACTGACTGATTATGCAATGAACAACCATGCCTTGACTGCCGGTGGCCGACCAGTCTACCCGTATTACATAAAAGAAAGATAATTATTATAAAGATTATATAATGCTGTGATATTATCTTTACTGCAGGGACACATTACATAACATACTGATAACATAATTTTAGAAACCTGCTACATTATATAATACAATAAAAACTACACATGCATAACATAATATATTTGTAACAAAAATCTTAGGAACTTTCTACAAACAACTTTTTTATTTAGCAATAAATATATTTCTATTGTTCATTACTGGTATCTTTTTAAAATTTATTGAATGGTGCCTAAAATGTTGAACAAGGTTATTTCATTCTGAAATAGAGAAAAATGTTCAAGTAAAATCCACCAAAATGTATAATGGTACGCAGTATCTTATCTTAAACCAAAGTACTTGCATTTAAAAAATCAATTTAAATTAAATAGTATTAAAGATGAGTAGAAAATTATGTATTGTGCAAGATGGGTGTAGTTTTCAAGTTGAAATTTGTGTTAAAACTTAAAGTTTGGTATAAAGTAGTTTTTAATGACTGAGAACCATAAATAAATGCAAACCACAAATAACTAAGAACATTTTTATTTCACATACTTTGTGATATTTTACAACATTCACACTAAACATAAAAGTAGTACTGATAGAAAAAAATTATACTGATTTTTATGTTGGTTTCAATTGATGTGCAGTTACAGAGATAGTAAAAAAGAAATACATATTTGTGTGTTTTTATAACAATATGCATCCTTGACAATAAGTATGGTGAGAAATGGATTTCTGTTATTTTCAATTAATTTAACATTTATATCGTAACAAATTTAAAAACAAAATAAATATGCCAGTTTTGGAATTAAAAAAAAAAATTAAATGTAACAACTAACTAAACATTGTATTTTCAATATTTTATTACTCTTATTATACATAGATTTAAATGTATTGCCAGGATGATATATATTAACAAATGTAGGCAGACGTAATCTAGAAATTTATTCTAAAAATAACAACGTAAACAAAATGTGACCGACTTTTACTGACTCATAATTAACTAAAAATTGCATGGCATTACCACATTAATCTCAAAATATCTACTTTTTATTATTTATATTATGGTTTAATAATAACACTACTCTACTTGTTAATTTTTAATTATTTTTTTAATTATTATTTAACAGCAGTAAGTTAATCCAACCTCCAAAGCAAATCATGAAACGTTTTCGCACTCATGTCAAGTGGTGGACCGGCTTAATGCCGGCCCGTAATGACAGCATGATTACAAAATTTGCTTACAGGGTAAAACATTTTAAGTCTTATATTCTTCTGTATTTTGCGTATTATATTTATGAAAAATCATAAAGTCATTCTACTATGTGCAATGATTGAATTATCAGCTTAAGTACCATTTCACTCAAATACAAGATTTGCATACAAGATAGTTCTAACACGTAATTCTAAAAATGTTAAGACAATTTAATGATTAATATAAGATATTTCAATAAATTGCAAATTGAAGAGATCAATACAGGTTTGTACAATGACTGATCATTGGATGTGACCGAGTATTTACACGGATGACCTGATTTTCATCAGTAATGTTGAAAAGCTAACCTGGAAAAGAGATAATTGTTTTGAAACTAAAAATAGAGTTTGCAACAGTTAAAAACATGAAGGAACATGGCCCAGAAAAGAAAAACAAATTGCAATCCAAAAAATTAAAGCCTTTAAAGACTTCGGAGATAAAACTAGTTTTCATGGATTTCGTTATATATCAGAAAAACAGTCTTTCCCTTTGAGAAGGTAAATCTATATATTTTTTACTTTTCAGCTTAATTAAAGGTGTTTCATAACATACAAAATAATTATAAGCTTCAAGCTTAAACTATCAACTACATGTACTTACTAAAATACATATATCACAATTCGTAAACACGAATACTACATTTTCATTTACTATTATTATTTAGGTGTAAAACAACTTGCGGGTAACGATAAATCGCATGTGATGAAACTGGAATTTCAGGAATATCAGCAAATCAATATCCAAATGCGGTAGTAAAAAAAAATAATAAGGGTAACAAGGATTACAACAATTACAATATGTAAGCATCCTCTGTTTTTCTGAGCCGCTATTCGAGATTAATATTACATTTTTTCTGGACCATAAATCCTGATAGCGACCTATTTAAAAGTCATTATATGTATAATATTACGTAAAGAGACATGTCCATTCTTGATTATGCAAGGAATACTATACATGTACGACGGTGCCAGAAGCATTATGCGTATATTATGGATTAAAATTTAATATTTAATACTATGTTATTGTAAATCCCTTTGCAGGATTCCTAAACATTCTTTAAAAATCAATCATGTATATTTACATTATAAGAAATTTCTGTGGTACATTTATAATGTAGGGTATATCTATGTGATTGCTATTACACATTTTATTATCAAGCTTACATATTATATTCATTCATTTTAATTTTAGAACCTATGGGACGTACTTATGTAAATGAAGATATTACTTGTATTATGTATTTACTAATTTTAGTGTTTATGAGATTATTATCTACCGGTCTTAATGCAAAATATTACATGATATTTTACGTTAGAGTACATACAATCTAAAGTATCGTTGGTGTAGTTAACTGTTCAATCTTGATATCTTGAATGGCATTTTATTTACCTTAACAATATTTATAGGTTATTTACGTTTTTTGAAACGAGATGCGTTTTCGCGTTCGTATCTCATCGAAGGGCGTCACCCCTGAGATGAGGTGACGAGAAAATGCATCGAGTTTCATATAACGTAAATAATCTGTTTATCGCTGTTTTGTAACATAGTGACGTCACAGTGTTACTTAACGACGTCTTGACAGCGAGCCGAGATGGGCCCATCTCAAGCTAGTAGAGTGAGATGGAATAATATCGCACACAAAGATCAAAAGAAAATATTGCAAAATAGCGATAATGTTGCATATACGATCAAAGTATATAAAGACGTGACATAGTCTAATATTATCTGAAAAAATGGAAACGAAGCTTTAATAAGTACGCAAGGTTAGAAAATTTAGACGAACTACCTTAACCACTCGGCCAGCGGGCCTCGTTAATATTCGAAAAGAATTTTAGAAATGTATTATATTATATAAAGAAGGTAATACCTTATTATTTTTGACAATCAAATTATTCTCGGGTAAGTTACCTCAGACGTAGTTGTCAAAAATAGACCAAAATAAAAAAAATAATATGGCGAACAATTTTGCACGTATTATATTAAGATTAAGTATAATTGTAATTATTTGTTTAAGCTCGGTTTTTAAATTTTGTAAAAAGTACCTTTTATCAAGCTTTTGATCGAACAAATATGATTTAACTTGACGCATGCTACTAAACAGTAACAAAAACAAACTTCACCAGCAAAACGTCAAAAAACCAATATATGAATCAAATCAAATTAATGAAATTATACTGTCGGGCATGCAGCCACAAACACCATGGAATTGAGTAAAGAAAGAACATTATGTAAGCTTGTTTGAATAATATGACTTGATTTCAATTTACAACTTGATAATTCGTTAACTGAAACCATTTATTCATAATGCATATTTTTTTTTAGAATCTAACTGTTTTGTTATTGATTTTTGACAATAAATATCTAGAATCGTTACATAATTGAATCAGCAATTATAACCATCATATCAGTTAACAATATATGTACTAATTAACGTGTTATATTCAAACTTTAAATTACTTTAAATTATTACTTTCATTAACCATGGATATAGTGGAGAGAGCCAATATAGAAAAAAGGGAAAAACAAGAAAAACAGAGCAATAAACTTTGCTAATACTGAAAAGACAGGACAAGCAAAGGAAAACATGCAATATAAAAAAGATCAGTTTTTACGTAAATTTTACTTCCTGTACTTCACAAAAGAACTCGTGAATAGTTGTACATGCACGAAATAAAATGCTATACAAATGTACTCGTCTGGTTAGTAAAATTGTCATTAAATGAGAGTTTCGTATTGGACATGTCCTCGGAAAGTACTTTTTGGAATCGGATAGCTATACTAGAACATTGCTTTGAGCTATTCTCAAACCAATACAGCTTCAATTGAACACAATACTGATCCAAAATACAAATATTAGTGACAATAGATTGTTGTAGACGAAATTATTACACTGCAGTTTGTCTGTTTGTTTTTATCTCACTGTTAACTGTTAACATTTTTATCTGTCATGAGGATTTGATTTTTTGACTTACCACCAGACTGTAACTTAAGACTTTTCTAATATACAAAACATTAATAAACATTACCAATTACCCAAAACTCTACTATGGAGTGCCGAATACCTCCACCTAAAGAAAGCCATGACAACTTTCTATGATCGAGTACAGTATAAAACAATTTTCATTCCGCTAACGATCGAGGTTTAGTTAAGACGGATATAACTACACATCATTTTGCTTTTAGTAAAATATGCAATGAATCTTGGATCCCGAAGTTGGTGTATCATATTTCTTTCAGATTTCTGTGGTCGCTGTTGATTCTAACATGCTTTGCAGCTCTGGTATACCAAATTATTGACAGAGTAATTTATTATTATGAGTGGCCAGTAACAGTTAACGTTGGCGTTAACTACAACAAAACGCTGTCATGATATGTAATCAAAACGCATTCAAGTAAGCACGATTCGGTTAATATGAAAATTCAATATATGAAGTTATATAATATTTTACACATTTTTTAATTTTAATACTTTAAAATTCAATATTTTAAGTAATATAAAAATTAAACTTTGTTTTAATTTTAATACAGTTAAAAGCTCCTTAAGAAAACTATTCAATATAATTTTTGCAAAACAGATATTCTTAATTTTCATTCATTTTCTTTAGTGCACGCTTAACCAGTCACAATAATAATTATTAGTATAAACTGTATAATCCAGGCAATAACAGGATGGAAGAAGGCTAACATGAAAAATGTTTTCCTTCTTTTAGGGCATCATTGGCTTCTAAACATGGCTGGTACAAAATGACTGAGGTCATGTATTCTACGCACAAACCACTAGGCAGTCTTTACGGCAATATAACATTAGAAAATATGTACCTAAATACAGCTCATGAAAAGGGTGATTTTATATTTAGGTAAGTAGTACATGACACTTTACGAAATATGCATGTCCTTTTTGGTAATCAGGTACATTCAATATAAAACGTGATCAAAATGACTAATTTTTCAAAAGCAATAGCTTAACACAAAGAGTAATAGTATTATACAAATTGACAAAGCCGATACATTGATATATTTATGAAGTTAAATACTAATTTACCATATTTAAACATGTAAACATAGTTTGATGGGATTATTTGTTGAATTACATATAGCGGAATCAGCTCTAAATGGTTACGTACTTTGACTTAAATGTATTCATCGATATTTGTTGTTTGTTCATGTTTCAAGCCTCAATTTGGCACAGTCATGTGGTTTTTAATCTTGTTGACAAGTCGGTTGTATTATTTACAGCTGCTTATGGAAAGGAATGCCTTGTAAAGAAGGCGATTTCAAAAAAGTCTGATGAGGGATACGTGTCCTCACCAGGTAATAAATATGTACGTTGCTATACAAAATTTCGATCTATTTTTCTTGTATTCCAGATAATGTATATTGATAGATTTACAGTTTTACTCCTTGTTCATTTAAATAAGACCTTAGGTTACAAATAGGTCTTTCTAACGATATTCCCAATGTTTACATATAATGACAAACTCTGCTGTTTGACTAGTAAACGTTGCATATAAATATTTTACGTTATGATACAAGTTTTGACCATGTTATTGAGGGTAATAACAAAATATTAAAAACCAAGGAAACTGTCAATAAGACAATCCACAAATCAAAGTCAAGAAAAAGGCTAACGTTTAAACCAACAACCAACAAACATAGCAACTACAGCAATGTTCATGTCTTGGTATAGGTATTTCTAAAGAAATGGTGTTAAACCAGGCTTTAGCATGCCAAACCTACCCCTTCTATTACTGTAGTTTGTGAGTTGGTTTATTAATGAAAATGAATAGGTATCAAATACCACTAGGCGTATCCAATAATCATCGCAGCACAATCACTGTGTACTGACTTAAAAAAAAGGGAAAATTATCTGCAATCGTATTTCAAACGAGATTTGTTTCAATTATCAGATAAAGACAGACTCAAGATTTTATGATTTGTATTAAAAAATATCAGATACATTATTATATATACATAATAAATTTTTAAAGGCGGAGTATAAATCAGACAACATACAATTCACTATCAAACACACTTCTATATTCTTTTGTCGATAGTCACGCTTCAAGCCAAGGTATCCTGTAAGAAGTTACATATCACATTTAATACGCTTTTTAAAAAATAAGAATATGTTGCAAGATTAAGTTAGTTTGCCTTTGTTTCCTGGCATCCAAAGTATTCATTAATAGATTCCCTTTGACGCTTACGCATTGATTCTTTTATCACGTCTTGAAACAGTTCAAGCTGTACGTTTAACATAAATCTATGTATATTTTGAATTACAAACCACATCACTGTTGTGGTAACTATAGATAAATACTACATATGTTGTCTTTTTCATTTTATCTTTAAATATCATTAAACTATCCTAATGGTTCAAAATAAGGTAACGTAATACAAGACAAACAAGTTTCAGGGATAAAAAAGCTCATACAAAACATCAAAATAAAATAAAGACTTGCAACTATACATATAATGTGAAAAACATAATACAAAGTATGTTACCGTAAGAAAAAAAATATAAACGAAGACATGATGGTTTAAACATGCACAACTTTATCATACATAAATACGAAATTCCTTAAAAGGTGTTTTACATGTCTATGCTACATGTAATTAGTAACGTGAAGTTAGTTTAGTTGATATTTTTGATAATTTGAAACTTTCTATATTTAAGTTTTGGAAATGATGACTTTAACAAATATCGCAAACGCAGAATTTACTGTACCGTAATATATACCACTAGAATAAATTTATGCAATTAGGGACGTATAAATTTTAAAGCATTATAGAAATGTGTTTTGCTGTAACCTACACAACTAGAGAAAATTTATTCAATTAAAGACGTGTCAATATTAAAGCATTAAAAATATAACAATGTGTACTGTTTATGGCGAATTATTACCAGCTAGTCTAGTAAAACTTGATAGGAAGACAAATGTCTATTCACGATTCGATAGGCTGTTAGTTTGCAAAAGTTGCGCTGTGTTAAAATTTTATAATACAGTTAAACCCATGGAGCGGTCCTTCTTTAGTCTTCAAACTTCTCTAAATTAGATAAATTTTTATTTAGGACTTACTCTTGTTCTTGGAAGCACAACTGATCACGACTTTTATTGCGCTAATTATTATGCTGGTATATGGTATATGGTGGATTTTTAATCTTCATAATTATGTCCAAATCACGATTCTACTAAATGGAGCTATCATTGCTCTAGAATTTTTCCTTTTGTTTTGTAATTTGTAAAAAACATCTGATGACTCTTTTAAAAATGAATTATTATTTGTTCAAGTGCATTTTATATTTGCATGAAAACGGATCTCCATATAATCGCGAGAGGTTATTCTGAACATTATTATGTTGTGTTAATAGCTTTATATTTTATCAATTAGGGGCAATTTCTAGAGTAGGCGTTGCTGATTGCTTTTTTAACTTTGAAATGACGTCTTGTAGTATGTTTTTACCAGACAATTAGCAATTGTTTTTTTTTATTGAAATTAATTTTTACAATGATACTATCTAATATTAATTGCAAGTAAGCAAATTCGAAAGGTATCTTTTCTAACAGTACCGTTTGGTCCATTGTTGTGATTGTTTCCAAAGTAAATACATGTTAATCCATCTTTCATACAAAGCTAGCGATACATATACGTTGCATGTTACTTTGTGTGGCTATTTAATTAGAATACATGTATATACGCATAGTTAATATAATATTACAATACAAGAATAAACAACGTTACCACGATTAAATATTTCTTAAAATTACGTTTAAAATAAACAGAGGGGATAAACCAAATAAAAACATAGCAATTAAATTTATTGCCCTAAACAGGGCACGAAATCACAAAAATATGACAGCTAAACTAAATTACATTCTGATATACATATTTGATGCCACTAAACAACTTTACATTACATTTACAGTCAAATCAAACACTTACCTAGTTTTATGTTTTAAAAAGACAAGAAATTTAACTTAATCTCACAAATAATTACTTTAACGGTCAATGTTCCGTTTCTTGACAGCGTTATTACATCAGGTCCGGTGTATATTGTTTAATTCTACAACTGATGCGTTATTATATTTCAATTTCTAGATCGGATGCTGATTTTAAACTTATCTACTGAAGCAGGGATTTTTTTACTTAGGTTTATCTCTTCGCTTCAGTTCTATGGTCGTCACTAAAATTATACAAATACGCAAAGAAATTGTAGGTAGGCTTTTCTAGTTCTGATTACGATAACTCCACTGTTATCTAAACAAAAGCAGATACTGCTGACTTCGTCCGGGAACACAAATACCACCCATTTTATCTTGATTTTATTTATTTCGGTTTACTTACTAGTTGCGTCTATCATGTAATTGATTTTGTTTCTTTCTTATTGATTTCTAATTTTTCTAAACTTTTTATATAACGGAATAGAACAGTAAAATACATATATTTTGAGTGGAAAATATGGTAATAGTAATTATGCATCATAGCATTACATATGAGATATTTTGACCGCGTGAATCTTTCTTTTATACGTAACTATTCCCCGAAATGACATAAACTTGCATATGTTATGTTATGTTCTAATTATTTAGGAGTGGAAAATGGTTTGAAACTGAGGTTAAACGTTGAACAGTATGAATACATGACTGGCCCACACGATGCTGCAGGAGTCAAAATGCTGATCCATCATAAATATGAAATTCCCAGAGTCTATGCATTAGGGCAAGCAGATTCTACTGGTGCAAATGTTTTTGCTGGAGTTAAATTACTTATGGTTTGTATAAGGTTAAAGCAACAACAAAATTTTCAATTTTAAAATCAATAACTAAAATAGTATTTTCATCTGTTATAGCATTTTAGCAAACAGGAACCAATAGGTAGTTTATGCACACTATTGTTTTGTCCAAACAATAATGGTGTAACATTGTTTATTAGTTTTATAAGCTATTGGTTTAAAAAATAATTTCTTTTATATTCAATATTATACACAACCTTACTACCTAAATAAGTAATGACATTTTAGAAGAGTGTATCAAAAATTTTATAGTG
This sequence comes from Limnoperna fortunei, assembly GCA_944474755.1. Lineage (NCBI taxonomy): Eukaryota > Metazoa > Mollusca > Bivalvia > Mytilida > Modiolidae > Limnoperna > Limnoperna fortunei. The sequence continues at coordinate 92,856,780 of OX104113.1, read as the reverse complement.
CATGGTTTATTCAATTCAGACCACCTTCTATGTAAATAACTTGTCATTGAATGTTCTTTTAAATTCAATATATACTATATACTTAGTTTTTATACAGGTAATCATAATTAAAAACAACAAGTGTTTTCAGAGCTCATTTTAGAAGGGTTGAGCATAGAAATTTCAAATTTTCTAAATGATTATACAGAGATGAGAATAAAAACAGACTTAATTATTAGATTAACAAAACATTTTATCGATATTTTTTGAATTTTTTATATAATATCAAGCAATTAGAAGTCTATGTGTTAGTTTTTTGTCTTTTGTGAGATAACTGGTCAAAAAGTACTTAAAATGGTATTCTTGGTCAAAATAACCTCCCTTGTTGAAAGTTTCATTTTTATATAACCTATAACGAGCTGGTTTATGCAAAAACTGTATTTTCACCATTAATTAATTGTAGTTATATTATTAGAATATGACTTTCATTATTACGTTTAATTTTAATGAACATAAGAGTTTTCAATTATTTAGTTATTATTAACTTTACTATAAATGTGATATATATTTTCTCATTTTCACAAAAAGGACGGACGGTGTTCGGCATCCCCTCAATTTAACATATACAGTACTTGTGTACCTTATTATTTCAAGTTGAACTTGATATCATCCAGAAATAGACACATTTGACCTTTTATATTGCCTTTAGCAACACTACATGTTTTGAGGTGGTGGGGTGGTGATCAGGTTAAGACCATTTCCCAAGTCTAAGTGTAAATGTGATGTTAATTATTGATAACATAGTTGTTATATTCTAGCTTAAATGTCCTCAACTATTAAGATACTTCCTTTCAGGTAAATAACTTACCATGTCCCCATGGACGATGCGATACAAAAGAATTAGATTACGTAGACACATATTCACAAGGAGGCTGCAAACTAGACTGTTTGTCTAAAACTGCAGCAAAGCAAAGTGGCTGTAGACATATTTACATGCCTTCTAAAAACGGTATGTAGTATGTAAGAGGTCGATAACATGCTACTATCAAGTTAAATGATGGGCGTGAGCAAGGACTCATAATTAGAATCAAATACTACAATTAACAGATAAAACTTATAGAAAACTCAAAAATGCAGTTTTGTTGTTGTTTGGAAGAAGTTACTTTTATTCTACCAAGTTTATTAAAGTATACCAAATAGAATGTTTTTTCGAAGTGATGTCGTTTGTATGCGAAGCATCACTTGCTCTGTAAAATTAAGACAAACATAATTCTAATAATTTCCAGATGTTGATTTAATTTTCGTATTTATCAGATAAAAAATATCTATAAAGGACTCTGGGACTCGACCATCAGATCAGATCGTCATAACGCTTCGTAATGTGGCTAATAATGAGACCCTTTGCAATCATAGCTGCAACGTGTGTGAAGCGAGGCGCGTTCCTTGCATAAAAAAGAAACTTCCGGTTGTTTCGAGAAAGAAAATGTGCATTGTTTCCGCTATAAAATGCTTAATTTTATACCCTAATTAACACTTCATATTTTTCCAGAGGCTCTGAATTGATTTAGTGATTGATGACTAACTTGGGTTTTGTCCTAGATGTATCTGAAATACTGCTAGCTGGCCGTAAAGAAACAATTACTAAGTCAGTCAATTAAAAACATTTCTTTAACTGTGAAGACGCATTAAGAAAGATTAACTTGTGTCCTCGTGTGATTTTACTTTTGACCGGAAGTTAATAGAGTTAAGACAAAAGTTTTGTTTTCTTCGACTTTTTTCAACGTAAGGGGCCACAACTCTGCTTTTGGCTCAAAAAACCTTCAAAGAATTATTGGTGTGTAGCTAATGTTCGACATTGTAAATATAATATATGGAATCAAACATTACACTGTCATAGATTATATTTTATGTTACTTGTTGAATTTCTGTCTACAGCTGCTGCATTAATGAATAAATATTGCACGTCTAAATACCTCAATGATAAGATAACATAAGTTTTCTTACTTTTTGGTAAGGATACAGTAAAACAAACCAAGTTGTCAGGACATTAAAGGTATACTGACTGTCTACACGCAATCACTTAGGTCCATTGAGAACTTTCTATTTGACGTGTCCATTTTTCACACTAAATCTGAGCCATTGGAACTAGGCAGACATATTAAACAGTTAAGTAATTATTATTAACGTAAATAAACAAATACATATGTATACAAAATAGATACTTCCCATTATTTTAGGTTATCCACCTGTATGCACCATCGAAAAGTACTACAGTTGTTTGAAACATATGTTAGGTATGTACTTAATGTTAAGTTAAGAAATGATTATCAACCTTCTTCTAAAATTTAAAAACATATAAAGTGGTAGAATAGAGAGTTTTATAAACACATGGTCATAGAATGTTAAATTTTAATTATTAAAGATTAGGCTAGACCCCAGCTCATTTTAGTATTCTAACAAACAATAAACAGTAATGTAAAATAACCATATCGAGCGAAGACAAATAATGTAAGCTTAGTTACATCACTTTGAATAAAGCGTTTCCAGTTTTGTCAAAATTACATTAATTGTACTCAAGCCAACCGATACATTTTAATGCAAGATACAGATGATTATGCATCTTAAAATGTAAACATGGCATACTAGACATTATTAAAAATCAATAGCAGAATACCACGAACTATAAGTTTTTATCAAACGTTTAAAAAAAACTAACAAAAGAGTGAAATCAGAGTAACAACGTACTGTTTAGTGGACTTTGTGTCTGTATAGGCAAAATTGTCTGAAAAGGAAATTCTTACGCATAATAAGAGTTACATACATACATTAAGGAATAAGACACACTAAAGTCATGCAATAGCAATTTGATGGTAAGGTCAGCTGGTAATAAACCAATCAAATGTTTTTGCAGAAATTTTTCCAAACGTGTATGAAGAAAATTGTAACTGTGCAGTACCATGCATATTTTATGGATACGAGAATGACATATCATTCGCTTCTACGTCAATGTTTGCTGCTGAAAAATTCTTGGCGAACAATGTTACCTTCAAACTTCAACAGGATTTAAAAGCTGCAAAGGAAGTCACATCGCGGATGAACGTGAGTTCAATGAGTTCAAAACTCTACACACAATCTTTAATAGAACGTTAATACAAATAGAGGATAAACTGTTAACAAAATTTATTGATCTAATTGAAAAACTCGAAATAGATTTTTTTGGTGAATTCGAACACGTAAGAAATATTTGCGAATGGAAAAATGGCTATATGGATACCAAGAATACATAGTGGAAAAGAATTTTATGAGGGCACGAGATGCTTATGAGGAACGTAACTTTCACGTGATTAGTCTTGCATACACAGAGTATATTCTCATAATAGAAAACAGCATACGAGAATTGAATTCCACTTTATTTGATGATGGAGTAGTGAGGGATTTTCTTTATCGCCAAACAATCAATACATTGGTGAATAGACAAGATATTGTTCGGAGATCACTGATTAATTATACAGAATTAATAACAGCTTATAGAACCGGCGTTAGCATTTTTAACTATACATATGATTATGCACCTAAATCACACAATGACTATGCCGTTCCTGCATACTTGATGAACGAATCATTGACGCACAACAATTACGCTTCAAAGTATTCAATGCTATTTGAAAGTTACCTAAATCGAACTGATCAAATTTTAGCATATCTCATTGAAATAACGTCAGCTGCTTATGAAAACAGAAATGTAACAGAAGAACATATGTTTTACGGACGCGAGGAGTTCCAGTGGTTAATGAGAAACTTTGTGTATGCTAAGTCTGTATTTTATTACGAGGTTATCGAACGGCCGAATCGGGTACTAGCCGAGAGGCATTCTGAGTTTACAAAAAATGCTTTTCTGCAAATACAGTTATTAAATCGATTGAAGAAATAGTTCAGTCCTTAAAGGGAAAAGCCGGGGACGTGAACACTTCATTATTTACACCTCTCCGCGATATTAGTTATCAAATGATTCAATATTTTTCAAACGACTTCGGGAACATATTTGATATTGCAACACATTTTACCTCTGGAGTGGCGACAAGTGGTAAACTTGATCTAGAAAACCTATTACAACTTATTCTTAAAGATAATGCTGATATTGTGGCAAAATTGGATCAGTTGAAATCGTTTAAAACGGACATTTATGATGGCATAGTAAACGATATCAACTCGTATGTTTACTATAACTTTACGAAGCATTATGATTTTTTAAAATCCTTCGATGCAATAAAAGTTGAATTGTCACGTAATTACACTGAATTGACGTCAAAAGTACAGTTGTATGAAATGGTCGGAGATGGATCTGAGTTCCTGAAGGCTATAAATAATTTAGACATCTACTTTAAGTCCTATATTTCAATAATGGAAATTAACAACGACTTTTTCAAGTAAGTCGTATTGTCTAATATAGTTATATAAAAACATCAGTTTTTACATTGACAAGAAAATGAACATACTTCTTTGTTGGTCTTGGCTCGGTTTAGACAAAGAAATTATCTGTTTAGTATTTTGCAAAGTTACATTATGTGTCTAGGAATTACAACAGAATACGTAGGGAAACACACAATTAAAAAAGACATGTTTTTGCCCTGAGAATGTTATGTAAAGAAATAAAATGCACACAGATAAGTTTATATAAATTAATATCTTGCATCACAAGTCTGTTACTTCTAGACTTCCACCATACTTCAAAAACATATTTGTTCTGATTATATTTTTTACCTATACTACCCCATTGCACCCAGATTCTACATTAACAAAAAGGTATTGCATGATCTTTTGATCAAAGACTTCAAAGCCGAACCTCCTGACTGCTCTTGCCACAATTTCTTATTCATATATAGTCCTGAAGGCCCTAATAATTGGAGATCTTTACATTGTTGACAATAATAGAGTCTGCAATATTTTGTCCACAGGAACAAAATACCGTAAATTTAAATTTATCAACTGCAATAACAATTTAAAGTTATTGATGTATTCAATAGAGGAATATACCAGAAAATTGGCAAAGGCAAAGAAAAAAGACGAGAATCATCAATCTTTAGAAGTCTTGATACTGTTAAAACTTTGTCCGACATTCATGACAAATATGTTGTTCTGCTAGCAGATGCAGATAAGACCCTAACATCATATTTTCATCTGCACAAACATCATATAGAATGTTAAATAAATAAATAAATTAGGCATGGAAAGTTCACATGAAAATCCTACTTATGCATCCACTACGATTTCCAAAAACGAGATTCTTGGAAATTAATCACAAATCGGTGCTGGCATCCTTTGGTCTTAAGATGAAAGTCGAAGATTTTGTACCTCCCTTCATTTATTGGATACCAAAAACTGCACATAAATTCATACAGACAGCGTTTCATGCATGTACATGTAGCAGAGTCGTCTTAATGTACCACTAAACCACTATCGCAACTCCTGATCACTATTAAACAAAAAAAACCCGGAATTTTAAAAATACTGTAACACTTTCTACTTCAGCAGTGCATAAATGAAATGTGGATAATGAAAAATTAAAACAACTGATAGAAATCATGAGGTCTGGATCTCTTCCCCAATGTAACAGAATTGAAACATTTGTTCTTTCGACATTCTTCATATCTTATTAAACGGAAAGAGAATACATATAAATGGTAATTAGCCTAGAAAGAACTTCAATCACTCTAAATCAACTATTAAATATACCAAAGACCAAATCTGTCAAACGTTAGATTTTCTGATTGGCAACATATTTGCCACGTTTAGTGGGCATGGTTTTCAACCAACTGTTTGTATTTCAATGGGTACAAATCTTCTATTTGACCTGTTGTTGTACTCTTATAAAGCAGAGTTCCTAGAAGGCCTGCTAATGAAAAAGACTGGTCCAGACGTTTCATTTCTCTATATTGATGATGTGGTGACTATTTGCATTCGATCTACCGTAGCCAGCTTTAAATCAAATGCACTATCAATACACTTAGGACGGCATCTTAGACCTATTTCTAGAATTAGATTCAAGAAAACTACAAACTAGACTCTACGACAAACGTGATGACTTCAACTTTCTAATTGTCAACTTCCCGTTTGTCGATAACAACATTTCAGCAAATCGGCGTATTGTGTGTACATTTCACAACTTACGTTATTCTGTACCCTGCGATCGGTATTCCGATTTTCTAGACCGCTCACTGCAGTTGGCTACAAAGCTATTTAAACAAAGGTTTGTTATAGCTAGGCTGATGTTATCCCTCCAGATGTTTTATGGTCGTCACCATGACTTCATTGATTGTTATGGGAAATAAATCTTTCAAATACGATTGGAAATTTTCGCTGACTCATAGTTATTCTTTCCTATTCCTGGATTTGACTTTTTTCCTAGACATGACAATGAGTAACTAGCCGGGTGTCTGATAAGAGGCAAGCACTGAATACTCGTCCGGAGCACCTGAGTGCACACATGGTTTTATTATGTTTTGGTTTATTCGCTTTCTGCTTTTGGTTTTTGTTTAGCGTTGCATATGTTTGTCTATATCCAGATTTGAAATTGTCCCTTGATTTTCGGCTCATGTTGTTCGGGTTTTCTTGCTATTTTTATATGATAAAGTATCGTTATCAGGTTTGATTAACATAAAGCACACTTTCGATTTTTTTTATATAACCATTCAACTCATGTGTTATAACTTACAGGCAAAATTTCCTACAGCTTGATATATTCTATAAACAAATGAAGAAATCACACAGCAAAAGGCATACGATATGTTTGCTCTTATTTGTAAGTACTTGACATTGATATTAATAAATTTTGTATCATTATTCTTACCTAGTATAAGTATTTTTAACTGTTCATTATAATAATAAGGTGTTATAATGAAATGGTTTTGTCATTGTAATGTGCAATTGTGTATTATTTAAGGCGACACATCAGGATTTCATGCGGCTCTCATAGCATATTGTCACTTTGTCCTAACATCGTTTGTTATGATTCACCGTGAAACAACAATCACAAGTCATTCATTTGACTTGATTTGACACGATCAACCACCTTCAAACGACAAGGTGTTACATTCAAATAATACACTTGAAATTTTGATTTTTTATTTCTTTATATAGTTATATATTGACATTATATTTTATGATACAGTTGTGTAACCTTTCATTGATTGTCACTTTCTAAATAAATTATCTGGAAAAATTACAGTTAAGGTTTTACGATTTTAAAGCATTTAAAACTGTTAGTTCTGTTAATGGTGTAATCATAATTTTTATTTATTGTATATTTTGTTAATTTTAGGTGATATTGGTGGTTCAATGGGGTTATTCGTAGGTGCCAGTCTTATGTCCGTGTTTGAATTATTGGATCTATTTGTTAGTCATATCGTCTTGCCAAAATAATTCCTCGTGACACTTCTGTCTTGCATAGACATTTTTTTGCAAATGAAGGAATCAATCCAAGACTTCCAATTTTGAGTATCATTTTAAACAAAAAATAAAATTGAAACATTTGGCCATCTGACTAGCTAACTTACAAATTTAATTGACGTGGGTGCCAAACGAACTATGATTGACTACAATATAAACCAGCCTCTTGCGATTAAGTAAAGGTCCTTCGACTCAAACTTTATTACAGAAGTCTTTCAGCAGGTCTCTGGTTATCATCGGTGCACCTTTTCTCTTTCAAAAACCAACCGGACTACAGGCTGCACTGCATAAATTGCTAAACCTGATGAACATATTAATAACTAACAGAGAAATACCAAGAACGGATTGCCTAACAAAACTCAAATCTGTGACGAATTCATGCAGCATTTTGTATCTACGAAACTGACAGAGATGTTATGACAACTCTAGAGTGCAAATATGTTGTAGTTAAACCGGATAATTGTTAGACGCTGTATGTAATGTTGAATGGAATATTAACTTGTTTGACCGTGTTAACTGCTAAATGATTTTTTAAAATCATATAGGCTTCTGGTTTGTATGATAGCACGTGCGAAAGTCACGTTTTATCCATAATCTAGCCCCTTAACAGATAAATTAAGATTATTGCTACCTAGCCACAGGCCACATGAAAACTGATGCTATGTATAAAATATCCGTCAACATGAACTAAACAAAAACAATTCACAGTAAGCATGTATACTATCGTTTAGTTTTGTGCTCATTTCTATGATAGATAATCATAGATCTTTGATGTATTCTACAGTAAGCGGCCTACTATGAATTATTAACTTGAATTCATGTTTCCAAGTTATAATCTATAATAGATAGCGTAGGTCCAATGTTAGCTTGCTGGATTTGCAATAAAGTTAGGGAATTTTGGTGATAAAAGGTCTACAACATCTTAACCATTTGGATTTAAAATATTGTTTGGGTTTGAGCGCAACTGATGAGTCATAATTAGACGAAAAGTGCGTGTGGCGTACATAAACTCTATTAATGCTAATTCTAAAAATCTCTGATGATATTTTATTTGCTATAAACTAGGACCATACTGTTGGGTTCACAGTGCCCGACCTATAGATTTGCCTAACGCGTCCCTTGGTGGCGGATAAGGACGTCAGGTTAAAATGAATAATCGCGGCTCACAGTGGGTACCGTGTAAGGATAGTGCCACATTCCTTGCACGATGAATACCCATTTGTACATGTACATAAGAGTAGGCTCGTTGTAGCAGCTACAAAACGATAAATTGTCCGCCCTACCCATACCACATATATTTCTTGTGGTTTTCAAAATAGTTTTCCTTTAGTCCATATTTCCCTAATTCATTTATTGTTTGTCAATTTGTTCTTGTCTTGAATATAGCTGAAATACTGCTCGCTGGACGTAAAGCAAACATCTAATCAATCAATCAACTAAAATCACAATTATGTATACAGTATATTGAATTACGACACGCAAAAGTAACATTTTATTTTTAATTTAAGATAATAACCAGATACACTGTAGCCGTAAAAAACGCATCCTATATTTTGCCAAAGCACAAAAACAAAATGGGAAGTCTTGTAGAGATAAGCCATGGTTTATTATGAATGTAAATTCACAAGACAAAAAAACTATAAAAATGGAAAATGAAAATGGAAGAGAAATGTTAAGAAGAGGAGAAGTGAAAAATATAAAATCAGGAGGTGTTTCAAGCTGAGAAACAGTACAAAAATACTTTAGACAAAAATATTAAACTTCACCGTCAGGAAATTAGAAATAAAATTTAAATTTAAAATAAAAAACAGTAACCCAAAGGAACATTGGAAAAACTGCTAATAAAAGTAAAGAAAAAATACACGTTACATAGCTATTTAGCAAACATAGCTATTCTAAGGGACAGATTAAATTGTTTCTCTTCGGAAAAACAATTTGGCTTTAAAAAATCCTAAAATGTCCCAATATTCACTTTTTGAAATTCTACAAAGCAGAAAGAAAAGGCTGTTTTTATGCTTTGACTTTGGGAGAGCCTTCAATACAGCCTGGCGAAAGGCTTTGTGGTACAAATTGCTAATGAATAACATTAGTGGTAAATTGCCTAATACTATTTTAAGTATGTAATATAATGTTTAATCTTGTATTGTATATAACAATTGCAAATCAGAATATTTTCCTTGTGAGATGGGTGTACGGCAAGGTGAAAGATTTTTATATCCCTTATTTTAAAAAGACCTGTAAACCTTGTTGGAAAATGGAACCTTATTAGACTTAAAACAGTTCAAATATTGCAGAAGAACGTCTAAGTGTTTTTCTGAAATTTTTTGTGCTACTCTATGCAGATAATACCGGTCTTTTGGCAATATTTCCTTCAGATCTCCATACCGAATTGGAAAATGTTTAGAGTATTGTAAATTGTGAAAACTTAAAACAAATACAATGATGACAAAATACTTCCGGAAGACCCTTAGCAGATTTACATGTTTATCTTGACGGTTTAGAAATTAATTAGTTAAATGAATTTAACTATTTGGTAAAATATGCTACAGAACAGGAAGCTTTAACATGGCAATTCATAGCAAGCAGATAAATCAACTAAGGCAATGCACAAAGTTCTCTCAAGATAGGCAGAGTGCATAACCATATCTATTTAATGCCTGTTAGAACTATCTGATAAATTGTAAAACCTATTGTATGGTTCGGAAATTTGGGGGTTTTCGACAAGGATTACTTGCTTAGAAATCGTTCAGTTAAAGTTTTTAAATTTTAGTGAAACTTAAAACATGTACACCAAGTTATATGATAGATAAAGAGCTTGGCAGATCGCATATTGAACTTGACATTAAACTAAAAATGGTTTCATTTAGGGCAAGACTCCTCTCTGGTAAACAAACAAAACTTTTTTTTTATCGTACAAAATGTTGCGGGAATTATATATGGCAAACATGTTAATATTTCATTAACACGGCAGTCTTCTCTAACATTTGGATATAGCTTTATTAACACTTAGTGGCTTGTCTCCAACATTAAACTTATTTTACATTACCAGTTTAAGCAGCATAAGCACGAGCTTGTGGAAAATTCCCCTTAGGCCATTAATTCTATACATGAATTTTTATAATTTGAAAATAACTTAAACATTCTGGACAATCGGATATTAATACGCTTTTTAAATTTCGCACGACAAATCACAGACCACCAATTGCCCTTGGTAGATGGAACAATCTAAACGGAGCAAATAAGATTTGTGTTTACTGCAATGCTAAATAAATTTACGATGAATTTTACTATTTGCTAAAATGTAACACTTATCGACTGAGAGGAAATCAATTATCCAAAAAGAATATTTACAAACTTAAGGCCAAATGCACTTAAATGCTATTAAATTATTTGCAACACCAAAAAGGAAAACCTAATTAAACTATGTAAATTTTGAAGAATATTATTAAATAAATTATTTGTTCTCAAGTCATTGTTTCCTTCTTCCCGTAATGTACACAGTGTATATACATATTGTACTGTATTGTTATTGTATTGTTTACTTTGAAAATGTATCGTATTTTAATACATCTCCATACTATTGTATTGTTTATGAGTGAGAATAAAAGAATGTCTATTATAAGATGAATTCAAAAGTTTAAAATAGTCATAGAATCCAACTTACTACGTGTTATTAGACTCGACTTCATTTAAATTTCGAATGCCTTTTGGCTCAATATGAATTATTTATCTTGAATTCATCTTAGATTGTGGGTCACAATCCTAGGGGAAGTTGGTGTTATATTGTTAAACATGTCTTTATTGTAATACAAAGCTTATAAATTTAATTGCATTTACAGATATCAATAACAGTCAAGCGGAATGTTTCAAAATCAAGATCAGATGAATGAATGATTAAATTTTAAATTAACTGATTGCATGATACAGCCACTAATAGATTGCAAGTTCTAATTGACAAGGTATTGTCAACATTCAGCTGTCGTTAGATGATATTTACACGCTCAAATATTTAATATTAAAATAATAATTATTAAGAAAAAGTATGCGGCCGTTCATGTCACAAAAAGGATATGAATATGGCCCTGCTTTGTTATGGGGATATTTCTTAAAAGTATTGCCTTATGTTTGAAAAGTATGCTGATTTGAAAAACGAATGAAAAAGTATATGCTTACTGTTATAAAGGTTCGGATTGATTTTTTAAGCTACTTAACTTATCATGCCACAATTGAATCCTGTTTGCTAATAAGATTTCTGATTGGTTGAAGTCTAATAACAAGTAAGCCTATGTTTATTCAAGTAAGCAGATGTGTTTTATTTCCTGTATGTTGTTTTTTCATCTTTTTTTCAAAAGTATGTCGATGCTCGTCAAAAGAAAGTTGATACAAAAAAATTTAACCTGTAGAAACATCGCAATTGTGACACGATCAGATAGTTAAAAACTGAAGCAATGGCTTTTTAAAAGTAAGCCGATACTTTTTCACGGAAGCTTGGAGCTGCCTGTTCTTGTTCCTTTAATGTCAAAATATTTTCAATAATGATCATGGAAATTTGTCTAAGTGAGCAATAAGACGATTTATTTATCAAGAATAAGTTAAAATGAAAATATTTTTTATTATCTTAATTATCAGGTCATAATGAAATGGTTTTTATATGTCAACATATTTTCGATAATGATCATGGAAATGTGTCTATTGTTTCCTAATACAAATTTTCACGACAATTATTGTAAATTAATATGATGACATAAGCAATAAGATCAGGCAACTTCCGTATTTATACAAATCTACCTGGCAATTTGTCGACATAATTGAAGAATTTCAAATTATAGCCTGATAATTAAGACAATTTCCAAACTCAGGCGATGGTGAGATACATGTCTCCCAATTTAAAAACACTAAATGTGATAGTGACACGGTAAATACCCCTTTTCTCTTATGATAGTACACTATTGTTCGGCATGACTGAAGAATTGTTCAGCAGCCTAGATAAAATGATTAAATGATTAAAAGACTTTGGCAACGCATAAGCGATATAGAGGTTTCCTGCATTGTGGCAGTCCAGAACCGTGCAATGAGATTTTAATGGTAAAAAATGTTTTTAGACACTGGTCTAGATGTACAAAGATGGATAAGGACAGAAAGTAGTCATATAGTTAAGAACTTGAGTTATCAAGTTATGGAAATGTTAAAAATGTACACTAAAAATATCAATATTTCAGTTGGAATAAAAATTGTTTGATAAGTATAAAACTAACTGGTGTAATGGACTTTTGTCTAATGGTCTAAGTAATATGTTGAACTTATAAGTTGCTTGAAACTACATTCTGTATTGAACAAAATTTGTAACAAAAGTTAAAGTTCAGATGTTAAGTTCAGATGTGGATTAGCACCTTTAAAAAATAAAACTAACGAACGATAGTAGAAAAGGATTATTATGACTATTTTATTGGGAATACCATTTAAGATGAAAAGCATGTTTGTTAAGATTAAATAGATTAAAAGATGGTTTAAGACTTTAAATCGTTATTAGTTGATGTATTGAATCAAGATAATTTTTCCTCCATACAAGATGAAGAATTTATTCTTATTCAGCAATGATAATGTGTGTTATTCTGTTGCCAGAACCTGCCATAATATCTTAAGAAGAAATAGTATTTTATAACATTAACTGTGCTTTGTATAGGTTCTTTCTTTTATTTTTTAACACTTCAGATAAAAAATTAGAACAAAACTTAATATTTAATTTTTAGTTTGTTGCGATAGATAAGTCATATTATTGATTTTACGATACCTATAGTAAATATGCGCACTTAGTAAACTCTAGTAGAAAATTAGCTAAATTCATTCACAGAGTGCACTAAAAACTACTTCAATTGATATTTAATATAAATTGGCTGTGTTCCTTATTGATATATCCATGTTAAGAGACATATAATTATTATTTTCACTTATTTTCTATTTTAAGCCCATGACAAGCTATTATATTTAACTTAAACTCTAAGGTGACAGATAAATCCAATATACCGGTGTATTTCATTTTCTATATTAATATGCACATACTTATATAGGTAATAAGAGCAGGCAGCTCCAAGCTTCCGTATTTGTTCACTCTGCATGACATGAAGCTATTTTCCATTGAAAAGTAAGCTGATATCAGTATCCCTATGATGACATGAATGGCCACTAATACATAAATAACTACACCTACCATACAATTATAACTATAACTAAATACCATACTACACATATCAAGTCAATCATGATACATTAGTGATGCAATTAAAAACCATATTAAATATTTTTGTATAATTGCATGAACAAGATACTTATATTTCAATCTGATATATTTTAAACCTATGTAATATTTGAATTTGCTCTGTCTAATTAGACACGTAAGAACAGCGATATTGTACACGCCTGTAACAAATGGGACCAATACGTTGTTTCCTTAAAAATATTAGATCGCATTTTTTCATTACGTAACCTATGTTTATTTGTAATTTAAAAACTTGATGTATTTTTTTAGCTTTGAATATGACCGTTTGCGTCAGAATTGATTTAAAATAATAGCATTTATCCAGAATATAAACATATATAATAACTTTTGAGCAATATGATAAACCATAAATATTCGCAAGAAACGTGTTATTAACTTCTTTGTGAACATTATTATTTGTTCATATTGTCTCCTTCCGAAGGTCGGGCTTCTCTTCGGGTACTCCAGCTTCCTCCCCAATAAAAACTGGACGCCATGATATAGCTGAAAAATTGCTGAAAGTTGTGTTACAACATCAAACAAACAAACAATCAAATTGTCTTCGTTAACAGATAAAGTTTTACGATATATTTTTAGAAATATGTGCATCTGTACTTTTCCAGCAACCAAATATGATACTGCCCGTATGTCATCGTTACTTCGAATTTAGAGTAATTATCGCCCCATGCACCCCAACTAGCTACACGTAAATGACACAGTTTTAATCATCGGAATAAATAACCAATTTTATACGTAATAAGTAACAATCACTACTATTGTAACCCATCTATTTTCCACAAAACGGACTACAGTAAAGTTAACCAATGTTTATTTACTAGAATTCCATATATGAAACACAAGCATGAATTTCAAAATAAAACCGGATGTCCAAAGATGAATTATGGTGTTGTTGTTGTTGTTGTTGTTGTTGTTGATGATGATGATGATGATGATGATGATGATGATGATGATGATCTATAAAATATGATATAAGATGATATTCAATGTGATTGTTAGCGTATATGTGCGTGTGCGGTAAGAAGCGGAAATTACAACAAAATCTTAATATAGAACCAATTAAAGCTTAAGAAAATAAAAAAAAAAGACACTATTAGCGCTCCATATATTTAAAAATTTACGAAAATGAGTAGTCCTTATAATATTAATTTAACCGTATGAAATGTGTATTACGTTTGTAAAATGCACTTAAAGATGCGATCTTTTATCTATGAATTACTTATTGCTTATCAATACTGTAAAGAAGATTTAATAGGTTCCCTTGACCTATAAATCCAACATAATGTACATTTCAATCTCAAAATTGTCAGAATATTTCTTAGTAAGTAGATTCAAAACATATACCAGTCAAGTTTTACGTGTTTGAAAAAATATTGTCACACAAAAATGTCTGGCGAATATTTGATCTAATTAGTGGTTTCAACAAAATACTGCAAAAAATATCGAAATGACACGTTTACGAAAAACAGAAAGGTTAGCTAGGACAGAAGGGGAGGGAAATACGTCAATTTATGCCAGTCAACAATCGGCACAACTATAAATTTAATTTCCCCTATTTCACACGAATTTTGCAGTACATGTCTCTTGCTTTTTACATTTTTAATTAATATTTAAATTATAAAAACCTATCATCGGCATTAAAAGTGTATTGGTCTTGTTTTATCAAACAGTCGTAGTGCCGTGAAAATATACACAAAACTGTGCAAAAATGATTAAATTTTATAGTTACAGTAAAGTTATTTGACCTAATTATTATGACTGAAAGAGCTAGAAGGTTGTACTCGACTTTATACATCTTTCCTTGCCGAAACGTTCTGTTCATGAGGTGGTGGTTGGGGGTTATTCCACGTGCTCTTCGGGCTTTATCCCCAATAAAAAAGTGGATCGCTTTTCTAAAAGATTGCTGCAAGTGGCAAACAAAAAATCATTTAAAAAAATTATTAAAAATCTTTTTATTTCGAGTTTGATATGAACATATAGAAATGTTATATTTCGCGCCTACATATGTAACAGTTTATTTTGGCTATTTTTCTCTCCTTGTTACAAAATAATTTTTTTTCTTGTGTAAAATTTGGTAAAGAAAAGGAAAAAAATATAAACTAAAACAAACTAATATATTTATTAATATTAACCCTATAATTTGACAAAAAGAAGAAGGAACCACAAAATTGAATCCTTCGTTGCATCAGTATTCGTGTCTGTGACTTTGTGTTGCTGTTTTTTTCGTGACAAATGAAACTGCTTACCGCAATGGGTCGAGCT
Organism: Limnoperna fortunei; assembly: GCA_944474755.1. NCBI lineage: Eukaryota > Metazoa > Mollusca > Bivalvia > Mytilida > Modiolidae > Limnoperna > Limnoperna fortunei. The sequence continues at coordinate 92,840,819 of OX104113.1, read as the reverse complement.
TATGCTCCTGTTGTAGATCTTAAATACATGTAGTGCAAATTTAAATCAACAATTATTTTCCACAGTTAATCAGCATTTTAAAGATCGTTTGTATTTTACGATTTACACAACTAGTACCACTCAATATTAAACACTTTACTAATAAAAGATGAAGAATGCTGGTTTATAGCCTGGAAATTTCAGTTATTACTTCATCGATTTAATATTGGTGTCTCTGATGAAATTTAATAATAAACCACTTGGTGGATGCATACTCTGGTCAACTGAAAGTGCCCGAGAGTGTTTCCAGCCCAGTACGATACAGAGCAATCTAAATCAAGTATTAAAATTAATGTGTCTAGTGCCAACGTAAATGTGTATTTACATTCTATAAAAACTTGTTCCTGCAATCAGTTGAATCTTACTTTTATTAAAATAAATAAATGATGTTACTGGAGGTTACATGGTTTATGTCGGTACTTATTTAACCAAAATCCATAAGAAAAAAATTGTCCACGTTTGTTAGTTCAATATGTATTGCATCGGTTTGCATTATTGTTCTAATGGCCAGTTTCGTATATATAAACGAATGAACGTTGTTGTGATAATTTGTTGTGATGTATTTAAAGATAATTAAAGATGCAAAGTTTAATAAAATTTATTTACTACGCCAGACGCGCGTTCTTTAAATAGTTATTATATCAAGTAGTTATTTAACTTTTACATTGTTTGAAATATTTTTCCAGATATGACCAAAAACCGGCAATCGGTAGGATTTGCCAAGAATTGCAGTTTACTGGTTTTATAGGGTGGCCTATACAAATTATAACAACATATATAAATGGTACTTTGAACCTTAAAAATCAATGACAAAAAACAATCATAGAAGCCATTCGTTAATAATATATCCTTCAAATGAATCGATTTCAAACATAGGGGCAGTAAAATAGCCAAAAATTTATCTATGAACTTAAACTGTGCATCATTCCAGTTGAAAATATGTTTATGAATATATTTTTGTTAGAAACATATGTCAACCATTAAAATAATTGAATTTGAAATGAAGTTTCCTATTACTTGGTAGAAAATTCTACTCAAGGTATTTACACATTTTTTTTTTTCTATAAAATTTGTCTCCTAATGTTTAATATCGATGACAAAAACAAGATAATTGTTAAATAGAACGAATATAAAAGATAACGGAGAATATACGAACAATTTACTATTAAATGTGTCAACCACTTAAATATTTAAATTTGAAATGAAGTTTTCTATTTATTGGTAGAAAAGTCTCCTCAAGGTAATCAAGATAAAGGTTATTTACACATCTTTATATTTTCTGTAAAATGTTTCTCATAATGTTAAATATTGATGAAAAACAAGATAACACCTTTATTAAATGGAACTAATATAACAGATAATGGAGAATATATAAACAATTTTGCTCCAAGAAAATTTCGTTGAATGGTTAAATGCATCATTTTTATAATTATAAAATATGATGATTTTTTTGTTTAACTGATTTTCATATACTGTGAAAGTACTTAAATTCATGGGTATCAATTTTCGTGGTTTGGTAAAATTTTACATGTTCGTGGGTTCTTAAATTCGTGGACTGACGGTTTCCGAAAATGCAAAAAGTGAGGTAGCGATCAAAATAAATGATTACAGCAGAATCATTTTCACTGTTGATAATAAACATTAACATATAAAGAAGACAAAACAGTTTCATTACCTGGTGTTGTTTACTCGCGTGGTAACGAATATAAAATTACCAACACGGAAATCAATAGCTAATTATAAACACGGTAATGTATTAATTAATTGCAATAAAAACTACTTTGAGTATTTAATTTTCTAATTGTTATCTATAGAAGCATTCCTAGCCGAAGGGCATTTGTCACTTCATGTGTTGAGTATCAATAAATACAAAGGTGTAATTTAATGTCATTTGTGCCACGATTGGCATTATCACAACATCCATTTGATATAGCGTGTCATTGATATGCACTAATAAAGATAAAGTATAGCTTATCTTTTAAATATTTTATTTGTTATTTTAATTTATGTTCAAAGGAGCAACCAAACTCATAATTCCGATAATAATTTGTTACTTTTTAACATCGAAAATGAACACCTTATATATCCCCACCTTGTCCGGAAGTAGATGTTTCTTCGTACGCTTTACAATTAAATAATACCTACATTTAATAAAAACACAATTCCAACATGAAACCTGTAACATAATCATTAAGATGGATTTTGAGCTGAACATTAGTAATGGATCGAACCACAAAATCATATATTACATTTACAAATAAATGTCTGATCTCGGACATATTCAGATCGTTGTTCCCAAGTTCCCATTAGTTAATGAAGTTTTATTCTTCGTTGGATTTTTAATTTCGTGGTCCGAGGCCTCCACGAAAACCACGAAAATTGGTACCCCACGAATAAAAAGTATTTCACAGTATATCAATTAGTATTTAATACGTCTACGTTTAGTTCTCTGTGAACGTCTCATAAACAATTGCACAGGAGCAGGTTGAGGTCGTTGATTGTCTGGAGAAGGTTGTGGTTGTGGTATTGCAAGAATGGGTGGAGCAGGTTGATTAGGTATAATTTCATTAATGTGTTCAAATAGTTGTCTTATCTGATTAAATTTGTACAACATGACCCCTAGTAAGAAAAAGATGACTCCAAGATGGTCTTTATATATCTGACAAATCTAGATCAATTTATTTTATTATTTTTCTGAATAAACCTCTTCATTATTACATCTTCTACATGTTCCATGTTTTTTTCAGTAACGCCATATGGCAATTAATAAGATGATAATAACTGGCAATTAATAAGATGATAATAACTGTAAATTAAAAGAGAAAATTTATCAGTTTTAGTCATAGTAATTTTATCAGTTTTTTGTCATTTCTAAAGATACTATTTAAAAAAACAGGTAACAAGAAAAATACCGAATCAATGATTCTCGGATTAGGATGGCTTAATCATGTTTTGTCTGTTATCTCTACTTGTATGTTTGATATACATGCTCTTAAGGGATCCCATCTTTTACTTGGAAAACAATTAGAATTTTGTCTGCCATTTCTACTGACAGCACAAATAATGTAACAGTAAATAATAATGCTTGACAATCTGAATTTACCTATATATTAGGTTGTTTAACCACCAAATATATTAATACAGTTGATGAGTATTGCATATCAAATTAATTATTCTGCGATACATGCACAACTTTTCCGTTAACAATCAACACGACGTTGGGTGGGCTGGATACAAAAGTATAGGTTTTATTATCATCTTCTTGAATATTTATCGTTCTAAGTTGGGGCCTTTATGTAGTTTCAAATGGCTTGATTCCGTTTGTCGTTTCAAAATTAAAGTTCTAACGTTTGATAACCTATCCACCCAATTGAATGTGCACAGTTCGGATCCTAAGAAAACTCATTCGAGATCCTCAATTGTGTACGTAAAGGATTTTGCATATTTTTACATCTATTTGTGTTCAACTGGTATCATTTCACTACTGAAACTTCAAACACAAACATCATTATTGTCAATGTAATCATCATCTTGATTGTAGATTGTAGTGAGTTTAACAGATGTTGTGAACTGTAGACCAATGAAAACGGGTATTTAATTTTCATACCTCATTCCAACACAATAATATAAGCTCATTGGTCATTAATATAAATAATAACAAATATGTGTTTTACTTGTGCCCTTAGGCAAGAATAGTGATTCAAGGGAGAGATGATTTAATTATTATAAGAATGTTTGTTGTGAAAAGAGAGATAACTCTATTTGTACTTACAAAATTTATTTAAAACTATATTTTATTTTATATCTTTATTGTATAGTCTGAATTCAATTTAAAATATATATACAATACTGGCCTATTGACGGTTAGTATGGAATTTAATTGGCGAGGCTAAGAAAAGGGGGAAAGACGAGCGTATAGCGAGTCTTTCCCCCCGTTTCGCGCCGAGCCAAATAAATTCCATACTAATCGTCAATAGGCCAATATTGTATTTATCCTGCAATCCAAGGCGTTTAATATGAAGTATTTTCAACGCATTCATAATTTTTTCAATACACTTACCCTGTGAGGAACCTCAACACATTATTAGCGTTGTGTGAAGTGAAGAGGCTAAACAAAAAACACCCCCCCCCCTGCAAATAGTTAGGGAAAGGAAGTAAAATAATATTAATTCAAATGATTATTTATTTATTATGATGAAACACGAGATTGAAAATTCATAGTTCTAATTATGAAACAAACATTTCCTGGAACGAATTCATAACAGAAATGGAACAATATATCACTTATTTCTTTAAAAAGCGAGTCACCATCGGTTATAAGTGTAACATTGTCTTTATCGACGCCATCAATCATTGCCTCGGATTTGTGTACACATTCAATGTGTTAATATGGAGAGCTGCACCGTAAAACATGGAATTTATTTGATTAGACATATTTGTTTGAGCACAATAAGAAGGAACATCATGATTAAGTCTGCTACAAACATTAGAACAACTGCTGGCTGTAAAGCTGGTTACTGTTGAACTTGTACGAGGTAAGTTTACCACAGGTTCCCAGTCATTTCTTGCAGTGACAGTATTGCTTAAAATGTGAGATATTTCCTTGTGTTTTTATCACTAATCGCAGAATACGTATTCACAGAAGCCACATTTTTGTGGCCAGAAATTTGCATGATATCGGTTCCTTCAATATTGTTTTCTCGCAATTTCTGCAAAAGATATTTACTTGCACTGTGACTGGTCAACCTTTTATTCGTGTCCAATTCACCTTTCTATTTCATAATTTTCATCAAACTTCCTAATTTCCCCCCCCCTCTTTTTGGCGAAGGTACAAAATATCACTTTTTGTATTTTCAATTGAAATTGTTCTCGGTGCTAGATAAAAAGGATCATCAGCATTGCTGAAATTGGCTGGCCGTTTTTCTGAATTAATATTTAATAAATTTGGATAGGATTCCCTCTGTTTCATAAATTTTGGGTTTTACCTCACGCACATCACACAGATTTTCTCCCGTCCTTGTTTTAGTCTGACGCTCATTTGTAACACTATGGGTTCCCAACCCGGAAGTCGTTTACATTTTACAATAATTTTTCAATATTTAATTCATTAATTAAATATTATATTTTAACTATTTTTAACATATTTTATCTGTAATTGTATGAAGTTTATCTTTAAAGTGCAATGCGTAAAAAGTTTGTACTCGGGCTTGATAGTATTTTGAACAAATTATCTAATTAGAGCCTTATTGACAAGTTTTAAAACTATCTATAATATAAATAATGTCAACCAGCGATCGTGGTAGGTCCGTAAGGTACAATCAGTACTGTTACCATATTGGGTGAGGGTGTTTGCACGACGATTCAATTGATTGACAAACAATGTAACTTGGGCCAACCATGGCAGTACTAGTGATATGTATTTGTCACATTTCTTATTGTTTTATTTTTCAAAATAGTTATTTGCTTTTGTATATTCGAGACTGCAGGTGCAGAGCCAGACATTGTGTCTCTGCAACTGTAACCTCATATGACCTGGCTGCAAGTGATGGAAATTGCGTCGTATTTTTACTGGGTCTATATAAGCAGCTCAATTTCCAACCCTCTTCAGCCTGCACGTAAACCCTGTTAGGAAAACTGTTGAAGTTATATTTTGGATTTGGCAACCTTTTATTGTTAAATTAACTTTATTGTTCTGTATTGACGCTTTGCTGATAATACATTTTATTAACGAACTGAGTTAGTCAATTACGGCCAGAGTTGGTATACCAGTATAACGGTTACGTGTTCCTACAACCAAAGAAACACACAACGCGAAGTCATTGGAAGGCCAGCCCTGTCCAGTACCGTAGGACTACACGTGTTACGTTTTGGTGCCGTGACCAGGATCGACCTTAGGCCAGCATAGACCAAAGAGATTGAGAAGTCAAACCAAAAACAAAGGTAGGAGTTTCGTTTTTCTCAAGTACCTCTCTTTATGGCTAACTTCGACGAAAATATTTTGCTTTTTCAACAGCGAATTGCTGAACAACAGGCTCACATTTTAGGTCAAAATTTTGAAACTATTTCTTCACAGTTAACAGGGCTCACATCTGCTGTATATAATCAAAGCGTCTCTCAAATAGTAAATACTTTTGAAGGGGATCCAAAACAGTTTAAGGAATGGGTGAAAAGCATAGAAAAATATGCTAAATTAACTAATCTAAATGATAAAGATGTCCCAAAGGTCGCGTATCAAAGTTGCTCGGGACCTGTAGCAGATTTTGTGAGAAGGTATTTAACAGAACAAGAAAATAGAACATCCCAGTTGGGACATACTAAAAAGAAACCTCACAACTAGATTCGCGGATATAACTGATCTATATCAGGCATTTGCTGTTTTAAGAAAAACCAAACAGGGACCAAATGAAAGTGTTCAGTTGTACGCTGAACGATTATTAAATGTTGCCGAAGATGCTTACCCTCAACCAGGCGATAGGCCAGTTGTAGAACAACAAATTATAAACATTTTTAGATGGGTTATTTCATGACTATTTAAAAATGAAAATTTTAAGAGAAGACCCACAAACTTTTGACGCGTCCGTACAAATTGCCGCCCATGAACAAAACATTAGGAAACGTTTTTCTCTACGACAGGAAAATGAGCCCAAAAAGTATAATAAAAATCATAATTTGAAAACTCCTCCTAGCGATGAATCTCCTATGGAGTGCGATCATTTCAGACGAAAACGTTGCTATAAATGTAAAAGAATAGGTCATTGGGGAAAAGATTGTAAAGTAAAACCTATACATAAAATTGAAGTACTCCAACAACCACGTTTTGGGCGTACAAATCATGATACACATAAAACTCCTCTCAAAACCAATATAAAAGCAGAAAGTGTGTGTTGGGGGTGTGGTGTAAAAGGTCATTGGAAAAATGAATGTCCCAATCGTGAATCAGTGAAGTCCGATGTCTGGCAGGGAAACTAATGAACTCTCTTCGAAATGAAGCCGTCGGAGAGAGAAATAATGAAAAATTTAATGTTAAAAAGTTCAAAATTTCTTTGGCAGGTAAACCAAATTCTTGTATTTTACAAATTGGCAAACAACGATTTCGGGCATTGGTTGATACAGGAGCAGAAATATCTTTAATTCACAGAAAAATATTTGACAATTTGAAAGATAAACCTAAAGTGACACGTTTGCGTCCTTTAATTCAGGGTGTTTCAGGAAAAACATTATCAGTACTGGGTTGTGCTGATATTTCCTTTAAAATAGGGAATTTATTGTTAAAACATAAATTTTTTATTGTCGATGGCATAAACAGAAATTTAATTTTAGGATTTGATTGGTTGAAACAAAATGGAATTCGATTATATTTTGATCTTGGTTATTTACGAATTAATAAAACATATATTAGGCTAGAGGAGGATATTCATATTTCTTCAATTCTAAGATTAACTAAGAAAACATTATTGAAACCTCAAACTACTACAATTTGTACAGTAAAATTAAACAAAGGCTTCAACCTTGATGAGTTAGATGCATTAGAAATATCTGACCTTGAAAATAGTTATTTAAGTGCAGAACCAGGCGTAATTTTATGTAGGTCAGTTACAAAGGTAAGAAATCCTAGACGAATACCAGTCATGGTAATAAATCATACCAACAGATGTTTTAGATTGAAGAGAGGCACAGTTATCGGAAAAGGTGAGAAATTGAAACGTCATGATATTAAAAGTGTAAATGAAATTACTATAGAAGATAAACAAGAGTTTTTATCAGATCCTAGTGTGCCTGAAGAATATAAGGCAGACATAGATAGGTTATTAAGTACAAATCAAGATGTGTTTGCTAAGAAAGATTCTGAATTGGGTCATACTGATACTGTTAAACTTACAATAGACACGGGTGATCATCCCCCAATCAAAAGAAGACCATACAGAATTCCGTTAAATAAACGTAAAATTGTAGATGATGCAATAGATGAAATGTTATCAGCAAAGATTATTGAAAGGTCGCGTAGTCCCTACAGTTTTGGTCTTGTGGTAGTTGACAAAAAGGACGGAACAAAGAGAATTTGTGTAGACTTTCGACCATTGAACAAAATCCTAAAACCAATTTCTTTTCCGCTCCCGCTGATTGATGATATTTTATCTTTGTTAGGAAATTCAAAATTCTTTGGAAAGATCGATCTAAAGTCCGGTTATTGGCAGGTATTGATTGATGAGAAAGATGAGGAAAAGACAGCGTTCGCCTGTCACAAGGGGTTGTTCCATTTTAACGTTATGCCATTCGGAATAAGTACCGCACCAAGTATTTTTCAGGAACTGGCAAATATTGTTGCAAAGGGTGTAACTTTGCAACAGCTTATCTTGATGATATTATAATTTTTTCAAAAACTTATGAGAAACATTTAATTCATATTCAAGAAGTTTTTGACAGACTTAGGCAACATGGCCTAAAAGCGAAATTAAAGAAATGTAGTTTCTTTCAAAGTGAGACTGAATATCTTGGATTTGTTATTAATCAAGACGGAATTAAACCAGATCCTAAGAAAGTAGAAGCAATTAAGACATTACCAAGTCCCAAAAATGTCAGGGAGGTTAGAAGTTTTATGGGAATGTGTAGTTATTACAGGCGATTTGTCCCTAACTTTTCAAAAATAGCGGAACCACTGATTTTGTTGACAAGAAAGCATGCACGGTTCAGATGGAATGATGCTTGTCAAAGTGCTTTTGATTTTCTTAAGAATAGCTTAACAGTAGTTCCATTGTTGTCCTATCCTGACCCAAACAAGCCGTACGTCCTTTATACTGACGCCAGTGACACATGTATAGGAGCTTGTTTAACTCAGACAGTCGAAACAGAAGAAAAACCAATTTATTTTCTATCACATAAGTTGAGTAAATCGCAGGTCAAATGGTCAACGATTGAAAAAGAGGCTTTTGCAATACATTATGCATTACAAAAGTTAGATCACTACTTGCATAATGCAGAGTTTGTTATTAAAACTGATCATAAGCCTCTGAAATATATTTTAGACGCTCCGATGCAGAACAAGAAAATCCAGTTATGGGCCCTCGGAATTGCTGGTTATAACTGCAAAGTCGAGTACATTGCAGGAACAGCAAACTCCTGTGCGGACTTATTGTCTAGAATTCCCATTGTGGAAAGTAATAAGGAGTTGGACGAAGGCACCTCTGACGAAAACGTAGACATAGACGAAAGAACCTTTGAAATAAGTACGTTGAACTCAAATCTATTTAATCCCAGAAAATTTGCAAGCTGCGATATTGACACTTACGATGACCTTTGTAAACCAGAGTTAAATTTACCTGAAGAAATAAATCTAAGTAAAGAACAAGACGAAGATAAGGCTATACATGAACTAAAGCTAAGATTAAAAGGGGGAACTGCTACAAAAACCGAGAATCTGAAATTTATTATTCTTGATGGCATTGTTTATTTCTTGTCAAATGCAGATGCTGATCCCATATTAAGACTGTATGTACCTGAAACGCTTAAACCTGTTGTGATCAAACAATATCATGATCACTTAGGTCACATGGCTCTTGACAAGACATATGACACTATGAGAATGAAGTATTATTTTCCAAACATGTATAAAGAGCTAAATGAATACATAGAAAAATGCATTACATGTCAAACCAGAAGTGCACGAAAATTGAAACCATCGCTAAAAGAGACTGATATACCTCCATACCCTTTTGCTAAAATAGGACTTGACCTATCTGGTCCTTACCCTGTAACATTGTCGGGTAATAAATATATTGTCTCTTTCATTGATTTGTACTCAGGTTGGCCGGAAGCATTCGCTGTACCTGATAAATCGGCAGAAAACATTGTTCAATTACTTATTGATGAAATTTTTCCAGTACATAGTTCGCCATTGCAAATTTTAACTGACAACGGAAGCGAACAGGTTAATAAGGCAGTAAAAGAAACTCTTGAGGCACTTAACATTCACCATTTTACTACTTCTTATTACAGCCCTCAGGGAAATGGAAAGGTTGAAAGGTTTCACAAGACAATGCATGATATTATTTCTAAGAAAATAAAGCAAGACACATCGTCTTGGGACATTTTCCTCAATCAAACATTAGCAGCGTACAGGTTTCATGTCAATGAATCCACAGGTTTCTCGCCATTTTATCTCTTGTACAACCGGGATCCAGTCCTTCCCTTAGACAATATTTTGAAACCAAGGAGGAAATATACAGGTGAGGAATTTCAAAAGATTGCATTACAAGAACAGCATAGATCTTTTGCTTTGGTTCGTAAGCATTTGAAACAAGCAAAGAAAAGGCAAAATAAATATGCAAATAAGGATAGTCAAGAAATTGATTTGAAGGTAGGTGATGCCGTTTACCTTAAAAACCATCGTAGAACAGGTAAATTAGATAGTAAGTGGACACCTTATTACAGGATAGTAGAACAAAGGTCACCAGTCAGTTTTATTATTAAGAATCAATTAACAGGTGAGTCTACCAAGGCACATGCTAGACACATAAGACCAGCAAATATTCCTGAATGGGATCTCCCTAAGGAAATATTAGCTCGCCCTTTAAGAAAAACTACTTATGTTGTTCCTCAAGAATCATCTGATGAACAGGATTCATTAGACGAATCCTCAGATGACAATATTCCTCTGTCTCGAATCACTAAACATTATAAAAAAGAAAGAGAAGACTGGTCTTCCGAAGAAGACATACCCTTGTTTGAATTAAAGAAAAGGTTAAGACAAAAGGCCCAAGAAATTAAAGAAACAAGTGAAGAACCAAAAGAAATGTTAACAAATGAATTGAATGAAAATTCTGATTCCGATGAAATGCTAGTTAATACTGCTCTTGTATCACCGAACAGAAATAAAAAGAAAGGCTTCACTGACGAACAAAATAATAGTAACGATAGTTTAAAAGTATTATTTGCAACAATTGCGAAATTAATTTAGTCATTTTTTTTAAATATTATAATTTTTTTCAATTTCAAACAAAATATAACTAATAATGTTACTTACATCTTTTAATTCGTTTTATCCTCTCATAATTATTCCAAAATGTGTGTGGACATAAATTATGTCAACGACTGCATAAATTTGGTGCGTAATTGCCACAGCAGTTACAGCAGTGTTCTCATTATCAGTGTGTTAAGGTCAAATAGTTTTATTGTTTTGTCGGGAGTTTTATGGCAGATAGTAACCTTGATGACCTTGTAGTAAACATGTTAAACATGAATGAAATTAGTGTGGGAATAAAATAAATTATAATTGATTCTGAAAGGTATTTCCATTCGGCTAATTTGAGCGTGAGTGAAATTTTTAAAACCTTTCAGATGGGTTAAAATTTGATACATAATAAAACAAACGATAAGGGAGAATAAAATAAAGTATTTATAAAAGTTTCAAAATGTGAATGAAATACATTTATTACCCAACGGGAGGTTAATGGAAATTCATTGTGTACAAAATATTTTAATTAGGTAAATACACAGTGGGTAAATACAGAGATAGAGCCTATGTTAAATACTTCTATATTATATTCAATCTAATTTGAGCGATGCTGTTGTTCTTTTTAAATTTAATTATTTGCTGTTATCACTTCAAAATTATAAAGTTAGCCAAGAGTGGGAACGAGGAAACGGAATCTTCTCCTATATCTGGGGACCAAAACTGTCAACATGAACTTCAAGCAGTTAACCAAATGGTGATGATACCAGTAAAACTGGATGACGATGAACCCGTCAACCGAGATGAGCAAAACGCTGCCTCGGCTCTGTCATCAAAGAATGGGAAAGCAAAAAGTGAAGAAGGACATTTCTCTGTAAAACAACTTTATCCGAGACTACAAATCGGTTAAGAAGATAAACAGTGCCGTCATGTATATAAACGAACACTGAATGAACTCAGAACATTGACATTCGATATACGAAGAAGTTACTCTACGTGTTATAATGATAGTCAGTTGAATCCTGTTACAATGACAATGCTTTGTGTATATAGAACACGTGATATAGAAGACAAGCACAATAAAGTTGATGGTGTTCCGAAGTTGTGAAGAGGTGAGGAAATAAGGACATAAACATTAACATTTGCTATATTCCGTTTTATACCTGATGTTGTGTGCGTTACATATCCGTGCAAACCGATGATGAAACGTCGTGGCAAGAAACTTGTACTGTACATAGATGTGTATTCACCAAACTTTGAACATGTTAAATATATTCGTTTATATGTCATATATGCTTGATTTGTATACTATTTTATAATTGTAATAGTGTTACTACTTATATCTAGAGTTTGTAGGAAATATTTGCATATTTCCTTTTTGTTATGGGAGGTGTGTAACACTATGGGTTCCCAACCCGGAAGTCGTTTACATTTTACAATAATTTTTCAATATTTAATTCATTAATTAAATATTATATTTTAACTATTTTTAACATATTTTATCTGTAATTGTATGAAGTTTATCTTTAAAGTGCAATGCGTAAAAAGTTTGTACTCGGGCTTGATAGTATTTTGAACAAATTATCTAATTAGAGCCTTATTGACAAGTTTTAAAACTATCTATAATATAAATAATGTCAACCAGCGATCGTGGTAGGTCCGTAAGGTACAATCAGTACTGTTACCATATTGGGTGAGGGTGTTTGCACGACGATTCAATTGATTGACAAACAATGTAACTTGGGCCAACCATGGTAGTACTAGTGATATGTATTTGTCACATTTCTTATTGTTTTATTTTTCAAAATAGTTATTTGCTTTTGTATATTCGAGACTGCAGGTGCAGAGCCAGACATTGTGTCTCTGCAACTGTAACCTCATATGACCTGGCTGCAAGTGATGGAAATTGCGTCGTATTTTTACTGGGTCTATATAAGCAGCTCAATTTCCAACCCTCTTCAGCCTGCTCTTAAACCCTGTTAGGAAAACTGTTGAAGTTATATTTTGGATTTGGCAACCTTTTATTGTTAAATTAACTTTATTGTTCTGTATTGACGCTTTGCTGATAATACATTTTATTAACGAACTGAGTTAGTCAATTACGGCCAGAGTTGGTATACCAGTATAACGGTTACGTGTTCCTACAACCAAAGAAACACACAACGCGAAGTCATTGGAAGGCCAGCCCTGTCCAGTACCGTAGGACTACACATTAAGCTCGAGATACTTTGTTCAGTCAGACGCTGTATTTATTGTTACATCTCCCCACCTGTAATATTATTAGCATGTTCTTATCACCATGACACTTGAGATAAAATTTAATAATTTTTTCACATTTTAATTTCCATATTCACATTTCTACAGATATATTCATCATGTATCGTTACGGTCAGTAAGGCCATAATTTGGACTTCAAATAGAAGTTGTTTAAAAACTATCCGATAGAAATAAATGGAAAAGCTGCTAAGATATCCTTTTTATATTTTATTTGTTATCAAGAAACACAATAATTTTTGTACATATTATTTGTACCTTTTTGGAAAAAAAGCTAGAATGCTTAGCAGAGTTTCTCATTTTCACCACTTTTTAGCTAATATAGGCAGATTATCTTGTCTGTTTGTTTGATTGGTGTATCATTTCACATCCAGCAATTTTGCAGCTGTATCGTGGCAAGCAGTTTTCAGAGAAAAACGCTGAACACCGGTAGAAAAAAAACTGGCATTCCTTAGCGATTGAGATTATAGTAACTAGTACTAGTATAGAGTGAAGCACACCATGATCTCAGTGAGACTCGAACCAGAAACCTCAGTTTTGATTTAATGTTTGTGTTATTAATGATAACTTTCGAAGCAGCGTAATGCATGAATAAAGAGCTGACTAAGACACATTTCCAGTTCAATTGTTTACTGTTATATGACAATTTTGTATAAATGTACTAGTACTGTACTAACCTTAGATTTTAATGTTTCTTTACACTTCTTAAACCAAAGTGCACTGTATTGTTGAACCATATACTGTTCAGTAGAGATTCTGGTGTGCAACTACATAGTAACTGTCTGTCGTAGAGAATGTTGATTTCCTCATCTGTTAGGGGCTGTGATCGTCTTGGTTTAATACCCTTGCCCTTCTGTTTTAATAATTTCTGTTTTGTTCCTGTGCCAATGATCAGTGACCATACTTTGATCTTTTCATTTTCCTGTCAACACTGCTGTTGATAGAGCGCAAGGTGCTTGGTTCAAAGCCCCCTCCATCATTTTTTCTCACAGTGAGAAGAATGTTGGCAAGGAGTGGATCCAATTCATTAGGAGGAATAAGCTGGATGTCCCTCTCTTCCTTCTTCCACCGCAAAAATTTTGTAACTAAATCCACATCACGCAGTGTATTTTTCATAGTGTTAAGGTTTTGTTGGCCATCAATGAATTCATAAATAACATTCTCGAACATACATAAAGTGGGATCAAATTCAGGAGGAATAGCAATGTCAGGTGTTACATTATTATCATCACTTACTGATGGAATTGTGGCATGTCCAGTCTGTGTATTTAATAAACTCGGAGCAGTGAAATCTGTTGATGGTAAAGAATAAGGCAGAGACACAGTGATTTTTCAGGTTCATGAACAGGATTTTCAGGTGGAATTAACATGCTAAGTTGTATCAGTGTGTCATTAAGGTCATCATCAAAAACATCATCTTCAGACCAGTGCAGCATTGGAGACCATTCAAGATTAAACTCTGGTAATTCGTCGTTTGAGAGTGACATTTTACCTTGGTTTATATGTTTGGATCGTCTGCAGACAATGCCGTGGAACGAGACTTTTGCCGTTTTTGTTTTTGGTTTTTGTTTAAATATTTTTATTTATTTAGTTTTTTATACATAAACATTTGAAGGGTTAATAATAACTTTAAATATGTATTAAAGATATAAGCAATTTTATTTTATTAAATTTGTTGTATTGTTTTATAATTTTGCTTTGTAGTTAATTGTACATATTCAAACGCCAAAAGACGATAGTTTATCATCTACAGCCGATTGTTTACATTAGTTACGTACACACTGTGTAATTTCCTCCTATTCAGGAGCACACATATGCAAAAAAGTAGTTCCTAAATGGTGTTGCGTAAGAATTGCAAATTCCACTAAAATGTAAGCGTGCGCATGTGCTTAAAAAATTTATTCGGCACTGTCGAATAAAGCAAAAATTTATTCTGCTACCTTTATTGGACAGTAAATGTACTGATTGCAGGATAAATATAAATATTTGCTAAAGGTGTGACACTTTAATTTATTCTATATAGATAATACAGTAAAAATGCTATGACACAACTATGTAAATAGTTTCTTGCAGGAGTTGAAAAGTCAAAATGATATAAATTGCCTTTAAATTAATGTCTCCTATTTGAAGTCCGCTGAAAATTCATCGAAGGATAATTCATAAATTGTATATTTAGTTCTGTATGTCGAGAAAAATTACTTAATAACCAAATCATAAAAAAAGAACTTGTACAATTGTGAAGATTTTGAATAAACAGAACACATTTAGACCGTTTTTGTTCATTTACTTTATGTGAACTACACCGCTTTGCCAGCAGCGGTATATGTAATCAATATTCGCGGATATGGGCTTTGTAAAGACGTGTCAATAACCAAATAAATTCCAGGAATAATAACGATAATGATAAGCAACACCTGGGTATATTGGTTATAAAAGACGTCTTATTAGGTGACCAACTTAAATTTAGGTAAAATACTAATAGTTCATCGATAGTGGCGACAGAAATTTATGATTAACGAATGCTAGATAACATATCTATACAATGCATTTCCCTTTTCAGATTAGTTGAGCTTTTATTAAGCCTCAGTGGAAATTGTTTGTTTTAAACGTTCTAAAATGCGTTACTTTATAGATATGAGGCAATATGTTATGTGATAGAATTATACATATTACGTAATATAATTTATTGAATACCCCAGACATAGACATTTTTGTAATTCTATTTTTAGGCCACACCAATTTAATTTCTTGTTCTTCGGACTTTTGTCCTTTTAAAACAGGGCGAGCGAGCGAAATAATAATTTTAATATTATTATTTGGATTTTCAAAAAATCATAGGCGAACAGAAAAATTTGAGGCGAGCGATAACTTTTTTTAATTTTAATTTTTTTTAAATAAGAAAATGTACTTTCATCAATGTATATATTCGCAAAATTCAGTTTCATTGTGATTTTCTTTCAGAATTGGGCATACTATGCTTACCTGAAGTTTACCAAAGCATTTAAATGAATAAATGAATTTTGTTTTGTAATTATGGGTTCATCATTCAATTTATGTACAATCAATTGCACCTTTTAAACAATTCAGTATTGTAGGTCATATACAACATACTACATATATGACTATCAAAGCATTAGAGACAGATGGAAGCAAAAGAATGCATACATGTCACATCTTCATTTGCAAAAATATATTTTTAGACCTTATTTAAAATGCACAACTGACTACACTGTACATCATTTATCATATGTTCGATCTCTTCTTATTAATAATGATATATAAATGTTTTCGGGTAAATTGATCAAAAAGGCAAAAACCATACTCTACAATAAAGTTCATGTTGTAAGTGATAAAATGGCAAATTTAATATTAAAGCAAATATTTCAATTACAGTTTTTCGTATTTGTTAAATCCTTCAAGCTTTAAAATACGTTTTTTTTGTCCTGATCTAATAAGAAGAAGTAACGATGTACATAATTGCATATTAATGCGCGCTTTACCAGTATCTCGGTAGTATGAATAGATCCGCTTCAATTTTTATTTTTGGATTATTTACTATCTATAGGGTGAGCCTAGTATTTTTATAAATGCATTCTATTCTTGACATAATAAAATGTATAAACTTGAGTTTCTTTTATTAATTAGTTATTTAATTTGATAAGAAAAAGTCATTTAAAAATTTTGTTATGCTATATTACGTAATGTATTTCATCGCTTCAATTGTATTTCTTGCATTATTTCGTGATTTATATGTCAACTTTTGTAATTTTCTATGCATTCTTATTTTAACATGATAAAGCGTAAATTTTTCGGTTTCTTTTATTAGTTACTTAGATAATTTGACAATAAAAGTGCATTTTTAGATTTTGTTTAACGCGCTTGTGACCACTCATCCAGAAAACTTATTTCTGGATAATTTCATAATTTATAAGGTAGAAAATGGAACTTTTACGCAGAAAATTAGTAATCTTGAACATTAAATTTAATTTCCCTTTGGTACTGATCATGATCTGGCAATGCTGCTCCAACATCCTGTCTTCTATAAATACAAATATTACTCACGAACTTTTATTTTACATTTTTATATTGTTCCTGTAACCTCGTTTTACGTTTATGTCGGCGCTAACCTAAGTCGAAATGTTTGATTTTGACACATCTTTGAAAAAGCTGTGCCAACGCACCACCACTTAAATAAATCTCCGTGTTTGGACAACCATGCCTTCCTTTATGACAAATATCCACACTACTAAAACGGTATGATTGTTTCTTTTCCTTTTTCAAAATACACCAATATTTTTGTTTGTTTGTGATGCAATAAAACGGCAGTTATATTAAGCGTTCACAAGATTACGATTTCAAAAAAAGTAAAATAAAAATTCCGGAGCGGGGAGCGGAATTTTTTTTTAATATTACTTTTTCGATTTCGATAAAATATGTGCGGTCGGGTCCGTAGAACAAGAAATTTATTTGGTGCCACACCAATTAATTATTTTCCTTAAATAAAACAAAAATTGGCTGATTAGATACTTACAAACAACGTTTTACTAAACAACTCTTACAATTAAGTATTTCGTTCTTGTTTGTGACCTTTCAAGTAGAAATAGTAAATTAAACAAATATAAGAAAGAAGGTGAATAAAATAACAGCACCAAATGTGCTTGAAAGTAGAAACATCCTTAAATGTGCATAAGGATAACTAAGCATTTGGGCCATTAGTGCTTAATCGATTGTGGCGCTGCTAGTAGAGATATGCCTTTCTGTAGATTGTCTTTAACAATTGAGTCCTTTATGCCCTCAACAATAAAGCAGTGGAATAAATTTGACGTGTCAATTCGCAAAATTCAAAACGTGCATTAAACCAAGTAAAGTCAATGTCTGCAGAGTAAGTTAGTTCTTTATGACAGGTCTTTTTCTTTTTAAACAAGTACTTTAAACTTATAAAATGTATATCATTCAAAAGATTAAAGACTGTAGAATCAGAAGCAATAGGCAAAACATCTGTATTTTATTAATTTAAATGGATATTGGAGGTTTTAATTGTCCCTATGTTTTCCTATGGAATGAAACGGCCAATAGGGCAATGTTGCGCCACGAGCCTTTTTGAATGTGGGTTTTACCATACAGAAAAAACATTGCACTCTCCCATCAGATTAATCGACGTTCTTATGATCATCATCAACCATTCCAAATGTAGCATCTGCTAAGTTTAGTAACGTCGAGAATCGTAATGTAATCAACAGTGACATACTGACGATAAAGTTGCTATTTTCGAGGGAATTGAGGGTAGGTAGGTTAATTTACATCTTCTTTAAGGTCAACAAATACTCAAAAAATTATAATATCGTTGGAAATCAGAACAAACTTAAATAGTATGTAATTATAAGAATTTGAAAAATTAACTATGACTCTGGGTAAATATTGATAATTTTTCTTAATCACAAAAATCATACAGATGATCTAATTTTAAGAATTTAAAAACTTAACTCTGACTCTCGGTAAATATTGATAATTTTCCTTAATTGCAAAAATCTTTATCATAAACATGAAATTATTCAGTCAGGTTTACAACAGAGTAGTTGAGAAAAATCTTTTGAGTAAACGGAACAAAGTAACATAAAAGATTTGTGACTATATTACACATATCTGGGTTGCGATATTTCTGAAATTGGACTGACGATAATAATGACGATCGATTTGTTCATGTAAATACAAAGCATTCCGAGAGATATCAATATTATTAATGATGAAGTTAGTTTTTCTTTCATATCGGTTTTTACGATTTAAAAATGAGTGTAGATCATTTTTTTAAGCGCGTATTGTTTTATAATTGACATGTCTTTGTTTCTGGCACCTGTGCGTGATAATGAATCAATTTGGCTTTAATTAGTTACTAAAGCTACAAATACTGCAGAAACGTTTCATGTCAAAATTTGAATCGTTCCTGTCTGTACACTCGATCAAGACCAATGTAATAAATATCATTCAGAGTTTAAAATCAAAGTTACTCTAGTCATTTCTATAATAGCACCTGTCAAACGTTATGACCAATCCGTTAACAAAAATTAGAAAAAACGCATGATGTATCAAATAATGGTGATCTACTCTGCCTTTCAACGAACCACATATTTTTTCTAAAATTGAAGGTTTATGCTAAATCAAATAAAATATATAAATTATATTCTGCTAGAAACAACCGCATATTGCTTTTAAAAAGATTTTATTAGATGGATGTATTTTGGATAAAGATTTTACATCAACAAATAGAGATGTTCACTAAAAAGCTTGAATTGAAACAAATACAGTCCATTGTTTAGGCATTGGTCAATAAAAGTCAGTTATCACAGTTAAGAATACTTCCGGCCACCTTTAAGTTAGTTCCTGGTATGACCACTCCTTAAATTGTAGACAATTAATGTTCGTATGTTATCACGTGGAAGTGTTGACATTTCTGTTGCAACATTTGATTGAGCAGATCGATGGTCTGAGTTGGAAGTTGACGCTGACGCACTCGTTTATCAATGTAGGATTAAACGCTTATTTTCTGTAATTCATCGATGTATGAACGAGGTCGACACACTAACAAACAAATAAACGGCCGCCGTTTATGATGTTTGTTAGTGAGTCGACCTCATTCATACATCGATAAATTACGGAAAATGTGCGTTTAATCCTTATAAATCCTCCAAAATTGTTTTTAAATTTTTACTATCTTTTCTCAAAATAAAATTCCATTATTAATGTGTGACGCGTAGAAATATACACAACGAACGGAAGACGAAGACGTCGTCGGTTTGGAGGGAATAACTGGTATATTTGATATATTTTACAATTTTTTTTCTAGAAGATTGTTTATAAAAACAAACGAAGACAGAACAAAAACAATATTTCGTGAATTCCGTATACTAATGTTCCTCATTATACTCGCGGTTTATATGTAACGTCATGTTTGACCTCATATCTATTCAAACGCAACGTAAACTTAGCTATACGGTAATTTTTAAATAAATGGCCTACTACCATTTGTTAAAAAATCAATAGAACTTCAAAATATTTGAACTAAATTGGACTCTATTCCACTCAAAACACTAAATTCATTTTATAAAGGATATCCCCAGTCATATGTAAAAGACCCTTCGTCCTCTCTGTATAGTAGCTATTATTGTAGACATTGGAAATCACAGATTGTTCAAACCGGTTAACACACACAAAGATGAAGAAGAACCTCGTTCCTTTCTTTCTTTAAATTTTGCTTAGGCATATATGCTATCAACCTTGGTAATATCTTGCATCACATGTCTACTTCCAAACTTCCATCAAAACAAATCGTTCTATTATATCTTATACATATACTACCCCCATTACACCCATAACTTTCAATTAGAAACGTGTATTGCATGATCTTTTGTTTAATGCCTTCAAAGCCAAACCCCCCCCCCCCCCCCTACTGCTCTTGTCACAATCACCCATTCATATATAGGTCACGTGATAACTGGAGATCTTAACACTTTTGACAATGAAAGGACAAAAATACCGTGAACCATAAATCTATCAACTGGAATTGTAACTTTAAATTATTGATGGATTCAATAAAGGGACTATGCCAGATAATTAGCAAAGCGAGAGGACCAAGAGGTTGATAACTTGCCCGAGTGGGTAAAGGTCTTGAGGTCATGGATTCAAATAAGAATACGTCGTTTAAGAAGTTATATGAATACTAAACGTGATGCTCGAAAAACTTTGTCCGACATTTCTGACAAATATATTGTTGTGAAAGCAGATATGTCCCCTAACAACATTTTTGTTATCTGCAAAAATATTAAAGAGAGTGTCTAATTAATGAGTAAGGAATGGAAAGTTCACTTGGCAATACTACTTACACATTCAATGCGCCTGCATAAATTATTGAAAATCACAGAATGGTATGAGCATACTTTGGTCTCAAAATTAAAGTCAAAGATTGTGATCTTATTGTATTGGATAGTCAAAAGATAAGTACCATCAAAACACAAAACACTATCGCAACTCCTAACCACTATTTTAACAACAGGATTTCAAAAATACAGTGATACTTTCTACTACTAGAGTGGTATTAAATGAATGTGAATATTAAAAAATTCAAAATACCTGATAGATATCTTTCCAATTGTAACAGCATTACAATTTTTGACTTTTCGACACTCTATACGGCCATCCCTCATATGCAGTTTAAAAACAGGCTTAAAAATCTTATAAAAATACATGTTAATTAGTCATGACATAACTTACTTCGTCATCTATGACTCTAAATCTAATACTAAATATACTGAAGACCAAATCTGTCATATGTTAGATTTTCTGATAGAAAACATATTTGTCATGTTTAGAGAACATGTTTTTTAAAAGACTGTCGGTATTCCAAGGTGCGCTAATTATGCTGGACCTTTTTTGTAATCTTATTAGGCCTGCTGAAGAAGAAAGAAAAAACACTCGTTCAGGCCTTTAATTTTTACATTCCGATATATTGATGATGTTTTGTCCCTCAACAATGCTACATTTGGTGACTATTTACATTCAATTTACCCTATCTAGCTTGAAATTAAAGACACCACCAAAACAGTAAGGTAAGCCTCTAACCTACTTAGAGAACTAGACGCAGGGAAACTACACACTAAACTCTACGACAAGTGATAACTTCAACTTTTCAATTGCAAACGTCCGGTTCATCGACAGCAGCTCCATGTTGTATATATTTCACAACTTACACGTTATTCTAGATCCAGCGATCAGTATTCCTATTTTCGAGACCGATCACTGATGTTTAGTGATAAACTACTCAAATAAGGGTTTGTTGTACCTAGGTTGATGCTATCTCTCCAGAAGTTTTATGGTCGTCACCATGACCTAATTGATCATTATGGGCAATTAGTGTCTCAAATACGATCTGACATTTTCATGGGTAGTGTTTCCTATTCCTGGATTTGAGTTTTCCATAGACATGATATCGAGTACCTCCACGGGTGTCTTTTAAGGGGAAAACACAGCTTACTCGTCCGGAGCACCTGAGTTCACCCATGGTTTTTATTTGGTAAGGCTAAATCTCTTTCTGTTTTTTTTTCTTTTTTTTTTTGGGGGGGGGGGTTTGTGTTACGTTTGTGTATATCCAGATTTGTAAGTGTCCATTCACTTTTATCTCTTGTTCGGTCGGTTTTCTTTGCTATTTTCTCTTTACTCGTAGTATAAAACATACACACATATATTCTAAAAGGAAACTTATATGACAACTACAATAATATACAACACGAACTACATCGTAGCACAGATACCCTTTGAACCCCAAAATAAATAGTACACATTCGTAGAAAATATTACAAAAACATATGAGAGCATAATTAAATAATTTGCACGCAGAGTAAAATATGTTTAAGTATTATTTTCTTATGTAGTTTGTGCATCATAGTTATGGAAGAATTACTTGTTCTAATATGTGCAATGGATTTATATTATCAGATAAAGAACCATTTAACTCAATGACTAGATTTGCATACAAGATAGTTCTAAGACGCGATTCTTAAAATGTTAACACGACTATTAAGCGATTAATATAAATAAACGCCTACAGGAGAATTAAAATAATGTGCACATGGAAGTGTGTATCATATAATGATATTTCAATAAATTGTAAGAAGAGATCAATACAGGTTTGTGCAATGACTGTTGATTGGATATGACTGAGTCTTTATACGGATGAGTAGATTTTCATCAGTTATCTTAAAAAGCTACACCGAAGAAGAGCTAATTGTTTTGAAACTAATACTAGAGTTTGCAACACTAACGAACATGAAGGAAAATGGCACAGACAAGAAAAAAGAATTGCGATCCAAAAAATGTAAAGCCTTTAAAGACTTCGGAGATAAAACCAGTTTTCACGGATTTCGTTATATATCAGAACATCAATCTTTCCCTTTGAGAAGGTAAAACAAATTATTTTTATTTAATTATTCAGATTAATTGAAGGTGTTTAATAACATACAAAAGTAATTATTAGTTGCAAGTGTAAACGTACATGTATTTATAAAAATGTATATTTCCCAATTTGCACGTACAAATACTATATGTATATTAACTAATATTACTATGAGGGGTATCCTTATTCTTGATTATAAGGGACTATTTATGCACAACAGAACGTAGTCATAATGCAGATATTATAGAATTGATAAAAATTTAATATTTAATATTATGGATTCCTTAACATTCTTTAATATCCTTGAAAGATAAATATGGACGGATTTCGTTAAACACGAAGTAGGTAAGCGACAGACCTGAAATCGAATCCCACGTTATGGGAGACTCTGCTGTGATTAATATTGCTGAGAAAACTGTTACGAAAGTTTTTTTCCCGCTTGCCCACCGCCCGCCTGCCCAACATTCACCATATTATAACCCGGATTTTACTCTGAAATCCGACCAAAAACCAATTGATGTATATTAACTTGATACGAAATTTCTGTGGTACATGTATAATGTACGGCATTGATGTGTGATGGCTATTAAACATTTTATTTTCGTGAAGATTGATTAATATTGGTTGATTTTTACATTAGATCCGATGTGATGTAAATCAAGATGTTACGTGTATTACGTATCTACAACTCTGAATGTTTATGATGTTGGTATCTACCGGTCTTAAAGCAAATATTGCACGATGTTTTTGTTAGAATACATACAATCTAACGTATCGTTAAATAACTTGGCGTAATAAACTGTGCAGTTTTAATATACTGAAAGGCATTTTGTTTACCTAATGACCTCTATTATTAGTATTATTTACAGTATCTATAGAGCTCATTAACAAACTCGAAGCGCTTAAGAATCAAATCATAATGACCTAATGACCTCTATTATAAGTATAATTTACAGTATCTATAGAGCTCATTAACAAACTCGAAGCGCTTACGAATCAAAGCGCTTGCCCACCGCCCGCCCTCCCAACATTCACCATATTATAACTCCGATTTCACTCTGAAATCCGACCAAAACCAATTGATGTATATTAACTTGATAAGAAATTTCTGTGGTACATGTATATTGTACGGCATTAATGTGCTATGGCTATTAAACATTTTATTTTCGTGAAGATTGATTAATATTGGTTGATTTTTACATTAGAGCCGATGTAAATCAAGATGTTACGTGCATTACGTATCTACTACTCTGAGTGTTTATGATGTATCTACCGGTCTTAAAGCAAATATTGCATGATGTTTTTGTAAGAATACATACAATCTAACGTATCGTTAAATAACTTGGCGTAATAAACTGTGCAGTTTTAGTATACTGAATGACATTTTGTTTACCTAATGACCTCTATTATAAGTATTACTTACAGTATCCATAGAGCTCATTAACAAACTCGAAGCGCTTAAGAATCAAATCATAAAATAAAATACAAAAATAAAATGTACATTATCAATCAAACAAAAGAAAATTTACTTTAAAACAATACTTTACAAGTCTAAAATAAAGTAAAAATCACATGGAATCGGTAAAATGTAAAATTAAGTTGATCCAAAAAATGGAAAAGCTATAAAACATTTATCTTAAGTGCAGAATTATTTAAGAATATAGAAGAAACAAAAATTAAAAATTATTAAAGAGTATATAAAAGTTTAAATGTGAGAATAAAATCATATCAAGGAATATGAAACTAAAACAAATGGATACAAGAACATGTTCTAAGGTCTCTAGTAAGAAAATGTTTCTGATGGTTAGTAAAATTCTATAAAAAGTCAGAGTAGGCCAAACGAAATAAATGAGTTTTAAGTTGTGATTTAAAGCATCAAGGCTGTCTAACACTTTCCATTCACTGGGAAGATTGTTCCATAAAGTAGCACCTGCCATGTCATTTTCCCTATATGGTTCCAAAAAATTTATTATAAATTAATAATTTAAAGATAAAACGGATTCTGCGTCATTTGTATATAATATATGCATTTATTATACTTTTTTTATAATAAAATAAAAACATGCGTTTAAAAGAATTGTTAATAAAATGTCTCGTTCTAAATGAATAAATAAACATATTTAAAGAAATTTTTTTCTTTATATTATATAATTAAGCACATTTCTTTAAAGCAGGACATATCTGGGAACTGAGTCCCTTAAACCTTAAAAAAACTTCTATTTAAGGCATATCAGTAACGAAGAGGTAAATGTTTTTTTTCGTAATCCATTATTGATTCTCTTTTTTTATTCCCGCGACTCGTGATTTTTTGCGACCTGTTACATGTATATTTTTTGTCATATATTAAGCCGACCCGACTCCCCCAATTAGTAACAGATTTATTTCACATTTAGGAAAGAACGTGGCCTCTTTTTGACATCATTATTAGTTACTTAAATGTATGCCTGCGTGTTTTTATTTTGTCTACAACATTTTAAATACAATTATAAAACTGTTGTGTATAACAATTGTTCAACTGTTAAACAATCATTGTCAATCAAAACGCATTGTTTACTAAACAAAAGTTGTATTGTAAAAAAAATGTGTTACAGATAGACACATGTTTCAGTACGAAATAGTAATTTTTTTAACAAAACGTTATAAATTGTTTAGGTCTTAACATTGTCATTACAGTGTCATATCGATGAAACAGAACCATTTCAAAACTTGCCTTAAAAAGAGTGTCATTCAATTTAAACAATAACTTATTGTATTGATTGATTGTTTGCTTTTCTTTCAGCGAGAGTATTTCAGCTCTATTCATGACGAGAATAAGTTAAATATAAATCAATTAGATTTGTTTGCTTGTTTAAATATTGTTTAATCCACTTTCAGCAATTTTTCAGCTATATCATGGCGTCCAGTTTTTATTTGAGAAGGAAACCGGAGTACCCGGATAAAACACCCTTCCTCCAGTAGGAAAACTGGCTCCCTTTCAATTAAGTCGAGTGCACCCTGCCTGCAGTGAGATTCGAACACGAAACCTCAGTGTTGACAGACCACGTGATCAATAGTTGATGAACTAACATCACCACTCGGCTCCTTCAATCAATTAGAGAAAGATGGACAAAAGGGCAATTTCGAAAAATATGGGGCATGGGTTGGGGAGTAAGGTTTACTTTTTTTCGTACAAGGAGCGTGACACTCTCTAAACATGTCACTGTGGTTCGCGGCAATTTTAATATGACCTGAACCACCCCACCCCCCCTCTGTTAAACCTATCAACCAATTTCAAGTACTTCCCAATTTAAAGGAAACCATTTATACTTATATATCATTAATTGTGGAATGACTTTAAAAGAAATCGTAAAATAAACAATTACGACGGCTAAAATGCGAAAGCAGAATTGATTTTCGTATCACGCTTACATGTTCGCATTTCTAACTCATAAGCTTCGATATACAAACGCTGTTAGTAGTTTAATCTTTATTTGAGATTTAATTCTGTGTAAAATCATGTGACACAATGAGATAGTGAATAAAATATATAAATAGATGCTTTCGCTTTTGTCGTAAATCGTATTCAGTATTATACACCGGAATTCTTAGGAATTGTGACACAATAGTTTATTCTTTATTTGTTTGTTTGTTTGAATGGTGTTTTTAATGGGGGAGGAAGCCGGAGTACCCGGAGAAAACCCCCGACCTGCGGTAGGAAAATCCTTGTCAATTAAGATTGGAGTCGAATACTCCCTGCCTGCAGTGAGAATCGAACCCACAATCTCTGTGTTGACAGACCACGTGATCAATAGTAGACGAACTACCTTGATCCCTCGGCCAAGGAGGCCCTTTCTTCTTTATTTGAGATTTAATTCTCTGTAAATTCATGTGACACAGTGAGATATATAGTGAATAAAATATATAAATAGATGTTTTCGCTTTTGTCGTAAATCTTATTCAGTATTATACAGCGGAATTTTTAGGAACTGTGGCACATAAGTCTATTCTTTATTTAATTCTGTGTTAATTCATGTGACATATGGGGTAGTTAACAAAATATATAAATAGATGTTTTCGCTTTTGTCGTAAATCTTATTCAGTATTATACACCGGAATTCATAGGAACTGTGGCAAAGAAAAAAAAACTGATCAAACCACGACAAATGATATCTTTTTAAGCAAACCACGACCTCGGAGGTTAAGGTAGCAGTAACCTACTATTGATCCCCAAGTTGTATGTTTGATCCTTACAGCGAGATGGTGTGCTCGACACATCCCTATAAATTTGCAAAGAGCACCAGTTTTCCTGTCGAAACTTTGCTGTTTCGTTGGGTACCACAGCTCTTCCCAATAAACACTCGACGTCATATTATATAAACTAATATAATTTTTTTTAAAATAGTGTTAAACAAAATTCAAACATACATATAATGCTAACGCGAAAAGGTGAAGTGGAAAAATGTTACGATTTCGCCTTCACGTTTTTCGTGTTTCTCGCTTTTTCCGCTTTAAAACTTTTCGAAGACAAATACGAGATGTACGCCTTGGCATGCGAGGTCAAATATTTTTTGAATTTATTGTGTGTGTGTTTTTAGGTCTTTCCACCTTTCTGTGGAAAGACCTATAGTTATTGTTCTGATTATTAGGTCTTTCCACCTTTCTGTGGAAAGACCTATAGTTATTGTTCTGATTATTATTATTATTCTTTTCTCTTTTCTTCCGCCAACTTATTTCGGTGTCTGGTTTTTTCAATTCGCGACATGTCGCTTTGATATTTTATATCTGATATCGGTTACCCATTGCGCTTTCGCAGTTCACCCTGACTGACCGCACCCTTTTCCTTATAGGAGTTATCTCCCCTTTTACTAAAAAGCTTGTTCATGCTACTTCCCTTAAACCAAAAAAGATAGCAATACCAAACCTTTACCAAAATGTGTCCTATATCCTTGCGCAACTTTGGGACAGATTGATTGAAGGGTTCTGACGACATCTTATAGGAGTTATCTCCCTTTATATAAAAGTAGTAAGTGATATTCAAACAAATCTCAACAACTAAAAGAGATAGAGGCCTGGGGTCTTCACCATAAATCATCTTGACCTTTGACCTTGAAAATGGACACAAGGTCAAAGGTCAAGGTCACGTTCTAAATTTTGACCTTTGCTTGTTCGCGCTACTCCTCTGAAATGGTAAAAGATAGATAAACACTTATTGAGAGTAAAATGTTCGTCTTATTAAGACGCAACTTTGTCACATTTGAAGCAAAGTAATTTGACTTCATTTTATAGGAGTTATCTCCCATTATATATGTAACTGATTGGTTTTTCACATGGTACTCATTAACTATTAATGATAGCGGGAAAGTAAAGAGTGCAAAATGTTGAACTTTTAAAGGAGCAACTTTGTTACATTAACAGATAAAGGATTTGACTTCATTTTATAGGAGTTATCTCCCATTATATATGTAACTTATTGGTTTTTTACATGTTACTCATTAACTATTAATGATAAACGGAAACGAAAGAGTGCAAAATGTTGGTCCCTTAAAGGAGCAACTTTGTTACATTTATAGGGAAAGGATTTGACTTCATTTTATAGGAGTTATCTCCCATTATATATTTAACTGATTGGTTTTTCACATGGTACTCATTTATTATTAATCATAGAGGGAAAGTAAAGAGTGCAAAACGTTGATCTCTTAAAGGAGCAACTTTGTTACATTTACAGGAAAAGGATTTGACTTCATTATATAGGAGTTATCTCCCATTATATATGTAACTTATTGGTTTTTTACATGTTACTCATTAACTATTAATGATAAAGGGAAACGAATGAGTGCAAAATGTTGGTCTCTTAAAGGAGCAACTTTGTTACATTAACAGATAAAGGATTTGACTTCATTTTATAGGAGTTATCTCCCATTATATATGTAACTTATTGGTTTTTTACATGTTACTCATTAACTATTAATGATAAAGGGAAACGAAAGAGTGCAAAATGTTGGTCCCTTAAAGGAGCAACTTTGTTACATTTATAGGGAAAGGATTTGACTTCATTTTATAGGAGTTATCTCCCATTATATATTTAACTGATTGGTTTTTCACATGGTACTCATTTATTACTAATCATAGAGGGAAAGTAAAGAGTGCAAAATGTTGATCTCTTAAAGGAGCAACTTTGTTACATTTACAGGAAAAGGATTTGACTTCATTTTATAGGAGTTATCTCCCATTATATATGTAACTTATTGGTTTTTTACATGTTACTCATTAACTATTAACGATAAAGGGAAACGAAAGAGTGCAAAATGTTGGTCTCTTAAAGGAGCAACTTTGTTACATTTTTAGGGAAAGGATTTGACTTCATTTTATAGGAGTTATCTCCCATTATATATGTAACTGATTGGTTTTTCACATGGTACTCATTAACTATTATCGATAGAGGGAAACTAAAGAGTGCAAAATGTTGATCTCTTAAAGGAGCAACTATGTCAAATTTACAGGGAAAGGATTTGACTTCATTTTATAGGAGTTATCTCCCATTATATGTGTAATTTATTAGTTTTTCACATGTAACTCATTAACTATTAATGATAAAGGGAAACGAAAGAGTGCAAAATGTTGGTCTCTTAAAGGAGCAACTTTGTTACATTTATAGATAAAGGTTTTGAATTCATTTTATAGGAGTTATCTCCCATTATATATTTAACTGATTGGTTTTTCACATGGTGCTCATTTATTGTTAATCATAGAGGGAAAGTAAAGAACGCAAAATGTTGATCTCTTAAAGGAGCAACTTTGTCACTTTTACAAGATAAGGATTTGAAGTCATCTTATAGGAGTTATCTCCCATTATATAAGTTACTTATTGGTTTTTTACATGTTACTCATTAACTATTAATGACAAAGGGAAAACTAAAGAGTGCAAAATGTTGGTCTTTAAAAGGAGCAACTGTTTTACATTACAGGGAAAGGATTTGACTTATTTTATAGGAGTTATCTCCCATTATATATGTAAATTATTGGTTTTTCACATGGTACTCAATAACTATTAATGATAAAGGGAAACGAAAGAGTGCAAAATGTTGGTCCCTTAAAGGAGCAACTTTGTTACATTTACAGGATAAGGATTTGAAGTCATCTTATAGGAGTTATCTCCCATTATATAAGTTACTTATTGGTTTTTTACATGTTACTCATTAACTATTAATGACAAAGGGAAAACTAAAGAGTGCAAAATGTTGGTCTTTAAAAGGAGCAACTGTTTTACATTACAGGGAAAGGATTTGACTTTATTTTATAGGAGTTATCTCCCATTATATATGTAAATTATTGGTTTTTCACATGGTACTCATTAACTATTAGTGATAGAGGGAAACTAAAGAGTGCAAAATGTAGATCTCTTAAAGGAGCAACTTTGTCACATTTGCAGGGAATTAATTAGACTTCATTTTATAGGAGTTATCTCCAATTATATATGTAACTTATTGGTTTTTTACATGTTACTCAATAACTATTAATGATAAAGGGAAACTAAAGAGTGCAAAATGTTGGTCTTTTAACGGAGCAACTTTTTTACATTGCAGTAAACGGATTGGACACTTCATTTTATAGGAGTTATCTCCCATTATATATGTAACTTATTGGTTTTTCACTTATAACTCATTAACTATTAATGATAGAGGCATGGGGTCTTCACCATAGACCCTCATGCCCTTTGACCTTGAAAACTTGTATGGGTCAAGGTCACGTACTAGATTTTTACCTTTGCTATTTTTAAAGATATTGAAATTATTTTCGTCTTAAAATGTTCTATTAATAATTACGAGTAAATAAAGACATGGCGTTAAAAGCTATATAAAATTTTTATCAGAGTTATCTCTCTTAGAATGCCAATCTGTAGCAAATAATATAAAATAATTTCTATTTTAAATATTTATAGCAAAGTTATAACATTTTGCAAAAAGATGATTATTTTAAATGTCATCATATAATACAAAATTAAAATTAATATGGAAAAACCCTCAAATGTTCAACCGAACAGTTGATCTTTAATTATTATTATTATTATTTTCTCTTTTCTTCCGCCAACTTATTTCGGTGTCTGGTTTTTTCACTTCGCGACATGTCGCTTTGATATTTTATATCTGATATCGGTTACCCATTGCAATTTCGCAGTTCACCCTGACTGACCTTTAAGGAGTTATCTCCCCTTTTACTAAAAAGCTTGTTCCTGCTACTCCTCCTAAACCAAAAGAGATAGCAATACCAAACCTTTACCAAAATGTGTCCTATATCCTTGCGCAACTTTGGGACAGATTGATTGAAGGGTTCTGACGACATCTTATAGGAGTTATCTCCCTTTAAATAAAAAGTAGTAAGTGATATTCAAACAAATCTCAACAACTAAAAGAGATAGAGGCCTGGGGTCTTCACCATAGATCATCTTGACCTTTGACCTTGAAAATGGACACAAGGTCAAAGGTCAAGGTCACGTTCTAAATTTTGACATTTGCTTGTGTCCGCTACTCCTCTGAAACGGTAAAAGATAGATAAACACTTATTGAGAGTAAAATGTTTGTCTTATTAACACGCAACTTTGTCACATTTGAAGCGAAGTAATTTGATTTCATTTTATAGGAGTTATCTCCCATTATATATGTAACTGATTGGTTTTTCACATGGTACTCATTAACTATTTATGCTAAAGGAAAACTAAAGAGTGCAAAATGTTGGTCTCTTAAAGGAGCAACTTTGTTACTTTTACAGGAAAAGAATTTGACTTCATTTTATAGGAGTTATCTCCCATTATATATTTAACTTATTGGTTTTTTACAGGTTACTCATTAACTATTAATGATAAAGGGAAACTAAAGAGTGCAAAATGTTGGCCTCTTAAAGGAGCAACTTTGTTACATTTACAGGAAAAGGATTTGACTTCCTTTTATAGGAGTTATCTCCCATTATATATGTAACTTATTGGTTTTTCACTTGTAACTCATTAACTATTAATGATAGAGGCATGGGGTCTTCACCATAGACCCTCATGCACTTTGACCTTGAAAACTTGCATGGGTCAAGGTAACGTACTAGTTTTTGACCTTTGCTATTTTCAAAGAAATTGAAATGATTTTCTTCATAAAATGTTCTATTAATAATTACCAGTAAATTAAGACATGCCGTGAAAAGTTGTATGAAAATTTTATAAGAGTTATCTCTCTTAGAAAACCAATCTGTAGCAAATAATACAAAATAATTTATTTTTTAAATATTTATAGCAAAATTATAACATTTCGCAAAAAGTTGATTATTTTGAATGTCATCACGTAATACATAATGAATATTAGTATGGAAAGACCCTCAAATGTTCAACCGAACAGTTGATCTTTAATTATTATTATTATTATTATTTTCTCTTTTCTTCCGCCAACTTATTTCGGTGTCTGGTTTTTTCACTTCGTGACATGTCGCTTTGATATTTTATATCTGATATCGGTTACCCTTTGCGCTTTCGCAGTTCACCCTGACTGACTGCACCCTTTTCCTTTACGGAGTTATCTCCCCTTTTACTAAAAAGCTTGTGCCTGCTACTCCTCCGAAACCAAAAAAGATAGCAATACCAAACCTTTACCAAAATTTGTCCTATATCCTTGCGCAACTTTGGGACACATTGATTGAAGGGTTCTGACGACATGTTATAGGAGTTATCTCCCTTTAAATAAAAGTAGTAAGTGATATTCAAACAAATCTCTGCAACTAAAAGAGATAGAGGCCTGGAGTCTTCACTTTAGACCATCATGACCTTTGACCTTGAAAATGGACACAAGGTCAAAGGTCAAGGTCACGTTCTAAATTTTGACATTTGCTTGTTCGCGCTACTCCTCTGAAACGGTAAAAGATAGATAAACACTTATTGAGAATAAAATGTTCGTCTTATTAAGACGCAACTTCGTCCTATTTGGAGGGAAGTAATTTGACTTCATTTTATAGGAGTTATCTCCCATTATATATGTAACTGATTGGTTTTTCACATGGTACTCATTAAGTATTAATGATAGAGGGAAAGTAAAGAGTGCAAAATGTTGATCTCTTAAAGGAACAACTTTGTTACATTTACAGAAAAAGGATTTGACTTCATTTTATAGGAGTTATCTCCCATTATATATGTAACTTATTGGTTTTTTACATGTTACTCATTAACTATTAATGATAAAGGGAAAAGAAAGAGTGCAAAATGTTGGTCTCTTAAAGGAGCAACTTTGTTACTTTACAAGGAAAGGATTTGACTTCATTTTATAGGAGTAATCTCCCATTATATTTGTAACTTATTGGTTTTTCACATGTTACTCATTAACTATTGATGATAAAGGGAAACTAAAGATTGCAAAATGTTGATCTCTTAAAGGAGCAACTTTGTTACATTTACAGGGAAAGGATTTGACTTCATTTTATAGGAGTTATCTCCCATTATGTATGTAACTGATTGGTATTTTATATGTAACTTATTAACTATTAATGATAAAGGGAAACTAAAGAGTGCAAAATGTTGATCTTTTAAAGAAGCAACTTTGTCACATTACAGGAAAAGGATTTGACTTCATTTCATAGGAGTTATCTCCCATTATATATGTAACTCACGTCCTTTGACCTTGAAAACTTGTATGGGTCAAGGTCACGTACTAGTTTTTGACCTTTGCTATTTTTAAAGATATTGAAATTATTTCCTTTCTAAAATGTTCTATTAATAATTACGAGTAAATTAGGACATGCCGGTAAAAGTTGTATCACAATTTTATAAGAGTTATCTCTCTTAGAATGTCAATCTGTAGCAAATAATACAAAATAATTTCTTTTTAAATATTTATAGCAAAATTATAACATTTCGCAAAAAGTTGATTATTTTGAATGTCATCACGTAATACAAAATGAATATTAGTATGGAAAGACCCTCAAATGTTCAACCGAACAGTTGATCTTTAATTTTTCATTTCTTTTATTAATTATTTTTTAATAAAAAGACACTATGTGATGTTTATATGCCGTCAAAGATGCATTAGTGATAGATTTTTTTATTGGGGGGGGGGGGATTTCCATTTATCATTTATAACTTTAGACTAGACGTTTTCCGCTTTCAAAATACGGACGTGCGCCTTGGCACGCAAGATGCTTTTTAAAAGTCATTGTGTGTGTGCGTTTTTAAATTTACTTTGTTTTAATTATTTTGTTACACTATGTAATGTGTTTATATTTCGTCACAGAGGCATTAGTAATAGATTTGGGGAATTTCCATTTTTTTTATTAATAACTTTAGACCAGTTTTAGCCTTAATATTAGATAAAACGATCCATCAATGAGGACATAACAGTTGACATTTTTATACTTCTAATATTTGCAAGTGAAACGAATTTTCACATTTCGAAATATTAATTTTACTAACCGGAAGTTGAATGGATGGATTGGAGCGATCAGTCAAATCGTTCCAAATCCGTCAATTGACTAATGGACGTATTGGGAACGATCTGACGGATTGGGAACGATTTGACTGATCTGACTGATTGGTGACGGATTTTGGAACGCTGACGGATCGCTGACGAATTGATAAAAGTGTTGCGTCTTCAATCTCAAGTACTGTACAAATGCACATATTGATTAAAACAAAAACATTATGCAATTTTGTTTGTTTAATATAATTTGATTTCAATTTTCAATTTCATACCTCTAAACTCGGGCAATTTTTATTCATCATGCACACTATTAGAATCGAACAGTTTTGCTATTGATATTTGACATAAATTACTATAACCCTTACTTAATGAAACAAAATTATAACCATAATATCAGTGAACAATATGTGTACTAATAAACACGTCCATCATGCAAACATCTGAACAAAAAACCATAACAATTTTAAGGTAACCAGCGTCAATTATTAATGCTGTTCATTACGCAGTCGAATGGAATTGCCCTTGTGGATGTAGTGAAGAGGGTCAATACAGAAAAGCACTGAAAATACAGGAAAAACAGGGTAATAAACACTGCTAATATGAAAATATTGAAAATATGAAAACACAATTTGGAAGATGGAAAAAAAGAAATTTGTCAATGTTGGGTAAAATTCTTATTATTATATTAAAGCGTTAATTATTCCGAAGTTTACGTTCTTAGCAAGTTTAACAAAAGTTTGGAAAATAAGAGTCTGATTTTTAATAATTGGATTGATAGTGATATTTTGTATGTGAATGATGTTATTGATGAAAATGGAGTGCTGTCAATAGATTTAATACTTAAAAAACTTAAACACAAAGGGAATTATTTAATAGAATTTTGTAAATTAAGAAAAGCGATACCTAACAATTGGAACCTATGCTTAGTATCTGAGCAATCTAAGAAAACACAAGTTAATATTAAAAAAACTCCTTTATACTGGTCTTATACACAGACTGATGTCAATACTTTGACAACCAAGACAATATACAATGTGTTAAGAGACAATATATTTGTAAAACCAATAGGTGTTAATTATTGGGTCAAATATTTCTGTATTGAAAATAATTATAATTTAAATGAAATATATACTTTTATTTTTAATTATTTAGACGAAAACAAATTAAAATATTTAGGTGGAAACTACTTTTATATATAATACCAACAAAATCTTAGCTGTATAAATGGAAAATTACTGATAATAATATGTGTAATTGTTGTAATGTAGAGGAAGATTATTATCACTTTTTCATATCTTGTAATTTCCTGTATAATTTCTGGATAAAATTACAGTGTGTGCTGTTAAAAATCAATTTTGAAGTACAAATTACTTTAAAACATTTGGTAATGGGATATAAAATTCATGATAGGAATTATTGGGACTTTAATTATTTTTTAACTATTTTAGCATTTAGCTAAATAAATCATACTATGTATCGAAACAGAAGAGAAAAAATGTTGATATTTTAAATGTATTTACTACAGAATATTCTAAGAGAATGACAGAAAATAAAAAAAATGAAGAGTAGTATTTTTATTACAAAACATAGAAAAAAACTTGTTTTAGAAGAAAAATATATGTTGTAAAAGTAATTATAAATTTCCTTATTCTTTTGATTGTTGCCCTGGCAATTACAAGAGTTTCACAGGGACACTTAAGTGATGCTTGGACACTTAAGTATAATTGTAACAAGCGCATTGTTGAATAAAATTAATAAGACGAAACAAAACATTGCTAATACAGACAAACAGGGTTGTTACAAAACACGGACAACCACAGGAAAAACAGACAACATAGTAAACCGGTCAAATACATAAATTTTACTTCTGTAATGTATGTATTTATATTCATAAAACAAACGCACTCTTGCATTAAGTCAATGTATGATAAAGAAAAATACCAGATGGTTTTTTAGATGAAAACCTGAAGTAAAACTTACCCCTGAATAATGACATTGGTGTCAAAGAGAATGTACAACGACAATTTTGATATCAAACATCCAGATAAGATTTATATAAACACATCGAGCAGTTTCATATTGACCAAAAGAAGTGATATTAAATTGAGAACAGAAGTATTTGCCAGAAACAAAATGCCAAAGAATTTACTAGGCTATTTAATAAAAGTGTGATTAAATGAGTGCTTCGGATAGGACATATGTTATGTGATCGTAAAGGACTTTTTGGAATCGGATATCTGTATTACACCAAGTGCATTGCCTCGATTTTATACATCAATTCTCAAACGATGAATTACTACGATTATTGTAGACGACATAAGTAGACTGGAATTGGTCAGTTTGCTTTTATTTCACTGTTAACGTTTCTATCTGGAATGAGGATTTGCTTGTTTATCTCACTTTAAGTCAGCTTCTTATGAATGTCGACTCAAAAGTTTAATTAAGGAATACTTCAAATTTCTGAACAGATTATACGATATAATATGGTTTGGGTCTGTTTACGCCTATTATATCGTATAATATGTTCAGAAATTTGAAGTATTCCTTATAATTTAATGTTAACTATAAATCTTATCAATTTTTGCGGTAAAAACGTCGATGACGTCGTGGAACTATTTGAATTTTAACGGCGTTAGAATAGGTCATAGGTCACGCAAGTTATTTCTTATAATATGGGTTACCCGATTTGAATTGACCAATCAGATTTCAGCTTACAAAGCAAATTAAATTATTAAAAAATAACTTATTATTAAAGAACAATAAATCAAAACTCTACTATAAAGTGCAGGATAGTTAAACAGAATAAACCTGTGACAACTTTCTACAATCGAGTACTGTATAAAAAATGTTTCACTCCGCTAAAGCTCGAGGTTAAGTTAAGACGGATATAACTACACAATTGCGCGCTTGTAGCAGAATATAAGTATATCTCGAATCTCGAAGTTGGTTTATCTTTTCTTTCAGATTTCTGTGGTCGCTATTGATTCTTACATGCTTTGCAGCACTGATATACCAAATAATTGACAGAGTAATTTATTATTATGAGTGGCCAGTAACAGTTAACGTTGGGGTTAACTACAACAAAACGCTGGAATTTCCTGCTGTTACTATATGTAATCAAAACGCATTCAAGTAAGCAATGTTCGGTTAATACACTTTAAATTTAATATATTAAGAAATATAAATAATTGCACATTGTCTTAATTTTTATACAGTTAAAAGTTTCTTATAAAATTATTCTCATTCCGTTTCTGTCGTGCTCTCACGGAAATTCACAATAATAATTCTTAGAATTAACTGTATAAACCAGGCAATAATTGGATGCAAGAAGGTTAATATGAAATTTTCCCATCCTTTTAGGGCATCATTGGCTACTAAACATGGCTGGTACAAAATGATTGAGGCCATGTATTCTACGCGCAAACCACTAACCAGTCTTTACGGTAATATAACATTAGATAATATGTACCTAAATACAGCTCATGAAAAGAGTGATTTTATATTTAGGTAAGTAAAAGTGATTTTATATTCAGGTAAGTTTTGGATAAAATATATACGAAATCTGTATGACTTTCTTTTGGTGATTCATTACTTTCATAGCAATGGCTTCAAACAATCAGTACTTGTATTATACAAATGGACACGTTCTGATAAAAATTACAACATTGATCAGCACAACAAAAATCAATATTTCTAATTTAAGCGAAGTCAACTTAACGAAGATATATGACCAGATACGAAGTGAAAAATGAATGTTTATGCATGTTTATTTCTGTAGAATTCTTTAGCATATAACTATAAAATATAAATTCATCACATTCAAAAAATTTCCTCAGGCCGGCGGTCACGTATTGCGCCTTCTTCTGGTGAATGTTCAAATAAGAGACGAAAATCAATTTCACATTTTCGTATAATGAGTTATTTCAATCTGTATAACATTTTGTGGTTGAGGTTTTTTTATGCAAGAGACAAATAAGGCAAAGAAATAGGGCAAATAATATTTTTAAAAACAAAGTAAATTATAATTTACAATATTTAAATATTTAAACATATTTGATTTCAAAAATATTGTCTTGTGTCAGTTTTTACAATACTGAATTTTGCTCTGTCGTATGGTTTTCGAATCCAATTGATAGGTCGATGGTTTTATTTACAGCTGCTTATGGAAAGGAATGCCATGTAAAGAAGGCGATTTCAAAAAAGTTTTGACAGACCATGGTGTTTGCTTCACGTGGAATTCTGACGATGGATATGTGTCCTCACCGGGTAATACATATTTACGTTGTAATACAAAAATACGTTCGATTACTGTTGTATTCCAGTGTATATTTGAGACTGATAGATTAACATATTTCTTCGTTGTTCGTGTGGTTTACAAATACTTTCTTTCTACTACAGACAGTCAACGATTTTCCATATCAGTACATAAAATGACATATTGTACAGTGGTTCTAAAACGGCATACATTAAACAAACTCAAAAGTAAACGTTATTTATGAAATATGCTCACGTTAACATAAAGCCATGTCTTGTTTTATGGATAAGTAATAGATATTTTGTGTTTGTTTCAGATAGCGATAAACAATTAGCTATCACACACTTCTGCTGTTGTCTATTAATGACCAAGTGTAGCTAGTATAGTGTTTCACTTCAAACGTTGCGTAGTGATGACTTATCGTTTAACTAAATAGCAGAAGTCTAATTTTCCGCATCATATATTTGCAAATGCATAATGTTTGCCTGGTATTTCATTGGATTAAAATCCATAGCTATTTGTCAGACTTTCCATATCGATTTTAAAGTTAAACTATATTTCCATTCATTTATAATTAATTGATAAATATTCGAAATGCATAGTGCATATTACGAAAATAAACAAGACGCGTGAAATAATATTTTATGAAATCCAAAAACATGTAAATTCAAGATTTAATCGTTTGATTACTTAAATAATTAAATTACATGGCAATTTAAATCCTTTAATTTATCTAATGGATAGAATGAGATATAACTATGATTAAGTTTCTATGTGTTGCTGGGTTGGAATAACTCTTCAGTTGCATACGTTGTTATTTGAGCAATATAAAGCATCCAACGTGCGTTCGATAGTTACACTCCAAGCCAAGGTGCCTTGTTAGAAGTGTGTTCAACGCTGTGTACATTATATATCACATTTAACACGCTTATTGCAAAAAAATAAGAGGATATTGCATGCATGATTTAGTTTGTTTTAATTTTTTTTCTCGGCATCCATTATATTTCTTTTTTACCAGCCACGTCACTAGTGTTAGCTAAATGTAATTTGAATGTTTTCGATATACACTTTGTCATCGGTGTGCTATATTTATAATAATTACTACATTGGTATATCTATTAATTATGTCTTAAACTATCATAAGATTATCTTAAAGGTTCAAAATAAATTAACGATATACAACAAAAAAAGTTTCAGGGATAACAAAGCTCATACAGATAACTGTTTCTACATAAAGTCCCTGATTTTGTAGGAAATTAAATGCTGTTATACATCGAACAACAACCTTATTTTAATTTACTGAAGAATGTAAATTTATTTGTTAGCTAAAATATGATCGGCCTTTTTAGAAAGAGAAACACAGGTTTTATGAAATAACTCGCATTGGTCACATTACGTATTCTTACGCCATTAAATTTAATATAGCCTATTACCGCTATATATATAGTGTTGACTACTAAACTACTCGAACAAGGGTTTGTTGTATCTAGGTTGATGTTATCCCTACAGAAGTTCTATGGTCGTCTTCATTATTTTATTGATCCTATTGGGATATAAATCTCTTAAATACGATAGAAAATGTTACCTTATTCATAGGAGTCTTTCCCATTCCTTGATTCGACTGTTTCCTAGCTATGACAATTAATAACTCGGTGGGTGTCTAATTATAGGCAGGCACCGCTTACTCTTTCGATGTGTTTGTAATGGGTTTGGGTTACTCACTTTCATTTTTCTGTGTTTTTGGTTATTGCGTTGAATTTGTTTGTATATATCGGATTTTGTGACTGTCCATTGGCTCTTGTTTTTCGGTCGTTTTCCTTTGCTTTTAGCTGTTAAGAAATTTTAAATATGTATTAATAAAATTGCAGCAGACAAAGACTTGTATGCATACATATAATGTGAATAACATATAATACAAGTAATTAATATGAAATTACGTGTTCCGTGTTTTACCTGTCATTTTTAAATTATTTTCATTTCCTTATTTATGTTAGTCTCGTTGCTATTTTTAATGATTTGATTCTTTAAGTTAAGCTTCAACTTAAGACGTCACCAAGTAATGGAGAACTGCTAAGAAACTATTTTAATTTTAGTTTTGAAAATGTTGACTTGAACAAATATCTCAAACGCAGATTTTGTTGTACTGTAACACACATATATATAAACAGCAAATTTATGCACTTAAGAGCGATTTAATTTAAATGGGCATAATGAAAGTATAAAAATGTGGACAGCTTATAGCAGGAAATAACCAGCTATTTTTGTTAACCAAGATAGCAAGCTTATTTCCATTAACAGTTAGATATGCTGATCGTTGCACTCAAGGGCGGTCCATCCTTTACTCTTTAAACTTATTTTAATCAAATATAATTCTATATAGGCCTTGTTCGTCTTATACATGTAGGCATCATACACGATTCTGTTATGATATAGTAGGCAACTTTCACAATTTTCACAATTATTGTCTGTTGCACTTATCATTAGGCTGGAATTTATTAGCTGCAGGACTTACAAATCTTCATAATTATGTCCGAATCCAGATGATACTACCCTAAGGAGATTTTTTTTTATCTGGAGGTTTTCTTTTTTCATTTTGTAATTTGTACAGATTTCTTTGAGTATCATCCAAAGACACTTATAAAATCTGAATTATTATTTTTTAATAGGTTCGGTATTTTGATATTTGCATCAACAGGTATTTCAATAATATCAAGAGACATTATTTCGAACATTATTCTGTTTTGTTGTAGTTTTATATTGTATCAATTAGACGTAGGTTTATGGAGTTTTGCTGATTGCTTTTTAACTCATGAGATGACGTATTTGTAGTACGATTTCTCCAGAGATATATGCATTCTTTCGAAATAATAAGCCGTGGTTTGGATTAAAATACGTGTTTACAATGATAATATAAAATATTAATTGCTAGTAAAATATTCAAAAGATATCTGTAATAACAGTTTCGTATGGTTAATTGTTGCGAATGTCCAAAGTAAATACCCTTCAATCAATCTTTCACGTCATGCTATCAATGTATTTATTTTACGTGACATTTTATGTTGAATACATGTATGTACACAAATGTTGAAATAAAGTACGACAGTATATGATAATAGTATGTAACCAACATATCTTTACGTTCAAATATTTCCTAAAATTACGTTTAACATAAACAGAGGTAATAACCCTTCACGAACCTAAAAATTATGAAAATCAAATTAATGAAAGTAGAAAACCGGAGTTATAAAATTAATAACATTCTGCTGTATATACGATGGCACTAAACAACTTTTATTTGTGTGACAATTTCCATTTAATCTGCGATTGAAGATACCATCGATACAGTCGTCAAACTCCTACCCGAATATAACTCAACCGAAAAACTTTTACTTTAAACTTTACCTCAAACGTGATGACTAACAGTTAACGATACGTTTTCGAAAGCGAAATTCCATCAGACCTGGTTATTCGTTATGCTCAAGAATGCAATCGGTATTCCAATTTTCTAGACGGAATGCAGATTTTTAAATAAGTTACTCAAGCAGTTGTATTTTTAAAAAATGGTTTCAGCCATTTGTAGGCTTTATTAGTTTTAATTACAACTTTGTCCTGGATAAGTAACAGAAGAAGATTAACTTACTTCTCTGTGAACACATGATTACAATTGTTTTATGTTGAATTTATTGGGTTTGGCTAACTGACTTTATGTGTTTCCTTCAATAAATGTATAAAAGTCAAATAGTTTATCTTACTTTAGTAACAAATAGGATACTAGTAGTTACGTTAAAATAAATTGCATCATATTTGATTTCATATGGTGGCAACGAAACTTTGTCCTGGGATAAATTTAAACTTACATATTTTATGCTTTGTTCATATCAATTAGGAGTGGAAAACGGTTTAAAACTGAGGTTAAACGTTGAACAGTATGAATACATGACTGGCCCACACGATGCTGCAGGTGTCAAAATGCTGATCCACCATAAATTTGATATACCCAGAGTCTATGCACTTGGTCAAGCAGTTTCTACTGGTTCAAATGTTTTTGCTGGAGTTCAACTACTGATGGTTTGTATAAGATAAGTTCCCACACCATCACGCTTTAATTAACAAAAAACTAACTGTGTAAGCTGGCATTTCAAATGTTGAAACATTTGTTTTACTTGATCGAAACACTAATAACATATTTACTGACAATAAACAACGAAACATTATTCTCATTGACACACACATTTTAACATAGCAATAGATGTTTTAAGCAAACCCTACTGTTTTGTCCAATAATAATGGTTTATTATTTTTAATTAGTTTTATTCAGTTAAATTTCTTTTATATGAATTCAATATCATGGTAAAATGTGTACAACAGACGGCACAAACATTATTATTCAAGGTCAACTTGATGTCGTCTTTTTTCACATAATTCCGAAAGATTACTAGTTTACCTTTTTTCAATTGCCATGATACCTTTATAATGTTAAGTGTTAATTTGGTAAAAACACAATTCTATGTATGTTTTAGATAAAGGTTGACTATATTACATTTATTATGCATGATTATAAAGATGCATGTTTATTTTAAGTAATTATGTAACCTAGTTAGATAAAGGGTACAGATTTCACATTCAGTACATTCCTCTAATTTGAAACATGGACCAGCACTAAGTCGTGCTAAGCATACCCCCACTCGACCATTTTCGGCTCGAAAAAAAGGAAGTATATAACTGACTGACTGACTTAAGCTGTGCACCAAATTTGAAATCAATCATTTAGTAGAAGCCGAGAAATCCGTTAAGAAAAGTTTTCCTATGTTGACCCTTGAAACAGTCTAAGTCTGCTCGAAAAACAGGAAGTAGATAACTGACTGACCTGGAAAGGGGAGGCACGGTACAACTCATCATGCTAAAACTGTGCACCAAATTATAAATCAATCCCTTCAGTAAAAGCCGAGAAATCTGTTACAAATTTTTTTAACGGACGACAGACAAACAAGGTGATTGCAAAATAGCCCCTCTCTTACGAGTGGGGGTATAATATTCTATTTTTTCAGGTAAATAACTTACCATCTCCACATGGCCGCTGCGATACAAAAGAATTAGATTATGTGGACACATATTCGCAAGGCGGCTGTACTCTGGACTGTTTGTCAAAAACTGCAGCAAAGCAATGCGGTTGTAGACATATTTACATGCCTTCTAAAAACGGTAAATGTATTATGCAACTAGCAGTTATACAATGGGCTAAATTAACGACGTACATTGGAATCAGATACACGAACAATAAACATACAAAACTTATAGAAAACAC
This sequence comes from Limnoperna fortunei, assembly GCA_944474755.1. NCBI lineage: Eukaryota > Metazoa > Mollusca > Bivalvia > Mytilida > Modiolidae > Limnoperna > Limnoperna fortunei. The sequence goes on along the minus strand of OX104113.1, from coordinate 92,796,635 downwards.
AAAAGTACAGATTTGTGTGGCGTTTGATAAACTCTTCTTTAATTTTACCAAGTCGATTAAGTTATACCAAATAGAATGTTTTTTTTAGATTTAAGTATGTAAGACTTCACTTGCTCTGTAGAATTAAAATACAAGCATACTTAAACCTTGTTTTATTCGGGTTGATCCATTTTTAAATAAAATTACACCGTAGTTGCAGAATACAATTAACTTAAATTATTTCCGGATGTTTTTGCATTCTTTATATGCATTATTAGAACAAAAACTGGGTACTGAGAGTTCACTATGTTGCGGATAAGTAAACGTCATTGCCGAACTAGGAAGACATAGACATATGAAACAGTTTTATATTTATTTTAAACAATTAAATGTTTCCAGGTTATCCACCTGTATGCACCATAGAAATGTATTACAGTTGTCTGAAACATATGTTAGGTATGTACCTAGTGTACAGTTTGGTCTCGAAACCAATATTATGAAACAATAGTGCATTTGCATCCGAAACTAAATACATATAACAGGGCTATACAGTTATATAGTTTATCGTAGCGTTTGAAATTAAAATGATTAAAGATTAAGCTCGTGCCCATCTTAATTTGATGTGTGAGCAAATTGTAAGCGCTTATGCACAATACACATTTTGAGCCAAGACAAATAACGTCAATATAGTTATTTACCATCTTTTGTAATAAAAGGTTCACGATTTTTGTCAAATCATGCCCAACTAATATATTAAGGCAGCATAGAGATTATTGGGCATCTTATGTAAAAATATAAAAGACTTTATTTGAGATGCAAAATACCTATAATATATTCTGAAACTAAAGCCATTTATCAATCGTTTGCAAAACCGAGAAAGAAGTGAGATCAGGTACGTCAACATGGTAAACACGTAGTGCTTCACTTGGACCAGCTTTGGAATTCGTGTACATCTTATAAGGTATTGTCCGGACTTTGTGGCGCTGTAAGCAAACGACATAGTCCGTGATCATATATGGTCTACAAAGTACATTCTTAAACTTATTATTAGTTTAACTATACATCTAAGACGAACCGAAGTCATACAAGCAACTTGACGGTTTGTTTAGCTGGTAACAAACCCAATTTAATTTTGCAGAAATTTTCCCAAATGTGTATGAAGAAGATTGCAAATGTCCTACCATGCACATTTAATGCTTACGAGAGTGACATATCATACGCATCTACGTCAATGTTTGCTGCTGAAAAATTCTTAGCAAACAATGTTACTTTCAAACTTCTACAGGATTTGAAAGCTGCAAAAGAAGTCACTTCCCGAATGAACGATGTTGAATTCAGTGAGTTCAATACTCTTTACACCTACTTCAATAGAACGTTAATTCAAATAGAGGATAAACTGTCAACAAAACTTTTTGATCTAATTGAAAAACTCGAAATTGAACTTTTTAGTGAATTTGCACATGTCAGGAATGTTTGCGAATGGAAAAAGTGGTTATATGGATACCAAGAATACGTAGTGGAAAAGAATTTTATGAGGGCGCGAGATGCTTATGAGGAACGCAATTTTCACGTCATTAGTCTTGCATACACAGAGTTTATTCTCATAATAGAAAACAACATACGAGAATTGAATTCTACTTTATTTGATAATGACGCGGTGAGGGATTTTCTTTATCGCCAAACAATCAATAAATTGCTAAATAGAAAAGAAATTGTTAAGAGATCGCTAATTAATTTTACGGAATTAATAACGGCATATAGAACTGGCGTTAGCATATTTAACTATACATACGATTATGCACCTAAATCGCACAATTACTATGTCGTTCCAGTATACTTGATGAACGAATCATTGACGCACAACAATTATGCTTCAAAGTATTCAATGCGATTTGAAAGTTACCTTAATCGAACTGATCAAATTCTAGCATATCTCGATGGAATCACATCTGCTGCTCATGAAAACAGAAATGTGACAGATGAGCAAATGTTATACGGACGCGAAGAATTCCGGTGGTTGATGCGGAACTTTGTGTATGCTAAGTCTGTATTTTATTACGAGGTTATCGAGCGACCGAATCGAATACTAGCTGAGAGGCATTCCGAGTTTGACAAAAAATGTTTTTCAGCAGAAACAGTTATTAAATCGATTGAAGAAATAATTCAGTCCTTAAAACGAAAAGCGGGTGACGTGAACACTACACTGTTAACACCTCTTCACGACATAAGTTTTCAAATGAATCAATATTTTTCAAACGACTTCGGAAACAAATTTGATATTGCAACAAATTTTATCTCTGGACTGGTAACACGTGGTACACGTGATCTTGAAAACCTATTACAACTGATTCTTAAGGATGATTCTGATATTTTGGCAAAATTGGATCAGATGCTATCGTTAAAAACGGACATTTACGATGTCTTAGTAAACGATATCGACTCGTATGTGTACTATAACTTTTCAAGGCATTACGATTTTTTAAAATCCTTTGATGAAATAAAAGTTGAATTGTCAAGTAATTACACAAAATTAACGTCTCTAGTGCAGTTGTATCAAATGGTTGGAGGTGATGGATCTGAGTTCCTGAAGTCTATAAACAATTTAGATATCTACTTCAAGTCCTATGTTTCCAAGATGGAAATTAACAACGACTTTATCAAGTAAGTCGTGATGCCAATTTTAGTGTTGTAAAAGATTTTTACAATAACAAGACAAGAATGAATTTGAATGCATATTGATTTCATTTATATTCTTCTGTGTTCAGATTGGACGAACTTTGTATTTCCTTACACTATAAAAGATATTATTCTGCTGAATTTTGTAAAGAAACACACAATTAAGAACGACATGATATTCTTATACAGTTGTCGCCTACGCTTGTCTTATTTCAATTAAAACAAATGCAAATGAGTAATTTATTAAAAATCATGCTTATCAATAATAAATAATACTTATTTAGGTGTTTCATATATTAATCTTAACTCTTAATTTACAGGCAAAATTTCCTACAACTTGATATCTTCTACAAACAAATGAGTTATGAAGAAATCACACAGCAAAAGGCATACGATATGTTTGCTCTTATTTGTAAGTATTTGCTCTAAAACTCATAGTGAATATTTATAACTGTTTTAAAACAAAACGTGTTAGATGTACTTGTAATGAGCGTATTTATATATTGTGTCATCATGTCATCATGTACCACGCTGCTTGCGTTGATCAAACGTGTATGGTTTTTGTAATGCAAGAACAACGGGGTAAAAATTTTCAGTAAGACATATCCTATCTGTCCTCATTTTTGTGGCACCACGATGCGTGCTGTACTATGAACATCAATAACTAGTTGACCTTTTTTTCGTTTAAGGGATGCAGGACACTTTCGCTGAAAATAATTTGTCAATGAATTTCTTTCAATTCGCCATTTAGTTAGTGGTTATACAAGTTATCATCATTAAAAATAAAAAATAGGGGTTTCAGAGCTTATTTTCGAGGGGTTGAGCATTGAAAATTTTTATATAATGTTTACCATTGCTATACATTGTAATGATTGAAAGATAAATAGGGGACTCCGAGTTACATTTTTGTAAAAATGTCCTAAAACTTGTATTTTTGTCAAAATTACCTCCCTTGTAAAACACTTATTTTCATTATTTTTGCCGAACACATTTATGCAAAAACTTTTTATTTCAACCATTAATAACTTATTAAATTAAGTTAATGAATTTGAGAGTTAATAATGAAAGAAATTATTAAATTTACCATAAATGTTTTGAAATTTTGACAAAAATGGCGGATGATATCCTGCATCACCTTAACTCAACGGAGAAATGAATTCACGATAAATTACACTCCAAACGACCATGTGCTTCAAACAAATTAAAAACTTTCAGTTTTGATTCTTTTCAGTACCTTGTAGTTATAGATGGACATTTAATTTTTTAATACGGTTCGTATAACCTTTAAATTTTAAATGTCACTTGCTAGTTGTGTGCTACAAACTGTGGCGTTTTATTCATAATTTATAGTAATGTTCAAGAAAAGATTTAAAAGAAATAAAGAACTTGAGTTGGTATTTCCGCAAATGATGTTAATTGATTCTTTAATAATTGTGTATGTTCATTTTAGGTGACATTGGTGGTTCGATGGGGTTATTCTTAGGTGCCAGCCTACTGTCCGTGTGTGAATTATTGGACCTTTTTGTTAGTCATATCGTCTAACCAAAGAATCGTTTGCCAACAATTATTCCTTGTGGCACTTGTATCTTATGCATTGATATTTATTCGTTCACAAACTTATGAATCATTCCAAGACTTTCAATGTTAAGTAACTTTAATTGTTATAAAATTGAAACATTTATTATATTTTTTTCCCGATTTAGAGTTTTCTTATCGCATGTAATTATTTCACTTACAAAAACACTTTCATATCTTACCATGCCTAATTGACGTGGGTGCCTAAAAAATTCTGCTTTACTCTAAAATGTGTAAGCCTCTTGCAACTTCGTCAACGATCTGACCTTATGTACATTAAATTCACGATTATAATTGAATCATGCAGTTGTATGTGTAGCGTGATGTTTATCAGATGCTACCTAACTGTTGTTAGGAGCAGAAAAGAGCACAATATTATTTGTATTATACATTTTAGAATCTAAAGTTTATATCAGGGCAGTATCTACCATCAACAAAACATATTTGGTGAGTGTTTTTCGCCAAATTAGTTTATGATACGACATTTAAAAATTAATAAGGTAATTTGCTTGTACTGATTATACAAAATCATCTGCAAGGCGTATTTAAGTTTCAGTGGTCGAGAGTGTGTTTTCTTGCTTGAATGTTGGTTTAAAGTCACTTTCAGCAATTTTTCATATATATCAAGGCTTTCAGATTTTATCGGGGAGCAAGCCCGAGTACCCGGAGAAAACATCTGACCTTCAGTGCGAAAACTGCGTCGGTCGTATGTTGTAGAAAGTAAGCACTATCTTTTGTTGTGCATAAGCTTTATATTGGGGCTGTGAATTTCTGTGTCGTGCTGTGACTCCTTTACAGTGTGATTATTTCAAACCGTACTTAGAAGTCTTATTATCAAGTCTGCAGTTGTTATCGGTACATTTGTTTCTGGCCAGTAAAAACGGTACGCCATAGTGTTGTGTAGCAATTGCCTTACCACGGACCAGTGGGGATGACGTGTTTGACGAGCTGGCACGATAATGTCTTTTGTGAATGTCGATAAAAGTAGGCTCTTTATAGCCGCTACAAAACGCTAATTTGTCCGCGCTTAAACATGCCACATACTTTTTCAGTGACATCCAAAATTTGTTAACCTTTGGTCAATATTTCCCCGAATTGATTGTTTATTAACTTGTCCTTAATATAGATGAAATACTGCTCGCAGTCACTCAATCAATTAAAATTACTTTTATGCTTATAATCTTTGATTTAAGATTATACTGTAACCCTAAAGTAACTTTCAAGGATCATGACAAATGAACATGAATTCAAGATTTCACAATAGTCATAGAATCCCGCCAAATACGCGTTAATATACATGACTTCATTCACCTTTCGAATGCCTTTTGGCTCATTATACATTATTTATTTCAAAGTATTGTTTACTAATTACAATGATAGGGATGGAGGATAAGTGATATGGGTTAACATGGCTTTGTTGTAACCGGAGGTTTTATAAATTTAACTGCATTATCAGATATTACTTCCAGTGTATACATGTAGGAATGTATTGAAATCAAGATCAGATGGATAAATAATTAAATTGTCTTTGACATTTTACAGTTATTAACTGCATGGCGCATTTTCATTGTCAACATTTAACTGTGGTAAGACGATAACCATTCTCTCAAATATTTTTAAATTTAAATAATGACAACAAGTAAACTTCTGATGCAGAGCATCGTCAATTCGCCGCCGAATTATTCTACATGGTTGTCTGTATGATAATAGTTTTACGGACGTATTTTAAACGTTTTACATCTATGTTACAGAGGTTATTTTATATTTGTTTGTTTAAATGTGTTTAACGCGTTAAACACTATTTAAGCAAACTTACATACAATTTCAGCTATATCAAGCGTCCAGTTTTTATTGGAAGATGAAGACGGAGAACCCGAAGAAACTTTACCTTCGACCTTCGGTTGAAAAACTAGCAATCCTTGTCAATAAAATTGTTTTATGTTCTGTGCAGTTATATAATGTTGTAATGCGTCACAGAAGCTTTTAGCCAATATTTTGTTCAAATCACTCATGAACAGCCCACATTTTCCACCCAGTTGGGTCATTTGCCGTACATACGCTGTAATTCAAAATTTGTTCTACCGAAGTTTCTACGGGTACTTCGGCTTCCTTCCTCAATAAAAACTGGACGCCATGATATAGCTGAAAAAAATTATGAAAGTATTGTTAAAATCTTTCAAACAAACAAAAACATTCAACGAAAAATACAGATCCTCTGAACAATATAACAGCTATCAGAGACAAAAACGCATGCAAAATTGTCTTTTAAATTTTAGATTGGCTTAAAAAACAATGTACATTGTATGTGCAGAAGTCCATGTACCATGAAAAATCAAAGTAGGTTTTTTTAATAAGGAAAAGAGCAAAGAAAACCGACCGAACAACAAGATTTTATAAGATTATGACTGGCGCAGCAAACATTTCGGATTTCAGGTCGAAACAAAAAATTAATCTTTGTAAGAACAATCTAACCATTCGTGTAAAATTGTAATTTTTATTTCTAATAAAGAAAGCATTTTCCCCATAGTTCCTATGTGAAGCTTAGCTTGCGGTTGATCCTTCGGATTTCTACATTCGCGCACATGTAATCTTTGACAAATTATTGCCAAAACATTTATATATTGCATCTAACAAAAGACGGAATATTCCGGAATATATACAATAGATTTTTATTCCGGTTTTCGATTTTCAACCGTAGTTGCATACAAAAATTAGCTATTTATCCTGGTTTTTAAACGGACGTTCATCGATAGCACTATCACTGAAAGTCAAAATACATGTACCAGGATAAAAAATTGTCGCCCGTTATTATTAACTTCCGTAAATTGAATACCAAAATATTTTTCATTGATGAAAATTTGATGTCACCCAAGAGTTTGTGCAGTCAAAAATCATATTTTACCTTTATTTTTTACTCAAATTGAATCAATGACATTCTTTTCTTAAAATTCTGTTCATTTATGGTAACTAAGTATACATCGTAAATTTTTCTTCTTGGTCTATTCATAACGAAAGTGAATAAAAATATATCGCCGCCCTCCTAGGGGCGATAATAAAAAAGTATCAATGACCGTTCATGTCACGATAGGGATATTTATATCGGCTAGCTTTTTTCTATAGCGATACCTGCTCTTATCGCACATAAGTCAACATAGTTTTGATAATAGTCTTAGAAAGTTTTAAGACGACTTATTTATCACGATAAATTAAAATGAAAAATGATTTCCTTGTCTTAATTATCAAGACATATTGTAAATAGCTTGTATTCTTTTAAAAAATTGCTACGTCGGTTTGTTTAAAAATCTTAATTAAAATTTGTCTTTAAAAACAGAGCGGCGACTTATTATGATACGTAATTGAATAGGTCTCCTCTTAACTGCATATTAACTACATGTACTGTTGTAATTAAATAAAGGCTTATTTAAGGCATTTTATCGTCTTTCATCACAGTAAAATGTGTTTAATTAACGGTGTTTAATGTTTACTGAAAATAAGACATCTTATTTCAAACACTTTAGTTTAAATAATTTAAGTAATGCTTATTAAGACGATCATGTCTCATTTTTAATGACAAAACAAGTTAATGTGGACAAATAACGTCTTATTTAAGATATCTTATCGGTTGTTTTTTTTTCATTTTAAAATGTGCTTATTCACGGTTTTTAATAAAAGTAAGATTTCTTGTTCATTTAAATGTGACAAAAAACGATAATATGTCTTCAATACGCTGCGATTTTGCCATATAATGGAAGTTATTTGTCAGAATTAACTTGTTTTGTTTTGTTAAAAGGAGATATAAACGTCTTTATTAGCTTAAAGGAGAGTGAAATCCACATTATTCTAAATATAGAAAATAAATGGCATGTCATAAAAGCAATAGGCTTACAGGGGAAACCCGTAACAATGAAGGGAACTACGAGCAGGACGAAAATGATGTGACCCTGTTTTAACAATTTTGTGACATTATATATTGAATATCGGATTGAACAGTTTTAAATGAACGATTGTTGTCACACTGACGTATGAATACTTTAAATAATATGATTGATTGGATGATTGCTTTAATAGCGAGCAGTATTTTAGCTATATTCAGGTCAAGAACAAGTTAAAAAAAAATGAATAAATTCGAGAAATATGGACCTCAGGTAAAAACATGAATACCACTGTAAAGTTTAAGTAGGGGTATGGTCGAAAAAGTTTTTAAAAATCAGCCTTTTGTTACTGCTAAATCGAGCTTTCTCTTATCGACATCTACCCATTTTTGTTTTAAATGGAATAACCATATTAATAACAGAAACCTAAAAACATATCAAGTAAGGGTAGGGTCGGAAAAATTAGCCTTTTGTTACGGCTAAATCAAGCTTTCTCTTATCAACATTTACACATTTTTGTGTTAAATGGAAAAACCATATTTTAAAAAAAAATATCAATCATATAACTTGATGTTAAATTTAGAAGATTATGCAACGATACAAATGATGGTGTTTCTTGTCAAATCTACAGACACAGACTGACCAACGAATGGCCGTAGTCATTAAATGCCAATATTAATACTAGTAAATAACGTAAACAAGTCTTAACATATTGATCTTAATTTTTCTCACAGCAAATGAACTCAAAACTTCCTTACATAACACCAAACATTCCCCACCCACGGACGCGCTGTTATTTGGCTTTGCTCATATATTCTAACAAAATGTTATCAAAATTACCAAGTTGACAAATTCATTATGACAGACTTGCGTTTCGTTTATTAGAGACTCATCAGTGGCGTTAAACTCTAAATGTTTAAGATATTCTTCATTGGAAGATGGAATAATATTATTTTCATTTGAAGATGGAATAATATTATTTTCATTTGAAGATGGAATAATATAAATCCACTGGGATCGTGTAAACACACAATACAGGCAGTTCAAATATTTATAAAGAGTCTAAAGAAAGCTGCCAACCAGTACACTTATTTAGTATCGGATCGACAGACACGACGATACAGCTTAAACAAAAAATAATATACAAGTCTAGAGATTATGCAACGATACAAATGACGGTGTTTCTTGTCAAATCTATAGACACCGACTGGCCAACCAATCGCCTTATTCATTGAGTGTCAATATAAATAATAGTAAATAAGTTATAACATTTTGATCTTAAGTTTTCCAACTTCAACTGAACGCAACTTCCATACATAACCTTCTTTAAACTCTTTATATATAATTATCTGCATCGTTGTGTTTGTTGTAAATGTCGCGTACAACTTGACAAAAGGCATAATGCCAACTTAATGAATATAGAGGGTATTTATTTAACAAGTATGAGGTTCACAAAATCAAAACATAGCCGTCTAGTACAGATGAGTGTAGTAAGTACAAATGCACTTTAATTCGCCAATTTAATGTTTTACCATCACTTCAGCTTGATCTTGGCGTACAAATTTTATTAGCGAAAAAGTATGAATTCCAGGTGATAACTGCTACCTTCGCCTGGAAAACCTGGTAATCCTTTTAAATAATTCTTGTGAAGTCGAGAACATCATTACCGCAGTAAGTTCGAACTCGCAACAACTACCAACAGTTTAATGAATTATTCTGGTGCATTATATATTTTTGTTGACCTCACCTTATATTGATATATTACGTTTTTACTAATACAGCAGAATATAATAACTTGTATACAGTAACGAATTGCTTTTTCCTTAGAGCAATAAAATATTATGGGCTTATAAATAATAAATTATACAAACATGACAACCAATATTTTAATGTAAACTTTATTTTTCCGATGTTACAGCTTATTAGGAATTTAATTATCCGTATTTCAATAAATTTTGTATTAACACTCGGTCACAAAAATACATTTGTATAAATGATATAGTAAATATGACTAAAAGATCCAGCAGCTACCAACAATGATAAAATACAAAAAAGAGCGGTCAACAAAGTCACATATCTGCAATAGTGCAATATTAGAGTTCTTACATACGTTTTTAGAAAGACCGGGTGATTTTCCGCGAGTAATAGAAATTTTATGAGTTCGCGGGAGATAATCTTTACAGGTTATATTTTTTCGAACTACTACGATAAAAACTGTGCAAGTGTGGTAAATCGATTTAGCATATATTTGTCAATGAACATTAACTAATATTTTCATTTTGAGTGGGGCATTCTGAAACATTATGGTGTGCATCGTATATAAAAAGTGTAAAAAACTGGAAATTTTTGCAAGCGTTCTTATCAAGAGAACATTTATCCAACTTTCTTCTGATGCCACAAGATTTTATATAATCGCAATTATTTGGAGTTTGAATCAATTTTGTTAACGTATTCATTAAACAAATTACACTAAAAAATTCCGCTCATGTTTTCATAATGATACGATAAATGAAAGTTTATTAACACGACTTATTCGAGCCGCTAACTTCTTAATTTATTAATTTAATGCTTACACATCGGGCATATAAATAACTTTGTACAACTTATTTCTTTTGCACATTGAACATTATTAAGAGTCAACATTGGCTAACACTGGTGTATAAATTCCAGACACAAAATCAATACACATAGAAAACGTTATAAACAACGAATCCACGCACTATTTTAAAACATAGTGAGGAATTAAACATAGAATTTAACATAAACTCTTCCTAAAACGTGCTTAAGCAGAAATCTGTGCTAAATGTAGATTATGTTCTCAATCAACAAATGTAACAAAACGAGCAAAGCAATTTTACAACTATCGTTGTACTATGCCGATATTAAATTGTATAAAAGGAACAATACAAACAAACACATGGCAGATCAATATACTTATGTGAATTTTAATGTAATAAAAATTTAAAAGAAAAAAAAAACGAAAACAACATTTTAAATTTGAATTTTAAAAATGCAAGTCTGTTCAAAACGTACTAGTATGCGCCGTATATCACAAAGCAGGAGAGCACAAAGACATTTTAAAAAATTTTGTTGAAATTTTTCTTTGCATGAAAGTATGAAATTTTTACGACATGCAGATAATTTTAGATGAAAGATTAAATTGAGCCAATAACATAATTACATATAGGATCTTACATTGGCACGAGTGGATTATCAGATTTCTCCAATCGAGATAGTTAAATTATGGAAATTTAAGTCCGAGCCAAGATTCTGTTTCTCTAATTTTAAAAAGTAGTAAATTTGCGAAACGAAGTACAAATTCTCCCAACCCCAATTTTACGTTAATGACGTGAATACGCGGTAAATTGAAGTTTTTTGTTTATGACGTCATGAGTTCTTATTGTGACGTTATTATTTTTAACCAATCAAATGCTGAGAACAACAAATTCACTAGTGACGAGAAATATTTTTTCCACACCGGTCAAGCGGTTGAAATATTACGTCAAAATTAGAGAAATGTAATTATATATCTGTGATTGAGCCTGACATTGAACCTAAACATGGCTTTAAACGAAGAAAGAACCCACATTAGAGACGAACGGAATGACTCAAAACAATATGCAGACCTCCATTTACCTTCTCGCAAAAAACCACTATGAGCCCCTAAAAAGATGGAAGGCACCACCAGATATGCCTATCTTTACATATTCTAAAATGCATTATGCTGCGCCAAGAATATATTTTTAAAATATAAGCCGAAAAGAAGAAGGAAAATAGTAGTCAAATACAAGACAAAAACAACATGTCTCCCAACGTTTTTTGAGAGACATAACAAACTAGGATGTGTATACATTCAGTTTGCAAGCACTTAACATATTTTGAAATCTTTCCTGCGATTTGGATTGTGTATCGCAATTTGAACATTGCATATTTTAAACGCAATCATCAAAATTAATTTGCATATCTTCGTGTTTTTAATAAACCCTAAAATCAAAACATTTCAAATAAATTATTACGTTACAAACTTATAAAATGTATACCTATTCAATCGATTAGCAATATATCATTAGTATTATACAAAATCATATTTCTTACTATTAATCAAATCATTGAATTGATTTATATCGTATTGTACTTTCTATTACTATGAAATTAAAATGAAAACAATATTGTTCATGGTCATGCAATATGATAACAATACAATTTGTTGCACCAAACACATGCCAAAATCAATATTCTACGAACGAAAACGGTGGAAAAAAGACTTTTTGTCATAAAGGTTATCTTATCACAAAAATTTCTACATTTGCATTTATTTATTTATTTATTTAATAATATTACTAAGGACGAGTGGTTAATTAAGGTATTTGGTCTGCTATTGATCTGGTGTCTGTCAACACTGAGGTTGCGGTTTTGCACCTTACTGCGACAGGGAGTGCTATATTCCAAACTCAAATGACAAGGATTGCAATTTTTATTGCTAAAAGTCGGCGGTTTTAACACCGGCTTTATGGCTTCATCCACCAATAAAAATCTCGTTCAAATAATCTGATTTCTAGATCGTCGAATCCGTAATATTACAGTTTTTCCATAGATCTGGGGTGTCCAAGATCAATGCAACAAGAGTAAGATGGTCTTTTAAAAAAATTAAAGTTATTGATTCAACAACGGAAATATTGGTTATCCATATTTAAAAAAATTGAAACGCCTTTCCGTATGCCAGTTTGAATGCACGCTGTTTTTTATTAAACAAATTGTAATTTGTTCACATAATAAATTTACATGAATACATAAAAAACTTAAGTGTTAATATTTTTATCATAATGAAAAAGTAAATAAACTTCTGACGTACATGAATAAATCCGTTTGCATAAGTGTTTGCATAATATTTTCCAGTTGTGCGATCGAATATGATACATGTATAGATGAAACTGATTTTTTTTTAAACCAAGTTTTAGAAGAAACTTGACGCAAATTTTTACAGCAGTCGTTCGCCAAGTTTTATGTATGGCAGCGCCACTTAAAGGTTAAAACTGGATGTTAAAAATTAATGAACAATATAAATTATTCTAGTTTATTGTACATTGTATAGAGCTAATTACACTTGACGGATTGATTGTGATTAAGTGAAATTAAAAGCATTTAAATTCAGTTATGTGTCCCCTGGGTTTTAACCTTCGGTAGATGTTGTTAACAATAATTGTTATGAATTTAGCTTTAACATAAGGTCGCATAACAATAAGAAGAAATATTCATCATGTACAGAGATTCTCTAAGGTACCAGTTCATTAACGGGAGCTTTCAAAAGGCGATATATTAAATACGCATAGTCATCGGTCAATGCAGAACAAAACTTAGAGACAAGACTTTAACAAATAAGTAATTTGTTTCAAGGATTTACGATTTCACCGTGATTATAACATCGCAATTAAGTGCTCGACTGTTTTCTCCATCCAACATGAACAAAGAACCCAAAGCGAAGTGTACTTTTAAAATATCTTATTTTATTTATCTGAACAAAGGATTCGTCAAAAATAATAAACAGCTGCTTTTGAACAAACAAATTACCGTCCGTTTAAACGATCAATATGATTGGATCGTTTTATGGCCGAAATAAGGGTGTGCTAATATATATATATCAACAACGAATTTCACATAATTAGGCGTAAACGTTTTAATAAGAGGAAGATCGCCTTGCTAAATGTTTTAATCGGACATTTATGTTGCCTTCCATGCTTACAAGTGCACTCGTTGGGGATATGGAAAACAAACAATTTTTAAAATCTTGCCTTATAATCAACGCGCATGTATCAGGTGAGTTGCCATATCGTCATTTAAACACTATACTAAGACGGCATTTTGAAACCAGACTATATTTTTTTAAAATCAAACAATTATTCAAAGTAATGTCACTTCCATCGAAGATTATCTTTCCCAGAATAAATGAAATTTCGGAACTTTTGGCATAAAAACAATAACACAATTGTCGTTACACCAAGACAGCACCACAAATATATTGTACATTCACTATGAAGTTTGAGCCAATAAAAAATAAATTCTTTAAAAGGTACTTCAGTGCAAATTCTAGACATGAAATCAATAAAAAAACTGAAGAAATTTATCTTTTACAACACATATATTTAATTGAATCAACTCTAGTGTTAAGACTATAGAAGTTTCAAACTTACCCTGATTTTACGAAGCACGCAGCATTGTAACAAACATATTAATTAAAAAGAAACTTTAAAATTTAACCGTGGATAACATTTTGACATGTTATTGTAAGAGTCAAACATATTAATTTAAAAAAAAAATAAATTTAACCGTTGATAACATTTTGGCATGTTATTGGTAAATGAAGGATCTACCATTGTGCATGTTTTCTTAAAATTGCAGAAAATTCGTCCTAGAAAACTAGGTAATGACTATTGGTTATTGTCTCTCTTTGTCGACGTTAATGACCTTTTTGTTATACAAATAACAGATGGCTCATTGTACCCAACACTCTATACTTATCTACTTGCAGCTGAAATTGCCTTTTTATGAGACCGGGCTATTTCTACGATTTCTTGATGTTTTCTGGTCCTTAATTTAAGCCATCGATGGACGTGATCCAACAAGCATATAAATATATATATAAAACAATATATATAATATGCGACTTAACAACCATCGCTCCTTTTTCACGAAAAACAGAAATTGTCCACAAACTCGCCACCTTAAAACTACAGGCCACTCTTTTGATACTGTAAAATTCCAAATTATTGATCAAAACCCAAAGTGGAATACATCAACCAGAAGACTTCGAGAAACATTTTGGATACATCAATTAAAAACGCTAGAACCTGATGGATTGAACGAACGTAATCCACAGGTAGAATACTAAAATGTTTATGACCCAACAGTAATATGAACAACAAAAATATTTTATATCTCAGCATCAGCATAGATTTTTTGTATAAAGTGAACAACAAAAACATTTTCTATTGTTTAAATATTTGATTCAGTCAACGCCTGATGAAGCTCTTTGGTAGAGCGAAATATTGCGTTCCATATATATTATTTGTACATAGTAGTGTTGTTATAATTATTTTTATTAGACAACTATATTATTTTTATTTGTAATTGTATCAGTCTGCATCTGACTGATCCAGCACTTATTAAACGAGATCGTTGTTGCTATTTATAGATTACTTATATACTTTTATCCGCAACATGCATTACACTCACGTGCTGTGTAATCCTATCTTGTTTATATTTAAACTTATATTTGTGTATGAAAAATGATTTAATCAAGTGTTTCTCATTAACAACATGGACTTTGAAAACCACTTTAGGAAATTACGACAACTTACAAAGAAAAAGGTTCAAACAACACATCATTTAACAAATTTGATGATCTACAAGGAAAACAAAATTTTACCAAAAGGTTTAGAAATAAAGTTAGATCCACAAACACCTGGAGTCAAATCTGGTAGATTTATTAAACGTTGGAATGATATCCTTTTTAATTGTTCATTTCGGCTTCTAGATTTACTACTATCCCATACCACTCATCATCACACCCAAATTATTAATGAATTAAATAATACATCTCAAAATACAAAACAATGTGACATTGACACCATTTACAGACGTCTACAAGAAATAGAGGCTATAGAGGAAAATAAACAGAAACAAATTCAGTCAAAAAAATTCAAAAGAGACGGCTTACCAGAAGCAATTTGGAGAGTAAATTACCAAACACCGAGAATAACAAAACAATCAAATAAAAAAAGAAGACGTAGATTTATTCGAAAGCGAAACGAAAAAGACAACATAGTCGTCAATTTATCATCTTATCCTCTTACTACACACGAGGAACAAGTTCTCAGCAAGGGTCTCAACTTCTGTCCTGTCCCTTCAAACATAAACCAGCTTCAACTTGAGACAGACCTAAACAACTTTGCCCGGAGATTACGAATAAAGGATTTTTTCATCGTCGAGAAAAGAAACAACTTCAGGAAGCCGAAATTACCAATTACGAATATGACTACAACTTTGACACGCCCATACAAAAATTTAAGAAAAAAAGCAACTGGAATCCACCTAAAAGCAAAAATGACAATCTGGAGGCTTTTATTAACATAGTTAAAACGGATGTGAAATCGTGCGTAACTAACAAACGGAAACGCAACATCTCTAAAAATGAAAGTGTGGCTATGAAGAATCTAAAGTATAGACCAGAAATAACCATAAAACCAGCCGACAAGGGGAGTGCTGTGGTTGTCATGAACACGGAGGATTACATTAAAGAGGGTGTCAAACAACTGTCAAATACCTCATTTTACAAAAAACTTCCATCTGACCCTACACCTGCTATAACAAAGGAAATACAGTCCACCTTATCCAAAATGAATAAAGAAGGTCACATCGATAATGACACATTTGAATATTTAATGCCTGAAAACTGCTCTGCGGGTAGATTTTATCTTCTACCCAAACTACACAAAGAAGGCGTTCCTGGAAGACCAATTGTATCTGCTAATGGACACCCCACGGAAAAGATTTCGGAATTTGTCGATCACCATCTAAGACCATTTGTAAAAGCCCTTCCGTCCCATATCCAAGATACAACAGATTATCTGAAAAAAATGCTGTCCCTAAATCCTCTACGTCAAAACACATTGCTTGCTACTATGGACGTGTCATCTTTGTATACAAACATACCACAAAATGAAGGAATTGCTTGCTGTGAAGCCGTATGGAACACCAGACAAGAAAAATATCCCCCAACAGAATGTCTTGTTAAATTGCTCACTCTCGTCCTTGAGAACAACAATTTTGTTTTTAATGACGAACACTACATCCAAGTGAGTGGTACTAGCATGGGAACCAAAATGGCACCCTCTTATGCCAATATATTTATGGGAAATCTTGAAAAACAGCTTCTGTCTGGTGCACCATATAAACCATTGTCATGGTTCCGTTTCATTGATGACATTGACATTAAATGGAATGAAAGTCAAGAACATTTAATAGATTTTTTTAACTATTGCAACAATTTTCATCCCACCATCAAATTTACTTTCGAATTCTCAGGTCACAAAATATCCTTTCTCGACACTACTACCTCCATCCAAAACGGAATGATGACAACAGATCTTCACACGAAAGCAACAGACAAGCATCAATTTTTATCCCCCAAAAGTTGCCACCCAAGGCATTGCTCGCGCAGTATTCCTTACAGTCAAGCCATACGTATCAAAAGAATTTGCTCAACAGAAAACACCCAAAACCATCGTTTAAATGAGCTCCGTAAACATTTACTCAAAAGAGGCTATAAAAACAAAAACATCGCAGAGGCATTTGGAAAAGCTGACAATGTTTCCAGAGATTCGTTGCTGAATTACAAAGATAAAAAAATAACAAACAGCAGAATACCATTAGTCGTCACATACCACCCTGACTTAAAAAACATTTCAAATGTTTTAAGGAAACATTGGAACCTTATCGAAAATGATCCGATTTTAAAAAAGCTTTTCCCTGAACCACCTATAATGGCATACCGTCGACCAAACAGTTTAAAAGATATTATTGTAAATGCTAGAGTCAAAATGAACTCTCCTTCAAAACCTGGTGGATACAATCCATGCAATCGCAGTAATTGCAAATGCTGTAAAGCAGCAAACGTCGCTAGCACCTTTCGAAGCACAACAACCAACGAAAGCTTTACAATATACTCCAATTGTTCCTGTAAATCCAGCAATTGTATTTACATACTGACCTGTGGGATTTGTACCATCCAGTATGTTGGAGAAACAGAGACAGCTTTCAATATGCGACTTAACAACCATCGCTCCTTTTTCACGAAAAACAGAAATTGTCCACTAACTCGCCACCTTAAAACTACAGGCCACTCTTTTGATACTGTAAAATTCCAAATTATTGATCAAAACCCAAAGTGGAATACATCAACCAGAAGACTTCGAGAAACATTTTGGATACATCAATTAAAAACGCTAGAACCTGATGGATTGAACGAACGTAATCCACAGGTAGAATACTAAAATGTTTATGACCCAACAGTAATATGAACAACAAAAATATTTTATATCTCAGCATCAGCATAGATTTTTTGTATAAAGTGAACAACAAAAACATTTTCTATTGTTTAAATTTTTGATTCAGTCAACGCCTGATGAAGCTCTTTGGTAGAGCGAAATATTGCGTTCCATATATATTATTTGTACATAGTAGTGTTGTTATAATTATTTATATATATATATATATATATATATATATATATACTTCTGGATTGGTAGTAAGGTGTCCTTCATACAGTTATAGATGGGAGTAAGGTGTCATTTGTAGTAAGGTGTCATTTTCGATGAAATTGAAGATACGCGATGGAAGAGTATGATTAAACGAATCTGTAGCATATTTTAAATCTGTAAAATGTTATATATTTAAAAAGTTATGACAATTTGAAAGTTTGCAAGTCATAATTTCGTATATCTAAAATATTTGAAGTAGTATAGAATTGGGTGTAAGGTGTCCTTCACTTTTAAATGTCAAATTTAACGAAAAATCGAGCTATATCTTTCTAAAATGTGCATTTTACTCATCTTTTTCAAACCCTGCATTTTTATTTCCCCCAAAAATGCGTTGTTTTTCTAAAATTTAGAAATCCCAACAGATATATGTTTTCGACTTTACATTTCGTACTACGTTCCGACATCAAAATTTTAGTTTGGGGTACTTCCGGTGAACATATAGGAAAATGGCGTGCACAATGATCTAAGGAATGGGTATAATCTGTCTTGTCAACGATGCATTTATACATGTCCATCCGTGGTTTAAATGGGAAATATTGCAATATTAATAGGAAATAATTGTCTACATTTTAAATGCGGTGAGT
Source organism: Limnoperna fortunei (assembly GCA_944474755.1). Classification (NCBI taxonomy): domain Eukaryota; kingdom Metazoa; phylum Mollusca; class Bivalvia; order Mytilida; family Modiolidae; genus Limnoperna; species Limnoperna fortunei. Next base: position 92,777,633 of record OX104113.1, on the reverse strand, counting down.
ATTTATTTACTTTATTAATGACGACATAGTGTTTTAGTGGGAGTAAGGTGTCATTTCAGAAACCTATATATCGAAGCGGTGACCCACTTTCCAATATATAATAAGCACTACAGCTACTTTTTGACGACTTTTGTAATAAATTGTAATATTTTTTAGATTGTTAATATGTACATAGGTGTGACCTTTTAATATCTTTCAATACCTTTCAATATTTAAATCATTCTCGTGTGTGTGGTTTGGGGGGGGGGGGGGGGGGGGGGGGGGTGGGATACTACAGATCATTTTATTGCATTGATGCCATAAAGGGAGAAGCGAATAAAGGACTGCTGTTACTCCTGGGAATAGTTAGGTATCTAGTCATTTTGCACTACATGTGTCAAATTCATACCATGTTCATTTTACAAAAAATACCATTTTGTACCACTATTTTGTCATTGGGAAAATAATAAAAAGGAAATAAATATATATTGTACATGTATACACACATATTACATCTTAAAAATCAACGCATGCAAAAGTTCCAAACCCTAGGCCTGCATTAGTCACTTTTGCGTGCGACGATTTTTAGGATCTAACGTGTGCAGAGATTTATACTAACAGTCCACCAAGGCGATTAAATAATTGCATGGTCGTGTAAAGTTTGCTTTTCAATCGTCCATGTGGCGATATGTGATGATTTGGTTGATATACTGTTTCTACGAATTTTGCCCTGTCATTCTGAACGGTAGCGGTATGCTTCGTTCAATTTTATTTCCATATTGGTAAGAAGTCTTAAATATTTTTGTTTCTGCATCATGTTTATCCTGTTAAGGCACCACACTGTGTTAGTTGGTCCCATACGAGTTTTACTTAGTGCATGAAGGGTAATAACAAAAATACCAGAAACCAGTTCAAAGTAAAAAAAATATGCAAATGTCAGGAGCAGATATGACCTCCCAGTCGGAGATTGCAAATATGTTGCAGCTAGTGTTGAAATGAGTATTGCAATGATTTAAACATAAGGCCATGCCCAATTACTTGTTCATCGAACCGACCGCACATAAAATTATTTCAGAAAGAAAAAAATAAATTTCTTCTGCCTGCTTAAACTGTAAACCCGCCCGCATCTAGAACCAAAAGTTGTCTTTAAAAAAATTTTCTTCTCCGCATTTTACGATTTTCATCCAAGTGCTCCGATAGCTAAAGATTCATTCAGAACTTAGAAGGTTAAAAGCAGCATTTTATGGGCAACTGAATTCTTAATTTATATTTGAATATTTTGTAAATTCAACAAAAGGAATGAAAGTTTGTGTCATTTATTATTCTTAGCAACATTATTTAACTGAAGTATTGTATATCAAGCGCTACCTTACCTTCTATTCAAATATGTTGTACATAATAACATTAAAATACTGTATAAATTTGTCTCCATATGCTCTTATAATCATTTTTTACAAGAATATGTTAGCATTATTCTTTACAAGGATATGTACATGTGCATATAAGAATGTGCTTTCAATTTATTATTATTGGTTTTTTTATAAATATTTACAAATTGTTGTTTTTTTATATGTATTATTTTTACTGTTTGTTATTGTTAATAAAGACAGGTAGTCTTTTATTATTTCTTTTTAATCAATCTTGAAATAATGCCTTCCCAAAAAGATTTGGAGACATAATTGAATAGTGGTATGGGCTCTCTGTTGGTCCGTCTACCTATTGATAGAAAGCCAAGGCAGCATCTTTTCAGAAGAGAAAAAACAATTCAAGACAATTTTTTTCTGCTATATAATTTATTAATCAATTGATACATTTTTTTTAATTTCAGTTATTTTCTTCCAAATTAAAAAAAAATCGCTCACTCGCATCAGTTTAACCATGAAAACCTGAAAAAAATCTTTTTAAAAAATAAGAAAAAACATGTCGCTCGCTTTTAAACATATATATAATATCTGACAATTTTTTAAGTTTTCTATATAATATCTGACAATTTTCTAAGTATTTCTATATAATATCTGAAAATTTGTCTCCATTATTTACACATATGTCTATAATATGTACATGTAATAGCTTTATATTATTGCTACACTATACTATTACTTCACTTCAGCCAAAATGTTTTTAAACGAACCTGAATAAGCAAGGGATCTGGGCATAACTGTATTACTTAAACCATAGATCTCTGTAGCGTTTGCCTACAGTAAATAGATAATATTCATTGTTAAACTCATTTAATTTTTCTTATCACTGAAATCATCTTTGAATAAGTCTAATAAATCCAATTAATAGTAAGTTAGCCAGTGATTTGCCTCAGGTCACAGAACTTTATGGGATTGTTAGTATTAATTTGGGAGCATTCGTAATCACATTTATTTAACTAGTTGTTGTACGTAACTTTTTTTCCACTTTTTTCCTCCCTTGTAATAGATTGATAATCTATTTACAAGGTTGTATTGATAATCTATTTACAAGGTTGTCTTTTTTTTTCTTTCTTTTTTATTCTCTGTCTTTTTGTTATGTCCAAATTAAGCCGAACATCTATCAAATTTTGTTTTTGGAATATAGGTGGTTTGTGCACAAGGGGAATGAACAAAGCTGAGGATGCTCAGTTTCTCAAACAAATTGAAAAATATGACTTAGTGCTGTTAGTAGAAACTCATATGGGTTACAATTCAGCAGTGGGTTCAATTGGTAAATTTCATTATCATCCAATTTGTAGAAATATCTCAAGTAACAATAGACATTTTGGGGGTATAGCAATCTTACAAAAGAGCTCTATTAAACCCCATGTTAAAATTCTCTGTAATAATAACCCTGATTACCAATGGTTAAAGCTTGAAAAGACTGTCTTTGGTTTAAAAAAAGATTTGTATATATGTGTAATATATAATCCCCCAGCAGCTTCAAAATATACACGCGAGCTCAAATATGATATAATTGAATGTGTAGAAAAAGATGTCTTACAATTCCAGAAAAATGGTGACATTTTAATCTGCGGCGACTTTAACGCTAGGACTGGCTCCGAAAATGACTTTATACTTAATGACGATACGAAGTTTACTCCTATCTATTGTAATTATCCCATTGATAAAAATATAATGCTACGGCAGAGTAGAGATGAAACAATTGACCAGAGGGGAAAAGATTTATTAGATTTCTGCATAAGTAAACAGTTAAGATTATTAAATGGAAGAGCCCTTGGGGATACTTTTGGAAAGTATACTTGCTATACCCCCAATGGGGCAAGTGTGGTTGACTATGTTGCTGTGTCTGAAAGTATTTTGGAAAATATATTATTTTTTAGAGTATCTGATTTTATTCCCACATTATCTGATTGTCATTGTAAATTAGAATGGGAATTATCTGCTAAGTATTGTGTTTCTGGAGTGAATCTGGACAATGCTCAGACTTATGACACATCCCCTAACTTTATATGGAACGAAAATTCATCAGTTAAATTCCAAGAGGCCCTATCCTCTGATACTATACAGAAACATATTTCTATCTTCAACAATGATAATATACAATTTAATCAAGCTTCAATAGATAATGCATCTTCTGAATTGTCTAATATTATATTGTCAGCAGCTAACTTATCATTAAAACGTAAATGTAACAAACCTACAGCGAAACACAAGAAAAAAAAGTGGTTTGATACAGATCTCCACAAAACAAGGACCAACTTGATAAATTATGGCAAAATTTATTCACAATTTCCATTTGATCCTACTGTTAAAAACCATTTCTACAAGTTACAACGTGAATATACTAAATTGAGAAAATTAAAATATAAACAATACAGACAATCCTTACTAGAACAGCTAAATTCTCTACACGATGAGAATCCAAAGTTATATTGGAATATATTGGATGAGCTACAAGGTAAAAATAATCAACCAAACAATATTAATTTACCATCATCTTGCCTTATTTCACATTTTAAAAATTTATCCCAGCCCAATGTTGAATTTCATGACAGATATCTACAACTTAGTGAAAATCTGAAGAAATTAGAAACTATTAAAAATTTTAATGAATTGGACTCCCCTATTACAGAAAATGAAATTGCAAAAACCATCTCCCATTTAAAAAGTAATAAATCACCTGGATTAGATAACATTAGTAATAGTATGATAAAACATGGTTATACATATTTATTAAAAAGCTTTCATAAAATATTTAATGCCTGTTTATCTTCGGGTATATACCCAACTTCTTGGGCAGAAGGGTTTATTACTCCTATTTATAAGAACGGTGATCCTTATGATCCCAACAATTACAGAGGAATAACTATAACTGGTGCTGTAGGAAAGTTATTTAATAGAATCCTGAGTCTGAGGTTATACCAATTCCTCCAGAAAAACAATATTATTCATGATTCCCAAATTGGTTTTACTAGAAAAGCCAGAACTGTTGATCATATGTTTGTAATTAATTGTCTTATCCACAAATATTGTAACTCAAAGGATGGAAGATTGTATGCTTGCTTTGTTGACTTTCAAAAAGCTTTTGACAGTGTCATACATACTGGCATTATGATCAAATTACTAAATATTGGAGTCGGATGTTATTTTTATAATATTATTAAAAAAATGTATGAAGTCAGCAATTCCTGTGTCAGAATAAAAAATCAAATCAGTGAATTCTTTCCACTAAATATTGGTGTCAAACAAGGGGACAATCTCAGTCCTGACCTATTTAAAATATTCATAAATGATTTTCCAGATTTTTTATCCAGCACTTCTGACCCAGTAAAAATTAATAACACTTATCTTCACTGTTTAATGTATGCTGACGATATTGTTTTGTTATCAACATCCGCAAATGGTTTACAAGAAAAACTTAACACTCTTAACTTATATTGCAATGAGTGGTGTCTCAATGTCAATATTAACAAAACCAAGGTCTTGATCTTCAACAAAGCAGGCAGACATATCAAAGAGACATTTATATTTAAGAATACAACTATTGAATGTATCTCAAACTATAAATATTTAGGCTTGTATTTTAGTTCATCCGGATCATTTAGCTATGCTCAAAATGAATTATATAAGAAATCCTTAAAAGCCTTTTTCAAATTACGAAAAGATTTTTTATCATTACATCCATCTATTAAAACTAGTATCCATATTTTTAATCATACAATAACACCTATATTATTATATGGGAGCGAAATATGGGGAACATTTAATCCTCTTTCCTCCAAATGTAAAAAAGAAACCATATCCCTACAAAATTTGTATTCAGGTTTGCCATGTGAAAAGGTACATTTAAAATTCTGCAAATCAATACTTGGAGTGCACAAAAATACAACTAATGTTGCTGTTTTATCAGAACTTGGGCGTTTTCCACTTTACTTTAATGTAGTTAAAAGCATGTTATTATATTGGTACCGCTTAGAAAATTTAGATACTCAATTCCCATTATTACATGAAGCATATATTCAATCAAAAATACTTAAACAGGAAAATAAAAAATCATGGTATGGATCACTAGATGTTGTTTTGAAATTGCTAAGTGCTGAATTTACAAATGTATGGACTATAAAATCATGTGGATCTCATGATAAATTTAAAAAGACTATAAACTCTATGCTTCTCTCCTTATTTACTAATGAATGGCAACAACAAATTAATAAATTCTCAGATAGCAAACTTAGAGTCTATAACCTGTATAAAACAAACTTTGGTTTAGAAAATTATTCAATATCCATCAAAAACTTTGAGCAGAGAAGAAGTCTCACAAGGTTACGCATATCCTCACATAGATTACAAATAGAAATGGGAAGATACAATGGTACTCCCAGGCACAGCAGACTATGTACTAAATGCAACCAAAATGCTATTGAAGATGAGCTTCATTTTTTATTTGACTGTCCTAAATATGAGTTTGATAGAAATGTTATGCTATCTAGTATCATAACTATTAATAAACATTTTGATAAATTAAACAATGAAAATAAAATTATTTGGCTATTTAGTGTAGAAAATTCAGAATTACTGCAAGTCATTAGCACTTTTATACTTAAACATCTTCCGTGATCATTGTACATTTATTTATAATTAATATTTTATAAATCTATAATACAAGTATGTCTTCCTTAATTTAATTGTACACGTATTATAAGACTACTTGGTATATCCTAATTTAGGCATCGTCCCCTGGTGGCAACTGCATCAAAGGTACAAATCAACCTACCTTTGGTGCGTTTGACACGGGTAGGATAACCAAGGCTTCACATAATAATTTGTATATGTGTATAAATATATTTATTTATATTTATTTATTGTTTATAATGCCATTTGATTCCCATGGCTTATTGTAGTTTAGCATTTCCAAATTTAGGCAACGTCCTCCGGTGGCAATTGTATCAAAAATACATACAACTTCAATCTACTTTTGTTGCACTTGACACGGAAAGGATAGCTAAACTATGTATTGTTACCATATCAACAAATACTTGTAGTCAACCACACTTGCTATTTATAATTGTTATACTGTATAGTTACAACTTTTACTTTCTTTTGTTGTTAGTGTAGTTTATATACAAATCAATATCTTTCTCTTTTTTTGTAATTGTATTGTTGTTCATGCCCTCCACGGGCCCATAATTGGTTAATAAAGTATCTTATCTAAACAAACATTTCCTCCACAAAATCAGAATTTCGAAAAAAGCACCATTTTATACCATATATTATGTATTCAAAGTACTAGTAATATTGCAATAGAACATATATTTAAACAGATTGAAATTTAAAACTTTAAAAGCTATTTCCAGAATATACATTTTTTGCTTATGTTTTCATTTTTTCAATAGTCATTTAAATTCTGTGGCAGTGTATTTTGCAATCTCTGGCACCGAGTTCATATCCCCTCTGAAAACTGTCTGTATTATCTTTTGCTTGGCCTTGCAGTCTTCTGTACTTTTGATTTCTTTATAAATGTTGCTGAGTCTTAGTTTGCAGTGTTTTTTAAGTACTCTGGAAAATCGTTTATGTACATGAGAAATAATATAAGGCCCAACACTGAGATAATTGTGAGGACCGAATTTTAATTGTTTTTATTATGCTGTTCAAAATGCTTTGCAAATACAAAGTTTCTATATTTTCTTTATTGGTCATTGATATTTCTTTCAGTGCTCATTTATTCATATGTATGTACTTTCGATACAAAAAAAAATAATGTTTACTTATCTTTGATAAAAAAAATATGAAGTTTTATTCTTCTGATTCATATATAATTTAATAATTTTATACATGTATGTAACATGTTACATGCTATGTTATACAATTAATGACTTTGATATTGGTCGCTATCAGGATTTATCAGCCAGAAAAAATGTAATATTCACTGAGCCGCTTGGCAAGGTGAATATACATTTTTGAGGGCTGAGATGTAGCCACCGTATATCACAGTCAGTAATTGTTTTATTACATGAATAAAATCAATATCTTCCTGTCTCCTGACCTTGACCTTCATTTCACGGTCAGCGACCACGTTCAAGTTTTTAAATTAAGGCAGTTGCTCTGTAACCATGCATGGCAGGATGACAATATTTGGTATAAAGGTTGCTGAGGAATAGAACATGACTGTCTGGTAGGTGTCACCTGACCTTGACCTCAATTTCACAGTCCAGTGATTACATGTACTTTAAAGTTTTTGTATGAAGTCAGTTTCTCTGTAACTATGCATTGTTTATTTTAAATGATGCAATTCTGTTAATATGACCATTTGATGTTCAAAGCTTCCTTATTTTGTCTTGATCAGACAAAAAGTATGGCAACCATGTGAAATTCTTTTTTCTAAGTCATAACCATTAATAATACATTGTGACTTTGCACAATATAATAAAATGTACATTATTGTACATTGTAGGGTCGTTACTAACATTCTTCAGTTTATACCTATTAGACTTTAGACGAAGCTTTTTTAAGAATTTACAAATTCTGGGGTGCAGGGCCAAATGAAGAACATTTATTACCGGTACTTTTTAGGTAAATTTTGGGATTTCCTGCAGATAGTTGGCAAAGATTGCCAGCACTAAAAATTGTTTTATTGCAGTATGTCAACCATGTTTGCAGTTCATGCACACACAAGCTTCTAGCATAGTTTTATTTTTTTTAAATATGTTGCTGAAACGTTTTCTTCTTTTGTATTACAGGCTTAAAAGATACTAGTGTGAATGAATTATGGAATTGCACATTCACTGGATTGAGAATTGTGTCAGATTGTTAATTAATAGTTTTCTGCACAGTTTTTAGTTCATTGTTATGCAAACTTACATCATCAAGTGAAGAGGAAATAAATTTGCAATGACAATGAAAATACTTTTACTTATATGCTAGCTCTTGCAATCAGTTGTCCAAGGTATGATGTAGCCAATCAAAATAGTGACTTCTAGCCCTGGAATTTCCTAGCTATGTTTGTCAGGGTTTCGTGGGGACAAATGTGGACTCAGAAAGCCTGACCTGTGAGGATACCATGTAATCTATTAAATTAAAGTTAAATATTGTTTAAGTTCATGCTCGCCCAATGTAAATGTCTTAGATTAAAGTTAAATATGGTCTGAGTTTATGCTTGCTCAATGTAAATGTCTATAAGATTAACTTAAATTAAGTTCATGCCCGCCCAATGTAAATGTCTATTAGAATAAAGTCAAATATGGTCTCAGTTCATGCTTCTGCATGTAAATGTCTATAAGATTGATGTCAAGTATGGTCCAAGTTCATAATCCCAAATTGTAAAGACTGGATATTATTCGGACCAACCAATTGAGACGGGAAATTATACTGTGGACGAACATGTAAAGGCGGGATATATACAACGAATACGTAAATACGAGATATAATATACGGATGAACCTATAGTATATAAGAACGAACCTGTGAACACGAGATATTATACGGGCGAACCTGTAAAAATGGGATATTATAATACGCCCAACCTGTAAAAATTGAATATTATATACATACGAACTACTTAAGACGGTATATTATACGCAGACGGACCTGTAAAGACGTGATCTTATATACGAACAAACCACTTAAGACGGTATATCATAAACAGACGAACCTGTCAATACGAGATATTATAATACGTCCAACCTGTAAATATGGAGATTATATACGGACAAACCACTTAAGACGGTATATTATACTCTGACTGACCCCTAAAGACGAGAGACCAGGCCAAACATAATACACAGTAACATCCACTAAGAGACCATACCTATAATACATGTAATACATTGATATGCAGTAACATTCACAACCAGGCCTTACCTATAATACACGTAATACAGTGATATACAGTAACATCCACCACCAGACCATACCTATAATACATGTAATACAGTGATATACAGTAACATCCACCACCAGGCCATACCTAAAATACATGTAATACAGTGATATACAGTAACATCCACCACCAGAACACACATATAATACATGTAATACAGTGATATGCAGTAAAATCCACCACCAGGCCATACCTATAATACATGTAATACAGTGATATACAGTAACATCCGCCACCAGACCACACATATAATACATGTAATACAGTGATATGCAGTAACATCCACCACCGGCCCATACCTATAATACATGGAATACAGTGATATGCAGTAACATCCACCACCAGGTCATACCTATAATACATGTAATACAGTGATATGCAGTAACATCCACCACCAGGGCATACCTATAACACATGTAATACAGTGATATGCAGTAATATCCACCACCAGGCCATACCTATAATACACGTATACAGTGATGTACAGTAACATCCACCACCAGACCATACCTATAATACATGTAATACAGTGATGTACAGTAACATCCACCACCAGGCCATACCTATAATACACGTATACAATGATATACAGCAACATCCACCACCAGGCCATACCTATAATACATGTAATACAGTGATATGCAGTAACATCCACCACCAGACAATACCTATAATACATGTAATACAGTGATATACAGTAACATCCACCACCAGACCATACCTATTATACAGGTAATAGAGTGATATGAAGTAACATCCACAACCAGGCCATACCTATAATACACGTATACAGTGATATACAGTAACATCCACTACTAGGCCATACAATGTACCTATCATGCATGTAATACAGTGATATACAGTAACATCCACCACCAGGCCATACCTATAATACACGTATACAGTGATAAACAGTAACGTCCATCACCAGGCCATACCTATAATACATGTAATACAGTGATGTACAGTAACATCCACCACCAGGCCATACCTATAATACACGTATTACAGTGATATACAGTAACATCCACCACAAGACCATACCTATAATACATGTAATACAGTGATATGCAGTAACATCCACCACCAGGTCATACCTATAACACATGTAATACAGTGATATTTAGTAACATCCACCACCAAGCCATACCTATAATACACGTATACAGTGATATATAGTAACGTCCACCACCAGGCCATACCTATAATACATGTAATACAGTGATGTACAGTAACATCCACCACCAGGCCATACCTATAATACACGTATACAATGATATACAGCAACATCCACCTCCAGGCCATACCTATAATACATGTAATACAGTGATATGCAGTAACATCCATCAACAGACAATACCTATAATACATGTAATACAGTGATATACAGTAACAACCACCACCAGACCATACCTATTATACAGGTAATACAGTGATATGCAGTAACATCCACCACTAGGCCATACCTATAATACAAGTATATATTGAAATACAGTAACATCCACCACCAGTTCATACCTATAATGCACGTAATACAATGACATACAGTAACATCCACCACCAGGCCATACCTATAATGCATATAATACAGAGATATACAGTAACATCAACCACCAGGCCATACCTATAATACATGTAATACAGTGATATACAGTAACATCCACCACCAGGCCATACCTATAATACATGTAATACAGTGATATACAGTAACATCCACCACAAGGCCATACCTATAATATATGTTCTACAGTGATATACAGTAACATCCACCACCAGGCCATACCTATAATACATCTAATACAGTGATATACAGTAACATCCACCACCAGACCATACCTATAATACATGTAATACAGTGATGTACAGTAACATTAACCACCTGACCACACCATTAATACATGTAATACAGTGATGTACAGTAACATCCACCACCAGGCCATACAAATAATACATGTAATACAGTGATATACAGTAACATCCACCACCAGGCCATACCTATAATACATGTAATACAGTGATATGCAGTAACATCCACCACCAGGCCATACCTATAATACATGTAATACAGTTATATACAAAAACATCCACCACCAGGCCATACCTATAATACACGTAATACAGTTATATACAGCAACATCCACCACCAGGCCATACCTATAATACATCTAATACAGTGATATACACTAACATCCGCCATCAGACCATACCTATAATACATGTAATACAGTGATATACATTAACATCCACAATCAGACAATACCTATAATACATGTAATACAGTGATATGCAGTAACATCCACCACCAGCCCATACCTATAATACATGTAATACAGTGATATGCAGTAACATCCACCACCAGGCCATACGTATAATACATGTAATACAGTGATATACAATAACATCCACCACCAGGCCATACCTATAATACACGTAATACAGTGATATGCAGTAACATCCATCACCAGGCCATCCCTAAAATACACGTAATACAGTGATATACAGTATCATCCACCATCAGGCCATACCTATAATACAAGTATTATAGTGATATACAGTAACATCCACCACCAGGCCATACCTATAAAACATGTAATACAGTGTTGTACAGTAACATCCACCACCCGGTAATACCTATAATACATGTAATACAGTGATATACAGTAACATCCACCACCAGGCCATACCTATAATACATGTAATACAGTGATATATAGTAAAATCCACCACCATGCCACACCTATAATACATGTAATACAGTGATATACAGTAACATCCACCACCAGGCCACACATATAATACATGTAATACAGTGACATGCAGTAACATCCACCACCAGGGCATACATATAATAAACGTAATACAGTGATGCACAGTAACATCCACTACCAGGCCATACCTATAAAGCATGTAATACAGTGATATACATTAACATCATCCACCAGGCCATACCTATAATATATGTAATACAGTGATATACAGTAACATCCACCACCAGACCACACATATAATGCATGTAATACAGTGATATGCAGTAACATCCACCACCAGGCCATCCCTAAAATACACGTAATACAGTGATATTCAGTAACATCCACCATCAGGCCATACCTATAATACACGTATTATAGTGATATACAGTAACATCCACCCCCAGGCCATACCTATAAAACATGTAATACAGTGATCTACAGTAACATCCGCCACCAGGCCATACATATAATACATGTAATACAGTGATATACAGTAACATCCACCACCAGGCCATAGCTATAATACATGTAATACAGTGATATACAGTAAAATCCACCACCATGCCACACCTATAATACATGTAATACAGTGATATACAGTAACATCCACAACCAGGCAACACATATAATACATGTAATACAGTGATATGCAGTAACATCCACCACCAGGGCATACCTATAATACACGTAATACACACCCACCACCAGGCCATACCTATAATACATGTAATACAGTGATATGCAGTATCATCCACCACCAGGCCATACCTATAATACACGTATACAGTGATATACAGTAACGTCCACCACCAGGCCATACTTATAATACATGTAATACAGTGATGGACAGTAACATCCACCACCAGGCCATACCTATAATACACGTATTACAGTGATATACAGCGACATTCGCCACAAGACCATACCTATAATACATGTAATATAGTGATATGCAGTAACATCCACTACCAGGTCATACCTATAACACATGTAATACAGTGATATGCAGTAAAATCCACCACCAGGCCATACCTATAATACACGTACACAGTGATATACAGTAACGTCCACCACCAGGCCATACCTATAATACATGTAATACAGTGATGTACAGTAACATCCACCACCAGGCCATACCTAAAATACATGTAATACACTGATATGCAGTAACATCCACCACCAGGCCATACGTATAATACATGTAATACAGTGATATACAATAACATCCACCACCAGGCCATACCAATAATACACGTAATACAGTGATATGCAGTAACATCCACCACCAGGCCATCCCTAAAATACACTTAATACAGTGATATACAGTAACATCCACCATCAGGCCATACCTATAATACACGTATTATAGTGATATACAGTAACATCCACCACCAGGCCATACCTATAAAACATGTAATACAGTGTTGTACAGTAACATCCACCACCCGGTAATACCTATAATACATGTAATACAGTGATATACAGTAACATCCACCACCAGGCCATACCTATAATACATGTAATACAGTGATATATAGTAAAATCCACCACCATGCCACACCTATAATACATGTAATACAGTGATATACAGTAACATCCACCACCAGGCCACACATATAATACATGTAATACAGTGACATGCAGTAACATCCACCACCAGGGCATACATATAATAAACGTAATACAGTGATGCACAGTAACATCCACTACCAGGCCATACCTATAAAGCATGTAATACAGTGATATACATTAACATCATCCACCAGGCCATACCTATAATATATGTAATACAGTGATATACAGTAACATCCACCACCAGACCACACATATAATGCATGTAATACAGTGATATGCAGTAACATCCACCACCAGGCCATCCCTAAAATACACGTAATACAGTGATATTCAGTAACATCCACCATCAGGCCATACCTATAATACACGTATTATAGTGATATACAGTAACATCCACCCCCAGGCCATACCTATAAAACATGTAATACAGTGATCTACAGTAACATCCGCCACCAGGCCATACATATAATACATGTAATACAGTGATATACAGTAACATCCACCACCAGGCCATAGCTATAATACATGTAATACAGTGATATATAGTAAAATCCACCACCATGCCACACCTATAATACATGTAATACAGTGATATGCAGTAACATCCACCACCAGGGCATACCTATAATACACGTAATACACACCCACCACCAGGCCATACCTATAATACATGTAATACAGTGATATGCAGTATCATCCAATACCAGGCCATACCTATAATACACGTATACAGTGATATACAGTAACGTCCACCACCAGGCCATACTTATAATACATGTAATACAGTGATGGACAGTAACATCCACCACCAGGCCATACCTATAATACACGTATTACAGTGATATACAGCGACATTCGCCACAAGACCATACCTATAATACATGTAATATAGTGATATGCAGTAACATCCACTACCAGGTCATACCTATAACACATGTAATACAGTGATATGCAGTAAAATCCACCACCAGGCCATACCTATAATACACGTACACAGTGATATACAGTAACGTCCACCACCAGGCCATACCTATAATACATGTAATACAGTGATGTACAGTAACATCCACCACCAGGCCATACCTAAAATACATGTAATACACTGATATGCAGTAACATCCACCACCAGGCCATACGTATAATACATGTAATACAGTGATATACAATAACATCCACCACCAGGCCATACCAATAATACACGTAATACAGTGATATGCAGTAACATCCACCACCAGGCCATCCCTAAAATACACTTAATACAGTGATATACAGTAACATCCACCATCAGGCCATACCTATAATACACGTATTATAGTGATATACAGTAACATCCACCACCAGGCCATACCTATAATACATGTAATACAGTGATATATAGTAAAATCCACCACCATGCCACACCTATAATACATGTAATACAGTGATATACAGTAACATCCACCACCAGGCCACACATATAATACATGTAATACAGTGATATGCAGTAACATCCATTACCAGGACATACCTATAATACACGTAATACAGTGATGTATAGTAACATCCACTACCAGGCCATACCTATAATACATGTAATACAGTGATATACAGTAACATCCACCTCCAGGCCATACCTATAATACACGTATACAGTGATATACAGTAACGTCCACCACCAGGCCATACCTATAATACATGTAATACAGTGATATATAGTAAAATCGACCATCATGCCACACCTATAATACATGTAATACAGTGATATACAGTAACATCCACCACCAGGCGACACATATAATACATGTAATACAGAGATATGCAGTAACATCCACCACCAGGGCATACCTATAATACACGTAATACAGTGATGTACAGTAACATCCACCACCAGGCCATACCTATAATGCATGTAATACAGTGATATACAATAACATCCACCACCAGGCCATACTTATAATACACGTATAAAGTGATATACAGTAACGTCCACCACCAGGACATACATATAATACATGTAATACAGCGATATGCAGTAACATTCACCACCAGCCCATACGTATAATACATGTAATACTGTGATATATAATAACGTCAACCACCAGGCCGTACCTATAATACACGTCATACAGTGATATGCAGTAACATCCACCACCAGGCCATCCCTAAAATACACGTAATACAGTGATATACAGTAACATCCACAATCAGACCATACCTATAATACACGTATTATAGTGATATACAGCAACATCCACCACCAGGCCATAGTTATAATACATGTAATACAGTGATATACAGTAACATCCACAATCAGACCATACCTATAATACACGTATTATAGTGATATACAGCAACATCCACCACCAGGCCATAGTTATAATACATGTAATACAGTGATATATAGTAAAATCCACCACCATGCCACACCTATAATACATGTAATAGAGTGATATACAGTAACATCCACAACCAGGCCACACATATAATACATGTAATACAGTGATATGCAGTAACATCCACAATCAGACCATACCTATAATACATGTAATACAGTGATATGCAGTAACATCCACCACCAGACCATACCTATAATACATGTAATACAGTGATATACAATAACGTCCACCACCAGGCCGTACCTATAATACACGTAATACAGTGATATACAGTAACATCCACAATCAGACCATACCTATAATACACGTATTATAGTGATATACAGCAACATCCACCACCAGGCCATAGTTATAATACATGTAATACAGTGATATATAGTAAAATCCACCACCATGCCACACCTTTAATACATGTAATACAGTGATATGCAGTAACATTCACCACCAGCCCATACGTATAATACATGTAATACAGTGATATACAATAACGTCCACCACCAGGACGTACCTATAATACACGTCATACAGTGATATGCAGTAACATCCACCATCAGGCCATCCCTAAAATACACGGTATACAGTGATATACAGTAACATCCACAATCAGACCATACCTATAATACACGTACTATAGTAATATACAGCAACATCCACCACCAGGCCATAGTTATTACATGTAATACAGTGATATATAGTAAAATCCACCACCATGCCACACCTATAATACATGTAATACAGTGATATACAGTAACATCCACAACCAGGCCACACATATAATACATGTAATACAGTGATATGCAGTAACATCCACCACCAGGACATACCTATAATACACGTAATACAGTGATGTATAGTAACATCCACTACCAAGCCATACCTATAATACATGTAATATAGTGATATACAGTAACATCCACCCCCAGGCCATACCAATAATACACGTATACAGTGATATACAGTAACGTCCACCACCAGGCCATACCTATAATACACGTATTATAGTGATATATAGCAACATCCACCACCAGGCCATACCTCTAATACACGTAATACAGTGATATACAGTAACATCCACAATCAGGCCATACCTATAATACACGTATTATAGTGATATACAGCAAGATCCACCACCAGGCCATAGTTATAATACATGTAATACAGTGATATATCGTAAAATCCACCACCATGCAACACCTATAATACATGTAATACAGTGATATACAGTAACATCCACCACAAGACCATACCTGCAATACATGTAATACAGTGATATGCAGTAACATCCACCACCAGGTCATACCTATAACACATGTAATACAGTGATATGCAGTAACATCCACCACCAGGCCATACCTATAATACACGTATACAGTGATATACAGTAACGTCTACCACCGGGCCATACCTATAATACATGTAATACAGTGATGTACAGTAACATCCACCACCAGGCCATACCTAAAATACATGTAATACAGTGATATGCAGTAACATCCACCACCAGGCCATACGTATAATACATGTAATACAGTGATATACAATAACATAAACCACCAGGCCATACCTATAATACACGTAATACAGTGATATGCAGTAACATCCACCACCAGGCCATCCCTAAAATACACTTAATACAGTGATATACAGTAACATCCACCATCAGGCCATAGCTATAATACACGTATTATAGTGATATACAGTAACATCCACAACCAGGCCATACCTATAATACATGTAATACAGTGATATATAGTAAAATCCACCACCATGCCACACCTATAATACATGTAATACAGTGATATACAGTAACATCCACCACCAGGCCACACATATAATACATGTAATACAGTGATATGCAGTAACATCCATTACCAGGACATACCTATAATACACGGTATACAGTGATGTATAGTAACATCCACTACCAGGCCATACCTATAATACATGTAATACAGTGATATACAGTAACATCCACCACCAGGCCATACCAATAATACACGTATACAGTGATAGACAGTAACGTCCACCACCAGGCCATACCTATAATACATGTAATACAGTGATATATAGTAAAATCGACCATCATGCCACACCTATAATACATGAAATACAGTGATATACAGTAACATCCACCACCAGGCCACACATATAATACATGTAATACAGAGATATGCAGTAACATCCACCAACAGGGCATACCTATAATACACGTAATACAGTGATGTACAGTAACATCCACCACCAGGCCATACCTATAATGCATGTAATACAGTGATATACAGTAACATCAACCACCAGGCCATACCTATAATACATGTAATACAGTAACATCCACCACCAGGCCATACCTATAATACACGTATACAGTGATATACAGTGGCATCCACCACCAGGTCATACCTGAAATACACGTAATACAATGATATACAGTAAAATCCACCACAAGGCCATACCTAAAATACACGTAATACAGTGATATGCAGCAACATCCACCACCAGGCCATACGAATAATACATGTAATACAGTGATATACAATAACATCCACCACCAGGTCGTACCTATAAAACATGCAATACAGTGATCTACAGTAACATCCACCACCAGTCCATCCCTAAAATACACGTAATACAGTGATATACAGTAACATCCACCACCAGGCCATACCTATAAAACATGCAATACAGTGATCTACAGTAACATCCACCACCAGACCATACCTATAATACATGTAATACAGTGATATACAGTAACATCCACCACCCGGCAATACCTATAATACATGTAATACAGTGATATACAGTAACATCCGCCACCAGGCCATACATATAATACATGTAATACAGTGATATACAGTGACATCCACCACCAGGCCATAACTATAATACATGTAATACAGTGATATATAGTAAAATCCACCACCATGACACACCTATAATACATGTAATACAGTGATATACAGTAACATCCACCACCAGGCCACACATATAATACATGTAATACAGTGATATGCAGTAACATCCACCACCAGGGCATACCTATAATACACGTAATAAAGTGATATACAGTAACATCCACCACCAGGCCATACCTATAATACATGTAATACAGTGATATGCAGTAACATCCACCACCACGCCATACCTATAATACATGTAATAAAGTGATATATAATAAAATTGACCATCATGCCACACCTATAATACATGTAATACAGTGATATACAGTAACATCCACCACCAGGCCACACATATATTACATGTAATACAGTTATGTACAGTAACATACACCACTAGGCCATACCTATAATACACGTAATACAATGATGTACAGTAACATCCACCACCCGGCCATACCTATTATACATGTAATACAGTGATATGCAGTAACATCCACTACCAGGACATACCTATAATACATGTAATACAGTGATATACAGTAACATCCACCACCCGGCAATACCTATAATACATGTAATACAGTGATATACAGTAACATCCGCCACCAGGCCATACCTATAATAAATGTTATACAGTGATATACAGTAAGAGCCACCACCCGGCAATCAATAAAATACACGTAATACAGTGATATACAGTTACATCCACCATCAGGCCATACCTATAATACACGTGTAATAGTGATATACAGTACTATCCACCACCAGGCCATACCTATAAAACATGTAATACAGTGATGTACAGTAACATCCACCACCAGACCATACCTATAATACATGTAATACAGTGATATACCGTAACACCCACCACCCGGCAATACCTATAATACGTGTAATACAGTGATATACAGTAACATCCGCCACCAGGCCATACATATAATACATGTAATACAGTGATATACAGTAACATCCACCACCAGGCCATACCTATAATACATGTAATACAGTGATATATAGTAAAATCGACCATCATGCCACACCTATAATACATGTAATACAGTGATATACAGTAACATCCACCACCAGGCCACACATATAATACATGTAATACAGAGATATGCAGTAACATCCACCACCAGGGCATACCTATAATACACGTAATACAGTGATGTACAGTAACATCCACCACCAGGCAATACCTATAATGCATGTAATACAGTGATATACAGTAACATCAACCACCAGGCCATACCTATAATACATGTAATACAGTGATATACAGTAACATCCCCCACCAGGCCATACCTATAATACACGTATACAGTGATATACAGTGGCATCCACCACCAGGTCATACCTAAAATACACGTAATACAATGATATACAGTAAAATCCACCACAAGGCCATACCTATAATACATGTTATACAGTGATATACAGTAACATCCACCACCCGGCCATACCTATAATACATGTAATACAGTGATGTACAGTAACATCCACCACCAGGCCATACATATAATACATGTAATACAGTGATATACAGTAACATCAACCACCAGGCCATACCTACAATACATGTAATACAGTGATATGCAGTAACATCCACCACCAGGCCATACCTATAATACATGTAATACAATGATATGCAGTAACATCCACAACAAGGCCATACCTATAATACATGTAATACAGTGATATACAAAAACATCCACCACCAGGCCATACCTATAATACACGTAATACAGTGATATACAGCAACATCCACCACCAGGCCATACGTATAATACATGTAATACAGTGGTATACAATAACATCCACCACCAGGCCGTACATATAATACACGCAATACAGTGATATGCAGTAACATCCACCACCAGTCCATCCCTAAAATACACGTAATACAGTGATATACAGTAACATCCACCATCAGGCCATACCTAAAATAAACGTATTATAGTGATATACAGTAACATCCACCACCAGGCCATACCTATAAAACATGCAATACAGTGATCTACAGTAACATCCACCACCAGACCATACCTATAATACATGTAATACAGTGATATACAGTAACATCCACCACCCGGCAATACCTATAATACATGTAATACAGTGATATACATTTATATCCGCCACCAGGCCATACATATAATACATGTAATACAGTGATATACAGTAACATCCACCACCAGGCCATAGCTATAATACATGTAATACAGTGATATATAGTAAAATCCACCACCATGACACACCTATAATACATGTAATACAGTGATATACAGTAACATCCACCACCAGGCCACACATATAATACATGTAATACAGTGATATGCAGTAACATCCACCACCAGGGCATACCTATAATACGTAATACACTGATGTACAGTAACATCCACCACCAGGCCATACCTATAATACATGTAATACAGTGATATGCAGTAACATCCACCACCAGGCCATACCTATAATACATGTAATACAGTGATGTACAGTGACATCCACCACCAGGCCATACCTATAATACACGTATTACAGTGATATACAGTAAAATCCACAACAAGACCATACCTATAATACATGTAATACAGTGATATGCAGTAAAATCCACCACCAGGTCATACCTATAACACATGTAATACAGTTGATATGCAGTAACATCCACCACCAGGCCGTACCTATAATACACGTGTACAGTGATGTACAGTAACGTCCACCACCAGGCCATACCTATAATACATGTAATACAGTGATGTACAGTAACATCCACCACCAGGCCATACGTATAATACATGTACTACCGTGATATACAATAACATCCACCACCAGGCCGTACCTATAATACACGTAATACAGTGATATGCAGTAACATCCCCCACCAGACCATGCCTAAAATACACGTAATACAGTGATATTCAGTAACATCAACCATCAGGTCATACCTATAATACACGTATTATAGTTATATACAGTAACATCCACCACGAGGCCATACCTATAAAACATGTAATACAGTGATGTACAGTAACATCCACCACCAGGCCATACCTACAATAAATGTAATACAGTGATATGCAGTAACATCCACCACCAGGCCATACCTATAACACATGTAATACAGTGATATATAATAAAATTCACCACCATGCCACACCTGTAATACATGTTATACAGTGATATACAGTAACATCCACCACCCGGCCATACCTATATTACATGTAATACAGTGATATGCAGTAACATCAACCACCAGGGCATACCTATAATACACGTAATACAGTGATATACAAAAACATCCACCACCAGGCCATACCTATACTACACGTAATACAATGATATACAGCAACATTCACCACCAGGCAATACGTATAATACATGTAATACAGTGATATACAATAACATCCACGACCAGGCCGTACCTATAATACATGTAATACAGTGATATGCAGTAACATCCACCACCAGGCCATCCCTAAAACACACGTAATACAGTGATATACAGTAACATCGACCATCAAGGCCATACCTATAATACACGTATTATAGTGATATACACTAACATCCACCACCAGGCCATACCTATAAAACATTCAATACAGTGATCTACAGTAACATCCACCACCAGACCATACCTATAATACATGTAATACAGTGATATACAGTAACATTCACCACCCGGCAATACTTATAATACATGTAATACAGTGATATACAGTAACATCCGCCACCAGGCCATACATATAATACATGTAATACAGTGATATACAGTAACATCCACCACCATGTCATAGCTATAATACATGTAATACAGTGATATATAGTAAAATCCACCACCATGCCACACCTATAATACATGTAATACAGTGATATACAGTAACATCCACCACCAGGCCATACCTATAATACATGTAATACAGTGATGTACAGTAACATCCACCACCAGGCCATACCTATAATACATGTAATACAGTGATATGCAGTAACATCCATACCAGGCTTACCTATAATACACGTTTATAGTGATATACAGTAACGTCCACCACAAGGCCATACCTATAATACATGTAATTCAGTGATGTACAGTAACATCCACCACCAGGCCATACCTATAATACACGTATTACAGTGATATACAGTAACATCCACCACAAGACCATACCTATAATACATGTAATACAGTTGATATGCAGTAACATCCACCGCCAGGCCGTACCTATAATACACGTATACAGTGATGTACAGTAACGTCCACCACCAGGCCATACCTATAATACATGTAATACAGTGATATACAGTAACATCCACCACCAGGCCATACGTATAATACATGTAATACAGTGATATACAATAACATCCACCACCAGGCAGAACCTATAATACACGTAATACAGTAATATGCAGTAACATCCACCACCAGGCCATCCCTAAAATACACGTAATACAGTGATATTCAGTAACATCCACCATCAGGCCATACCTATAATACACGTATTATAGTGATATACAGTAACATCCACCACCCGGCAATACATATGATACATGTAATACAGTGATATTCAGTAACATCCGCCACCAGGCCATACATATAATACATGTAATACAGTGATATACAGTAACATCGACCATCAAGGCCATACCTATAATACACGTATTATAGTGATATACACTAACATCCACCACCAGGCCATACCTATAAAACATTCAATACAGTGATCTACAGTAACATCCACCACCAGACCATACCTATAATACATGTAATACAGTGATATACAGTAACATTCACCACCCGGCAATACTTATAATACATGTAATACAGTGATATACAGTAACATCCGCCACCAGGCCATACATATAATACATGTAATACAGTGATATACAGTAACATCCACCACCATGTCATAGCTATAATACATGTAATACAGTGATATATAGTAAAATCCACCACCATGCCACACCTATAATACATGTAATACAGTGATATACAGTAACATCCACCACCAGGCCATACATATAATACATGTAATACAGTGATGTACAGTAACATCCACCACCAGGCCATACCTATAATACATGTAATACAGTGATATGCAGTAACATCCATACCAGGCTTACCTATAATACACGTTTATAGTGATATACAGTAACGTCCACCACAAGGCCATACCTATAATACATGTAATTCAGTGATGTACAGTAACATCCACCACCAGGCCATACCTATAATACACGTATTACAGTGATATACAGTAACATCCACCACAAGACCATACCTATAATACATGTAATACAGTTGATATGCAGTAACATCCACCGCCAGGCCGTACCTATAATACACGTATACAGTGATGTACAGTAACGTCCACCACCAGGCCATACCTATAATACATGTAATACAGTGATATACAGTAACATCCACCACCAGGCCATACGTATAATACATGTAATACAGTGATATACAATAACATCCACCACCAGGCAGTACCTATAATACACGTAATACAGTAATATGCAGTAACATCCACCACCAGGCCATCCCTAAAATACACGTAATACAGTGATATTCAGTAACATCCACCATCAGGCCATACCTATAATACACGTATTATAGTGATATACAGTAACATCCACCACCCGGCAATACATATGATACATGTAATACAGTGATATTCAGTAACATCCGCCACCAGGCCATACATATAATACATGTAATACAGTGATATACAGTAACATCCACCACCAGGCCATACCTATAATACATGTAATACAGTGATGTACAGTAACATACACCACTAGGCCATACCTATAATACATATAATACAGTGATCTTCAGTAACATCCACCACCCGGCCATACCTATATTACATGTAATACAGTGATATGCAGTAACATCAACCACCAGGGCATACCTATAATACACGTAATACAGTGATATGCAGTAACATCCACCACCCGGCCATACCTATAATAAATGTAATACTGTGATATGCAGTAACATCCACCACCAGGACATACCTATAATACATGTCATACAGTGATATACAGTAACATCCACCACCAGGCCACACATATAATACATGTAATACAGTGATATGCAGTAACATCAACCACCAGGGCATACCTATAATATACGTAATACAGTGATGTACAGTAACATCCACCACCCGGCCATTCCTATAATACATGGAATACAGTGATATGCAGTAACATCCACCACCCGGCAATACCTATAATACACGTAATACAGTGATATTCAGTAACATCCGCAACCAGGCCATACATATAATACATGTAATACATTGATGTGCACTAACACCCACCACCAGGCCATACATATAATACACGTAACACAGTGATTTACAGTAACATCCACCACCAGGCCATACCTATAATACATGTAATCATTGATGTACAGTAACATCCACCACCAGGCCATACCTATAATACACGTAATTCAGTGATGTACAGTAACCTCCACCACCCGGCCATACCTATAATACACGTAATACAGGGATATACAGTAACATCCACCACCAGGCCATACCTATAATGCACGTAATACAGTGATGTACAGTAACATCCACCACTAGACCATACCTTTAATACACGTAATACAGAGATATACTATAACATCCACCACCAGACCATACCTATAATACATGTAATGCAGTGATGTACAGTAACATCCACCACCAGACCACACTTATAATACATGTAATACAATGATATACAGTAACATCCACCACAAGGCCATACCTATAACACATGTAATACAGTGATATACAATAACATCCACCACCAGGCCATACCTATAAAACATGTAATATAATGATATACAGTAACATCCACCACCAGGTCATACCTATAACACATGTAATACAGTGATATGGAGTAACATCCATCACCAGCCCATACCTCTAATACATGTAATACAGTGATATACAATAACATCCACCACCATGCCATACCTATAATACACGTAATACAGTGATATGCAGTAACATCCACAACCAGGAGATCCCTATAATACACCTAATACAGTGATATACAGTAACATCCACCATCATGCCATACCTATAATACACGTATTACAGTGATAAACAGTAACATCCACTATCAGGCCATACTTATAATACATGTCATACATTGATGTGCACTAACACCCACCACCAGGCCATACCTATAATACACGTAATACAGTGATGTACAGTAACCTCTACCACCCGGCCATACCTATAATACACGTAATACAGGGATATACAGTAACATCCACCACCAGGGCATACCTACAATACACGTAATACAGTAATATGCAGTAACATCCACCACCAGGCCATCCCTAAAATACACGTCATACAGTGATATTCAGTAACATCCACCATCAGGCCATACATATAATACACGTATTATAGTGATATACAGTAACATCCACCACCCGGCAATACCTATGATACATGTAATACAGTGATATACAGTAACATCCGCCACCAGGCCATACATATAATACATGTAATACAGTGATATACAGTAACATCCACCACCAGGCATACCTATAATACATGTAATACAGTGATGTACAGTAACATACACCACTAGGCCATACCTATAATACATATAATACAGTGATCTTCAGTAACATCCACCACCCGGCCATACCTATATTACATGTAATACAGTGATATGCAGTAACATCAACCACCAGGGCATACCTATAATACACGTAATATAGTGATATGCAGTAACATCCACCACCCGGCCATACCTATAATAAATGTAATACTCTGATATGCAGTAACATCCACCACCAGGACATACCTATAATACATGTCATACAGTGATATACAGTAACATCCACCACCAGGCAATACCTATAATACACGTAATACAGTGATATTCAGTAACATCCGCAACCAGGCCATACATATAATACATGTAATACATTGATGTGCACTAACACCCACCACCAGGCCATACATATAATACACGTAATACAGTGATTTACAGTAACATCCACCACCAGACCATACCTATAATACATGTAATGCAGTGATGTACAGTAACATCCACCACCAGACCACACTTATAATACATGTAATACAGTGATACACAGTAACATCCACCACAAGGCCATACCTATAACACATGTAATACAGTGATATACAATAACATCCAACACCAGGCCATACCTATAATACATGTAATACAGTTATATACAATAACATCCACCACCAGGGCATACTACAATACATGTAATACAGTGATATACAGTAACATCCACCACAAGGCCATACTTTAATACATGTAATACAGTGATATACAATAACATCCACCACCAGGCCATACCTATAATACATGTCATACAGTGATATAAAATAACATCCACCACCAGGGCATACTATAATACATGTAATACAGAGATATACAGCAACATCCACCACCAGGCCATACCTATAATGCATTTAATACAGTGATATACAGTAACATCCACCATCAGGCCATACCTATAATACACGTATTACAGTGATAAACAGTAACATCCACTATCAGGCCATACTTATAATACATGTAATACAGTGATATACAGTAACATCCACCACCAGACCATACCTATAATACATGTAATACAGTGATATACAGTAACATCCACCAGCAGGTTATACCTACAATACATGTAATACAGTGATATACAGTAAAATCCACCACCAGGCCACACCTATAATACATGTAATACAGTGATATGCAGTAACATCCACCACCAGGCCACACATATAATACATGTAATACAGTGATATGCAGTAACGTCCACCACCAGTCCTTACCTATAATACATGTAATACAGTGATATGCAGTAACATCTACCACCAGGTCATACCTATAATACATGTAATACAGTGAAATACAGTAACATCCACCACCAGGGCATACCTATAATACATATAATATAGTGATATACAGTAACATCCACCACCAGGCCATAACTATAATAGACGTAATACAGTGGTATGCAAGAACATCCACCACCAAACATACCTATTATACACGTAATACAGAGCACAGTAACATCCACCACTCGGCCATACCTATAATAGACGTAATACAGTGATATACAGTAACATCCACCACCAGGCCATCCCTATAATACACGTAATACAGTGATATACTGTAACATCCTCCACCAGACCATACCTTCAATACATGTAATACAGGGATATGCAGTAACATCCACCACCAGACCACACCTATAATACATGTAATACAGTGATCTGCAGTTACATCCACCACCAGACCACACCTATAATACATGTAATACAGTGATCTGCAGTAACATCCACCACCAGACCACGCCTATAATACATGTAATACAGTGATCTGCAGTAACATCCACCATCAGACGATACCTATTGTACACGTATTACAGTGATATACAGTAACATCCACCACCAGTCCATACCTATATTACACGTAATACAGTGATCTTCAGTAACATCCACCACCCGGCGATACCTATAATACAAGTAATACAGCGATATACAGTAACATCCACCACCAGGCCATACCTATAATACATGTGATACAGTGATATGCAGTAACATCCACCACCAGGCCACAGATATAATACATGTAAAACAGTGATATGCAGTAACATCAACCACCAGGGCATACCTATAATACACGTAATACAGTGATGTACAGTAACACCCACCACCAGGCCATACCTATAATACATGTAATACATTGATATGCAGTAACATCCACCACCAGGCCACACATATACTATATGTAATACAGTGATATGCAGTAACATCCACCACCAGGGCATACCTATAATACACGTATACAGTGATAAACAGTAACGTCCATCACCAGGCCATAACTATAATGCACGTTATACAGTGATATGCAGTAACATCCACCACCAGGCCATACCTATAATACATGCAATACAGTGATATACAGTAACATCCACCACCAGACCATACCTATAATACATCTAATACAGTGATGTACAGTAACATCCACCATCAGACCACACCTATAATACATGTAATACAGTGATGTACAGTAACATCCACCACCAGGCCATACATTTAATACATGTAATACAGTGATGTACAGTAACATCCACCACCAGGCCATAACTATAATGCACGTTATACAGTGATATGCAGTAACATCCACCACCAGGTCATACCAATAATACATGTAATACAGTGATATACAGTAACATCCAGCATCAGACCACACCTATAATACATGTAATACATTGATATGCAGTAACATCCACCACCAGCCCATACCTATAATACATGTAATACAGTTATATGCAGTAACATTCACCACCAGGCCATACCTATAATACACGTAAAACATTGATATGCAGTAACATCCACCATCAGGCCATACCTATTATACACGTAATACAGAGCACAGTAACATCCACCACTCGGCCATACCTATAATAGACGTAATACAGTGATATACAGTAACATCCACCACCAGGCCATCCCTATAATACACGTAATACAGTGATATACTGTAACATCCTCCACCAGACCATACCTTCAATACATGTAATACCGGGATATGCAGTAACATCCACCACCAGACCACACCTATAATACATGTAATACAGTGATCTGCAGTTACATCCACCACCAGACCACACCTATAATACATGTAATACAGTGATCTGCAGTAACATCCACCACCAGACCACACCTATAATACATGTAATACAGTGATCTGCAGTAACATCCACCATCAGACGATACCTATTGTACACGTATTACAGTGATATACAGTAACATCCACCACCAGTCCATACCTATATTACACGTAATACAGTGATCTTCAGTAACATCCACCACCCGGCGATACCTATAATACAAGTAATACAGCGATATACAGTAACATCCACCACCAGGCCATACCTATAATACATGTGATACAGTGATATGCAGTAACATCCACCACCAGGCCACAGATATAATACATGTAAAACAGTGATATGCAGTAACATCAACCACCAGGGCATACCTATAATACACGTAATACAGTGATGTACAGTAACACCCACCACCAGGCCATACCTATAATACATGTAATACATTGATATGCAGTAACATCCACCACCAGGCCACACATATACTATATGTAATACAGTGATATGCAGTAACATCCACCACCAGGGCATACCTATAATACACGTATACAGTGATAAACAGTAACGTCCATCACCAGGCCATAACTATAATGCACGTTATACAGTGATATGCAGTAACATCCACCACCAGGCCATACCTATAATACATGCAATACAGTGATATACAGTAACATCCACCACCAGACCATACCTATAATACATCTAATACAGTGATGTACAGTAACATCCACCATCAGACCACACCTATAATACATGTAATACAGTGATGTACAGTAACATCCACCACCAGGCCATACATTTAATACATGTAATACAGTGATGTACAGTAACATCCACCACCAGGCCATAACTATAATGCACGTTATACAGTGATATGCAGTAACATCCACCACCAGGTCATACCAATAATACATGTAATACAGTGATATACAGTAACATCCAGCATCAGACCACACCTATAATACATGTAATACATTGATATGCAGTAACATCCACCACCAGCCCATACCTATAATACATGTAATACAGTTATATGCAGTAACATTCACCACCAGGCCATACCTATAATACACGTAAAACATTGATATGCAGTAACATCCACCACCAGGCCATCCCTATAATACACGTAATACAGTGATATACAGTAACATCCACCATCAGACCATGCCTATAATACATGTAATACAGTGATATACAGTAACATCCACCATCAGACCACACCTATAATACATGTAATACAGTGATATGCAGTAGCATCCACCACCAGGCCATACCTATAATACATGCAATACAGTGATATGCAGTAGCATCCACCACCACGCCATACATATAATACATGTAATACAGTGATATGCAGTAACATCCACCACCAGGCCATACCTATAATACCCGTAAGACAGAGATATACAGCAACATCCACCACCAGGCCATACCTAGAATACATGTAATACAGTGATATAAAGTAACACCCACCACCAGGCCACTCATATAATACATGTAATACAGTGATATGCATAACATCCACCACCAGACCATACATATAATACACGAAATACAGTGATATACATTAACATCCACCACCAGGCAATACCTATAATACACGTATAATACACGTATTACAGTGATATACAGTAACATCCACATTTACAATCTCTTTTTAATAATAATAATAATATTATTATTATTATATTAATTAATTAATTAATTTATTTATTTATTTATTTATTTATTTATTTATTTATTTATTTATTTATTTAGTCAGCGGTTCTGATTCCACCTTCGCTCCATCACAATTTGGGAGGATGATGTAATCCAGGAGTCAGCCATTAAATTCGTTACCTAATTCTTGTATATGCATCTTGTGTATATGTAAATATATTATATATCTGTGAATACAAATAAAATATATTAAAACTGATAGGATTGCACTGCACAAAGGCGTAGCATCACATTTGATATTGGTACTGCTGAATGCTAATCAGGATCGCGCGTCGATCCTGTCCACCTTGTGGGGGTGGCTTTACAGCAGGGGGTTTGGGGCCGCTTAACGTCCTCTCGAGCTCTGTGGGTAAATGGTGCAAAATCCTGCATTCTGGCGATTTCCTAGCACTTAATCTCAGGTCTTAAAAGATGGGTTTCGTGAGCAAATTTTATTTTTTTTTTATTTCTGAAAATTATTGGTACGGCATGCCTTTCGTTCGATAAATGAAATTATTGAAACATTTATTGTAAGGAACTTGAGAACACTTTGTGTCTTTTTCTTTCTTTCTTTCTTACGTTTTTTCCGCGCCTGCTATATCATATTGTGAATCATTTAATTGGCGCGGAGGAGGAGGGAGGGGGCACAGATTTTTACTTGGAGCTTAACCATTGCACTATAGAGTGCCTTTCGTTCGATAAATAAAAATACTGAAACATTTACTGTAAGAAACTTGAGAACACTTTGAGATCGTTTGTGTCTTTCTCTTTCTTTCTTTCTTGCGTTTTTTCTGCGCCTGCTCGTGAATCATGTAATTGGTGGGGGGGGGGGGGGGCACAGATTTTTATTTGGAGCTTAACCATTTAACTAGAGTGCCTTTCGTTCGATAAATGAAAATATTGAAACATTTACTGTAAGGAACTTGAGAACACTTTGAGATCGTTTGTGTCTTTCTCTTTCTTTCTTTCTTACGTTTTTTCCGCGCCTGCAATATCATATCGGGAATCATGTAATTAGCGGGGGGGGGGGGGGTGCTGGAATATCCGTGAAAACACCACAACGTCCAGTGCATTTATGAGAGTATTGTTTGGTAGATAAAAGGTATGTGTCACATAGCTGGCCTAACCGCACTTCGCAATTATTTGTATGTTTAAAAACTGCTGATTGAATGTTTTAATGTAATTTCACGCCATTGGACAAATTTCAGCTATGTCGTAGCATCCATTTATAGGAGAAAACCAGGAAAACGCGAATGACATAAGGAAGCACGATGGGCGTCGTTCGTGTTGCCAGAAATTTGCATGTAATTCGGACTGTCACAGTATGAAACGTCGGTTTTGTTGTTTTATTGTAGTTGGACAAGAATAATATGTTTGCATGTTCTGTAGAGAGTTTGCTTCACCCAGAGAGATTGATAAAGACGTCGTTGCATTTAGGAAATCATTTCTCGCAACATTCTATTTGTGTTTTTTTAAACCAGGAGAGTGATACACATTTGTGTATTTTTTAAGCCGAGTAGTTAAAACTGTCAATTTAATGTGAAATAATTTTTTACATCGTAGTATCAAATAAAGCAAAATGATAACCAATAAACATATGACAACAAAATTACAAGATTCAACAAATATGTACCTAAACACAGGATGGACATCTAGAAATTGGGATATTAAATCACCTTGCTAACATTGGCACATAACAACACCCAGTTAGAGGGCATGCATCACGAAGTGAACACTCAAAAGCACAGAGCCTACCCAAAACTCTTCATATTCCTACCTAAACTACAGAAACGCAGTTACTCACAAAAATCAAGGTGTGTAATATGCAAAGACAGCTTTATTTATGTGTAATTAGCTGCAATAATGATAAATAAACTATTGTGATATTAATTTGACGTAATATTAAATATGTAATTATTAATTCAAGACAATAAGTGTTCGTTTTTATATGAAAGTCTTAGATATATATATACAAACCAAGAAGAAAGATAATTTTGTCACAGATTAACTTTCTGTGTACCTAGACACGAAACTGTGTATGTCGGTTCTGCCTCAAATTGTGCAATCAACTTTTTAAATTTTCATAATAGCCGCCGTTCTAAGATCTCTGGATAGTCTACAACGATTTCAATGAAAATTGGTATATATACTGATACAGTTTACAATTCTGTGCATTTAAAAAAAAAAGGCGCGATCTACTATTTTGTAAAAAAGTAAATACTGTTATACAGGTAGATGTTAATTAGAATGGGGGCCTCGGTGGTCGGGCACTTAAGGTAGTTCGTCAACCTATAGTGGTCTGTCAACACTGAGATTGCGCGTTCGGGTCTCGATCACTGCGAGATGGTTGCTCGACTACAATCTTAATTGACAAGGATTGCCAGTTTTCCTACGGAAGGTCCGGGGTTTTCTCGAGATCTGGGTACTCTGGCTTCGTTCTCAATAAAAACTGGATTCCATGATATAGCTGAAAAATTGCTGAAAGTGGCGTTAAGCAACATATAAAAAAAAATAATTTGAATGAGATCCACTAAAATTGGAGCTTCGTTTGGGAGACATTTGTGTTGGCATTTAAACACAGTATTACAAATTCTTTACTGCTTTCACCATTTATCTAACTTTGAAATTTTTACCTGTCGCACCTTTTGTAAGAAATTGGATACATTACTGGTCAAACAAATTAGTTTTCTTTTAACGGGAATACAATTTTCCTGTTTTAGAGTATTGAACTTGAAATACATAGCATCCACCAATAAATTTTGACAAAATTTCAAATTTGTCACGAATGTACCGTTTCCAAAAATACATTTCCGTCCAAAAAAGTTAGAAGTGTGTAAACCTCTGTGAAATTAAGTTATCAGTTAAAAATAAATTCATGCGTACTGTGCTACTTGCTGATGTAATATGATACCAAAAAACTGGGATTCCCACTTCATTGTTGTGTTTTATAAACAACCATGTTCACTGAGAATTTGAAAATGTTTTGATATTTTCATTCAAATATCATAGTATTCGTATTTTATTTGTTTCAACATGCTTACGAAGAAGGAAATTCAATTGGGTATGTATTTTTAAACGAATCTTTTAAATCTTAACGCAGCAATTTAAACACTGAATTTAAATTGATATGACATCTCGGTTTCCACATAGACGCCTTCCATGATATTATGTTTAATATGATCATTCTTTTGTGTGCCTATAATTCTGCAATCAAAGAGGTGTAATTTATTATTGAAAATCTTAAATCATTTGTCAATCTACTCTAATGATCAGTATTTCAGTATATGGATTCAAAATGAGAACAATCAAATTTCAGAAAAGGGGGACAGTATACTTTGAATGCCATTGTACGATTTGAACTAAATGAATCTTCAGTTTAAACACATAATTCATAAAGGTGCCTATAAGAAATTGAAATTCATTTAGTTCGAATGTAATTATTTGTCTCTGATGTCACCCTTTATATAGTAAAGTGAAAACGTAGATTGGTTTGTTGTTTATGAAACCCGACCTGTTACAGAGGGAAATAAATTGCTAACTGCACGTTGCTTGCAAATATTATTTCCACAACTTTGACATGTTTGAACAAGTTGTACTTAAATCTGCATTTAGCATTTTACTGCGGCTTCGGGCAAGTATTTTAAAACTGTAGTGTCCACAATTGTCAGATATATATACTGGATCTCGGAGTGCACGTTCATTGAGACTTCATTGTACCCCTTTTGTGCCCCTATAACATTATGAAAGAGTTATTCCCCATGTTTGTGAAAGAGTGTCAGCCATTTTCGTTTGTTTTGCTGAACATTGCTTTCGAGGAAAATTGAGAAGAATGGAATACTTATACGTAAAAAGCTCATTATTGACTGTCACAAGAATTAGTAGAAGTACTAAACATGGGTCTTCCAGTAACGAGATTCCACAAGGGTAGATCATTGTAGATTGCATTGCTCAGCAGAAATTTTGGATCAGCCGGATCGGTTCCTAGCTGCTACCAGTAGGTAGTTGAAACTTTAAAAAGTCTTAGAATCGGACGAACTATAGGTATATTAAGTAATTGATAATATAACACAATGAGTTATTCATTTAGTTTTGTAATTTTGACCCTCGCAGTATTAAATAAAAATGCCTTTTCCTGCCACCTCAGTAAAACGGGGGGGGGGGGGGGGGGGGGGGGGGGGGATAACCAGGAGAATTAGTTCATTTAGTACCATAACCAAATCGTACCATTGCCATTTTGTACCCAAAATTACCATTTCATACCATCGAAATGCTATATCGTACCATAGCTTATTGCCATTTTGTATCATAGACAAAAGACAATATTTATTTGCATAAACACATTTTCTGTATGTACATTAAATGGTTATGGCACAAAGAATAAGCAAAAATGTCAATAACAGTTTATAATTACAAACATAGCAATATTAACATGGCGTGACAGCGGTACTAATTTATTTATTATACTTTTAATTGTGTTTTCTCATCTGCCAGCACTCTTGTAGAAAGGACAAGGTAGGGTAAGGGCCATTTTTGGCCCCTCTTGAAAATAACTCATCTTTGCAGTAATTTGAGCATACAGACATAGCATTAAAAATATGGTCTTATTTTGGTGCTATCATGCGCATGCGCGATACACTTCACGTGCTTCCATGCTTGCCAAATCTATAGGATATTTTCAATTCAGCTTTAATTTGAAGATGATTTCAGTAAATTAACTTCTGTTCTGCTCATCAAATATTCACCAAATGTTAACACAAGATGTATAGATACCTGTTACAGGCAAGTTCTAGTTTAAATAAATATAGAAACACTTTATCTCGCAAAAAGAATGCTTTTCTCATGCAAAAATCTTTGCTTTTGAGAATTACAAGCTTTTAAACCAAAACTTGGTAATCACTATTTCTTCGTCAAATTTTATCACAATATACAAATTGATAGAAGATACAGACAGAAGGTGATTTTAAATAAGGACTGTCTGGGTTAAAAGTTTTTTTTCTGTTGATAAAAAACTGTTAAACAAGTAATAAAAATATAGATTTGTCAGAATTACCTCCCTTGTTAAGATTGAATTTTCATTATGTTTGCCTATACCGAACTCGTTATATCAAAAACTTTGTGTTTAAACAAAAATAATAAGGAGATTTGATATTAAGGTTATAAGTCTGTCGTAGTATTTAATAATTTTATTGAAATTATGAGTTAATAATGAAAGATATTAATGTTAATTTTACCATCAGTGCAATATCTATTCTGAGATTTCCAAAAAAAAAAAACGGAGGATGGTGTTCTGCATCCCATCAAGTCAAACAAATTATTTTTGTGTGACCTTATTGGTAAGACAAACTGTTAAACAATTATATAATAGCGAACAAAATATCTATTTTTGCAAAAACCAATATTTAAATCTAATTTGTATTAAGTAAATCCTGTAGCTAATTAACTTGAAATACGATCGCCACAGTAGCAGTACAAAGTACTGAAATTATTGTATCTTTTTTGCATGGTTAGGAGAAAATTATATAGATCCAAAGCGTTGTGTTTAATTAAAAAGTATTAAATATTCACATATGTATTACGATAGTTTATGCTATCCATAAAAGATTATCTCACGTGGTTTCCTTGATGTTAACTGCCAAAAAAACAAGCACGAGTAAAAAAAATGCTAACGTTTAACTTACATGACTTAACGGGCAAATAATTTTACAGTATAAAGTAGAAAATAAAAAATAATTTTTTTTTCATTTATGACACAAATATCCCTCGTTATCATGTAAATTATTATTTTATCACATGTTATGATATTTATTTAGGGACCGGTCAATATTCTTTGGGGTGGTGGGACCGGTGCAAAATGCAATAGGGAACATACTTTTTTATGCTGCCATATATATGGGACTCCAAATTTTGTTATTTTCAGCACTGATACTGATAGGACAGCTAGTTTTTTTTTCATAACAATATCATCAATGAAAAAACTACTTTTTTCTGACGTTTTAATTCAAAACAAACATACTGTAATCGCACAACTTTTTTAACAAACATAAATACTGAATTGTAACCATAAAATTATTCACTAGACAGGACACACATTTTTATAACACTTCTGATGTAGGACGGCAACTTTTTATATTTTAGGGAGATAGGACATAGCCCTTTTTACACCTGATAATTTGAAATGCACCGGTCCCAACCCCCCAATTAATATTGACCGGTCCCTTATCTACTTTTACACATCGTCGGAAACCCACGTCCGGTCGCGTTCTCGCTGTGCTACCACTTGCCGGTCGCGTCCTCGCTTTGCTACCACCACCGCCAAGTGGTAGCAAAGCGAGAACGCGACCGGACGTGGGTTTCCGACGATGACTTTTACAAGGTTAAAGAATATGCTCGCGCTGACATTCGATGTTGTTACACCAATATATGTTTAAAACGTTTCCTGTTAATAAAAGCAAGCAAAATAGAAAATAAACATAGACCATCGGGATTCGAACCATCGATTCGCGGTGTATAATATTCACAAGCTACGGGTTAAGCAAAAACACCACATACACACAGACATGTATTTTCATTCAAAAGCAACTTATTTATGCGTCATACAAGGCCGTAAACAAAAGGGTGCACCGATTGCACGTGTACTCCTAGTCCGAGAATCCTCTGCTGCCTACAGCACTGTCATTTTGCAGACGTTATATATTTGCTAATAGATTAGTAGTTTTTATAACATCTTTAATTATTGCGTATAAAAAATAATGGTGTAAATTAATATTTATTGAGACATGTGAGAGATGTGTGATCGCTGAAGATGTTTTACTTCAATAAAAATGACTTCTAGAACAGTCTTATCAGTTTGTTGTTCGAGTGAATACAAACGAAACAAAATTAAATTCTTTTAAATTCTTTACGTTTACTTCGTCGGAACGTGTGTTTCGCGCATGTCATACGTTTCGTCACTTTCGGTATTAGTTTAGACACATAATTTTTTCAACCTTTACGTACGAATTGTGTTCTTTAAAATATTCTATTTTTGGACACTTCACTATCATTTATCATACAAACTTTCTTAAACATGTGACAAATGAAAGTAGACTTTAAAAAACAACAAAAAAGAAAAACGTCGGGACTCGAACCAGCGTTTCGCGATCTATAATGCGTATAATCTGCGAGCTAACCTATTACGCCATACATGCACAAACGTTTTCTTACGAAAATAAGACCTATTTATGCGTCAAATTGCTGACGTGATATATTTGATGATAGATTACACCAGTTTTTATACCATTTATAATTATTACGTAAAAAAAATTAAAAAGGTGTAACTTTAACATCTATTTAGACATATTAAGGATCTCTGAAGATTTTTTCATGAATAACAATGTCTGGAACAGTCTTTTTATTTTGTTTTTACGCGTGTGTATTCAAACCAGTTAAACAAAGCGAAAATTCTTTACATTACTTCTAACTTTCTCTGATGTTTGTCAGTCCGGTGATTCCGGGCATATTATACGTATCTTCCACATTCTCTAAATATTATTGTGGTAATTTTATTTATTTCAATCTGTGAACTAATTGCGTTCTTTAAATATTACATTTCCGGACGATTAAGTCTGCAACTTAATTTTTCACAGCTTTGCCTCTTTAAATATGATTAAAAAAGCTACGCTTTG
Source organism: Limnoperna fortunei (assembly GCA_944474755.1). NCBI lineage: Eukaryota > Metazoa > Mollusca > Bivalvia > Mytilida > Modiolidae > Limnoperna > Limnoperna fortunei. The sequence goes on along the minus strand of OX104113.1, from coordinate 92,738,732 downwards.
AAAGACACGATCTTTCAAGACTTAAATAATCAATCTGGAATGGAAATTATATCAATGCCTGATAGATGTATTTCATTATCAAAATTTAGCTGTTTCATCACTGTTAAACGTTTAAATTGTTAAATATTAAAATATTTACTTAATTTATCCCTATATTGATTTTTTTACACATTTCTATCTAAGTTGTCAACAATGTTTAACAATTACCAGCATAAATGGATGTATATGCAGATTCGGAAATGCAAGTCCGGTCCGGTTGTAGGCTTACATACTATGCTGAACAATACAAAAATCACGCGAATTTGGGGACAAAATATTAATTTTTTAATATGAGCGGACGCGTGTACCACAAATATATTTTAAATATTAAACACTGTTTTTGCAACAAATAATACATTCAAATATCTTCGTGGTACACGCGTCCGCTCATATTTAAAATGGTGTTCGAAATAACGAAAACGTACCGATTTTCACAGGCCACTACAATTGGCCTATTTTAGTAAGGTGCATATAATAATTTTACACGATAAGAAAAGAAAGTTATATTGATTTTCTGTAAGAAGGGATAATGTACCTTTGAAAAAACATTATGATCTGCAGATTGTAGTCATTTCATTTTTAGCGAAAATAGGGGGCCAGTGACAGTAGGTTATCCTACCTTGTCCTTTAATAAAAGTTTTAATAATTGGGTAGGAATTGTTATTTAGAAGAAATTTAATTTCTTTCATTGTTAGAGTATGAGGAAACGGATGTCCTAGTAGATTTTTAAGTTTTTCAATAAGGTTATTTCTTGGATTGTTGTAATGAGGACAAGTTGATAGAAAATGGAACTCGTCCTCAATGTTTTTATTATCACAAGAGAGACAAATGCGTTCACTTTTTTCAGTATTATTATATCTTCCTCTTTCTATAGCCAAGTTGTTTGAACGTAAACGTAATTTACAAAGGATAGATCTTTCATTCTTAGTTTTACAGAGGTCTAAATAAGTAGGGCGTTTAGTTAGTATAAAAATTTTGTGACAGAAAGAAAGTTTGCTACTAGCTTCTATAGAGCTGTTCATATTTTGTTTATATTGATCATTCATTCTTTGTTCAATTCTATTTAAGTATAGATCAGTATTATTTATATTGAGGTTTAAATGGTTAAATCCTAATTTATTTAATAAATTTTTAATGTTGGACATCCATATACTTGTGTCTTTGACATTATTAAAAATGGAGTTCACTAAGGAGTTGGAGAGTTTATTATATGGTTTAGGAAACTCAGCATTTTCCTCTGAATTTTAATAAATAAAGATGTTCTATTTGCTTCTGCTAGGCAGGCAATATTTGTTGTTTTGTAGTTAACCCCTAAAATTTCTTTAGTAAATTTTAAGTGTAAGTATTCATATGGTTCTGAATCTTTGTAACTATTGGCAGCTCCCCATACCTCACTACCATATAGTATGATAGGTAAAATCAGGGTATCAAACAGTTTTTCCAACAGTATGCATGGATTATCTAAAGTTATTGATTTCTTTATCTTAAACCAAGCTTTTCTTCCCTTTTCCATTAATTGAGTTTTAGCTAGATTAAAGTTACCAGTGTAGTTAAAAACCACTCCTAGATAACAATATGATTTAACTGTTTCTATAATCTCATTATCTATCTTAAATTGGTTAATGTGCGACTTTCCATTAGAATTAAAGATCAATATTTTTGATTTCTGTTTATTTACACTAAGTTTCCAGGATACACAGAAGTTGTTTAAAGTATCCAGTGCTTTTTGTAGACCTTCCTGTGATTCTGATAGCAAGATGATAACATCTGCATACATAAGTGATGATATATTTAAACTTCCTAATATAATTGGGTTTGTTGAGCTATTCTTAAGTTCATCAGTAAGGCCATTTATAAATAGGTTAAACAAAGTAGGACTCAGGACATCCCCTTGTTTTACTCAACAATTAGAGGTAAACTTTTCACTTACTCCATTTGAAAATATAAGTCTGCATGTAGTGTTTTGATACATAGAATATATAATATAAAAGATTTTGTATGGAATTTTATGCTTTAGTAAGATATAAAAGAGGCCTTCTCTCCAAACTGTATCAAAGGCCTTTTTTAGATCTATGAAGGCTGCATATACTTTCTTTTTCTTAGATTTGTGATGATCTATAATAGATTTAAGTGAGAAAATGTGGTCAGCAGTTCTTGCCTTTGACTTAAATCCAATTTGGTTTTCACTTATTATTTTGTTATTTTATCATATGTAAACAATTTAATTTGTACCGTGCGTAAAATTGAACTACTTTAATGTATAAAACAAAATTATAATAATACCTTCTACAACTACACTGAGTAAAAATTTGTTAAAAATTTTGAAATTAGTCTGAAGAAGATCCAATATTATTAAATTTAAAAAGGTTATTTGTGTATTATATAAATATTATTCTGGGACTAGTATAACTAACGGGATTAAACATTCGCTAAGTCGTCAGCTAAGGAAGTACGATTTCTTTGTCCTGAAGAGACCAGAACGAGATTAAGCGAGAACGCAAAAGTGACATAGACGAATGTAATACGATACCAACATTTTAGTTAAGTTTGTTGCCAATTTTCTGTGACAGTAAATATGTTGTAATTTTTTAGAATTTTGTGTGTCTTATTTACCTTATTGTATTACCATGAGCATGTTTTATCAATTAAAAAATGTTAAAATCAGCGAAAATCGTGAGCCACTTTTACGGGTCGCCATTTTGGTATGTCATTTTGGCAAACTTTATATTTAATGACCATATATTATCATAATGCAATATTACACATTTTAAAGTTATAAACCAAACAATTAGGTTTTTTGTGTCACGTTGCAGCATATAGTTTTTTTGTCGTGATTCCTCGTATATTTTCGGATTAGGTAGCATGAAATATTTGCAGGTTTTTGGAAAGTGGACGCAGATTTTTAAACGGTCCCCTTGAATACAACCAATATACTTTTCTATTATGAAAGCAGTATTCATTTTTCTTTCATATTCTGAAAGATAAATGTTTTAAGATTGTAAACAGATAGGTCATAATAGAGGACATGAAAAATCACTTCATGTTTTACAAAAACTTAATTACAGTTCATGAATGTCCATTATTAAAAAACATTTCTATTCATTTTGTGTTATGCTTGTGATTGGTAATAAGCATAATAGAAAAAAATTGTGTACTCAAACAAACAATTCATAATTGGGGGATTAATATCAGCAGTTACAAATTACCTTTTTTATACACCTATTAATTAATTTAATTTCTCTTGATCTTGGCTACTCTGATTAAAAGAGGCTATTTTAGCGAATTTATTTCAAGTTAGTAATTACCCTAATTAAGTTGTAATTAATTAATACTACAAACACAATTTCCAAATTTTTATTAATATTTATTACAACCCATTCTCTTAATGTTGTGAACACCTGTTGCACTTGTTATGTGATCACAGGTGTGATGAACAAATGGTTCAATAAACAACCATGTCATAAGGTAGCTAATACCCATGTCATCATATTATTTGTCTAATATACCATTTTCACAACATGTTTATTCCGATTTGGGCAGGATTGTAGAATATATCGGAAGTTTAGCGAGATCGAGGCTAAGGGTGTAACAGTCCAATCAGTCTTAGAGAATAGATGTATAAATATTTGGTTTTTTTTTTTTGTTGTATCATAAATAAATTGCTTTACTTTCTAAGTTTCTGTTATTATTTCATATACGCTTTGCAACGTAAATTTGGTTTGAACATCTGTAATTTATTATTGATTTTAATCATTTGAAATAAACATGATAAATGTCACAATAAATGCAGTTATGAATTTGTTGTTTGCAATGCTGAATAAAGGAAAATGGTCAATTTCAAGTAGGTGGCCATATATTAGGATAGGGAGAATCTTTTTAGGGACGCCAGGGTTGGGCATTTGTTTTAACAGGGATTCGGTATTTGGTTAAAATTTGACCGGGAATTTTGGATTAAAACGTAAGCGAGATTAGGGAAAGAACGCATTTTTTTTGCCAGGGCAGGAATTCGGGAAAAATAAAGTTACCGGTATTAATTTTTATGGTGTAAACACTTGTGTTACAGGTCAAAATGAAATACCCTTGACATGTATATTGGCTAACAAAAGGACAAATACAAGAAAAGAAATTGTTTATTTATTAAGAACAATTAATTACTGATAAAATTACAATAACAAAAAAGAATGTTATTTGTCTTTTGAATGTTCCAGCCTGTATCCAAAAAAAAGGAATGTCCAATAAATATATCTAGTCCCAAAAGTTATGTCTAAAATCACTTCAATTACTAGTCCACTTGCAAGCAAGGTTAAATCCAGTAATGTTCTGTTGTAATGAAGTATTAAAAAATCAAACCGCTTCACATGGATGCATGTCTTTTATATATATCCTAAGCAAACTTTTTGTAGATGATAGAATATTTTGTAGACTACTTTATATTTCTTGGTTAACAGTTATTGTCTATATGGTCCGAGTCCATTTTTTTATGTAAAAACCTCCTGTCTAATTGATAGCACATTTTTAAAATCTTGTAGTTATCAAACAACATTGATGTCTTGTACTCTGTGAGTTCTTTTCACAGCATCTGAAATAAGAGAAAAATTATTTATAACCCTCAAAATTCAAAATTGAAGTTAAATACAGTCTTCAAGAGCTCTCTCAGTTGCTTATTTGGTAGTATCTTTATAGTAATAAATATAATAAATGCACAACAAATACTAAATGATATGTTGTCAGAAGTTTTTTTGCAGAGCAATTCATGTTAATGGGTTTTTTTTCTGGAAATGTCCACTGAAATAAAAGATGTATAATTTTAATTTAAACTACATGTTGGTATATGTTGTTTTGTTAAGCACTTGTGTTGGCTATAATGACAACAGTGTACATAAAGACAAACCAACCTCTTATTTATGGACAATCGATTCCTCAAATGTTCAACTGCAAACTTGTTTTCCCCTTAATGGCTTTAAATTCACCAGACTCTATACTTTATTTGTAGGATATCTTCAAAGAAGTGTAAAAGCAAGATTTTAAATACATATGGGAAGCATTAATTAATTAATTTAATTATTTTACTATAATATATATGTTTCTTTTATGTTATTTCGAAGGTTGAAACACTGCCCCAATTCAACATTAATTCAACGTCGGACAAACAACGATCTGAATTCAATGTTGGTTCAACGTTGACATTTCAATGTTAAAACTATCAACGTTGTAATTTCAACCTTGAAACCATCAACGTTGTCATTTCAACGTTGAAACCAGCAATGTTATCATTTCAATGTTGAAACCATCAACGTTGTCATTTCATCGTTGAATTTGAGTTATTCAACGTTGTGACCAAATTTCAACATTTTTTCAACATTGATTGCCTGCTGGATATGTAATGGAACCATTTTGAGTGTGTTTTTATAACGAAAATTCACCTAATTAACCAATAAAATGTATAAAAAAAACTTTAAAAAGTAATTAAATGCTTACAACAGCCATTTATTTCAGTTAAAAAATATATATTAATCAAAAGAAAAAAATTCAACAAATGTGTAACATTTCTTTTAGCAATCCAGTTTTTGTGTTCATAAGAACCTAGAACAAGTCTATATGTAGTCTACACGTATGTTGATAGGACAGCAAAAAATTTTTGTTATACTTTGATGTATGGTATATTGGTTCTATTATAGTTTTTATTTTTAATTGACCCATTTCCTGTTTGACATGATTTATCTCCCTTTTTACCTCCAGTTTAAAAAAACTACGGGTATCATCACTAAAAGGCTATGATATTGAAATAAAGGTTTTGCATTGTTTTTTTAATTGTTTTTCTATGCCAATTCAATTATCATTTAATTAACCTCATTAGTAGATGATACTATAGCCATAGGCAACAGGTGAGTTTTAATATTGGAACAGGGATGTCACTGGTAAGCTTGTTTAATCAAGCTTTAAAACAGCTGGGGTTCTACCTTAGATTAGCATTGGTTAATTAATTAACAATCATGTTTACACAGCAGGGAGTTTTAATAACATAATCACTCAGATTTTGACACCTGTCATTAACATGAAGGGTTAAAATTTATCAAAGACAATTGTCCTTTTCAAAAGTTTTCAACAGGACAAATTGCGGCTGTAGCCATAGTTTTTAGTACCGGAAGTGGACACTTGGTGGCATTTTTAAAATTGGAAAGTTGTCAATTACCACTTTGGTTACAAGAGCAATATTATGCTAAAATTGCATACAGGTTTTCACTAATATACGTCTGCATATGGTACGAAATTGTAATACACTTCCCCATCGGGTACGAAACGGTTTTAATTAGTGTACGATTTAAATTTGGTTATGGTACAAAATGACTGGTTACCAGGCTAGAAAAGGAAGAGGGGTGCATTAACAGGATAACATTTTTTTTCCCCAAAACAGTAAATTTTAAATAATGATAACAGTAATAACAGCAATTTACATGAGAAAACAGTAAACATTGATTTCAAAAATAGAAAAAGCATGTAACAGGAGGCGTATACTAGTATTTGCTCTCTAGCAGGAAGTAGGGAGATTGGCGCTTTTGAAATCCTAAAATCTTGCGCACGAGATTTCCTGGGGTGTGACTTTTCACCCAAACTTCCCAAACATACCCAAACACACATTATACTAATATTTTGTGCATTTCTGTTATGTTTTAACGATTTATATACTATATTTTTGATGGAAAATGTTATAAAAGTGAAGTTAACATGACAATTTTCGCTGTTAAAATTGATCTTATAAATATCACAGAAAATAGTAAAAATTAAAAAAGGTTGTCCAACCACACATGCCGCAATCGACTATACAAGTAAACAGTACTGGTCTATCTCTATCTAATGTGAACCTCCATCTTTAAAATGTTATATTAAACAACATATTGAAGATATGAAAATTCATTTAGAAAAAGACAGACTGTGTTCTTGGATTTGTCAGAACGTTTAATCTCGGACCAGCATATGTTACAAACTTTGTGTATAAAAGCTGTGAAAAAGGAGTGTAGGACAAAATCCCCCCCCCCCCCACTAAATCCTTAAATTAACGAGGTGGACACCCCCCCTGTAAAATTTTCAAGGTGGACAAATCCCTCCAGAATATGATTTTTTAAAAATGTTCACGCCGCACAGTCTCATACATATACAGATAAGCCTTAAAAAATGACCTGATATTTTTGTAAAAATTCCCCAGATGGGCATTGCTTAATATTATTGACTTGTTAATTAATATGTTTGTGATCAAACAAATATCGCTTACTTGAGCAAAACATTCTCTATATCTTTTAAAAACTTGAAACGGGTATGGCTTTTACTAATAAGTTAAAATTTAGTAAAATAATGGTATAAATTAGTTCAATAGCTTGAATTGTTTGTTGGTAAATAATAATGAAAGGGATCTAATTGGTCCAACATTATTTCATTGGGATAGCTTCTATTACACATTGAAAATTTGGATATAGCAAGTGTGCATGAAGACCTAGCTTGGAATTGGATTTGGTGCCAGTCTGATCAAATTCCAGGTCACTGTTGCTAAAAATTGAAAAACAGTTTTTGGTCAATTACTTGGGAGTTTGGATAGACCAATCTTTGTTTCTTATTTGTCTCGCCTGCGACTGGAGGCGAGACATATGTATGGGAATCCGGCGGCGGCGGCGTAAACACTTGACATCTTGCTTCATATATTTGTAAGCCCAAGCCCTAGGTCCATCAAATTTGGTACAGAGGTAGCTTATGATGAGTACTTGCCAGTCAGTCACTTGTCACCTGACCTTGACCTCAATTTCACGGTCCAGCGACTACGTTAAAGTTTTTGGGTTACGGCAAATCCTCTGTAACTACGCATAGTAGGATTGTCTGGTAGGTGTCACCTGACCTTGACCTCAATTTCACGGTCCAGCGACTACGTTAAAAGTTTTTGGGTTACGACATTTCCTCTGTAATCACGCATGGTAGGATGACAATATTTGGTATATAGGTTGCTGATGACTAGTACATGACTGTCTGGTAGGTGTCACCTGACCTTGACCTCAATTTCACGGTCCAGTGACTACGTTAAAGTTTTTGGGTTAAGACAGTTCCTCTGTTACCACCCATGGTTGGATGACAATATTTGGTATATATGTTGCTGATGACTGGTACATGACTGTCTGGTAGGTGTCACCTGACCTTGACCTCAATTTCATGGTCCAGTGACTACGTTAAAGTTTTTGGGTTACAGCAGTTCCTCAGTTACCACCCATGGTTGGATGACAGTATTTGGTATATAGGTTGCTGATGACTAGTACATGACTGTCTGGTAGGTGTCACCTGACCTTGACCTCAATTTCAAGGTCCAGCGAATACGTTAAAGTTTTTGGGTTACGACAGTTCCTCTGTAACCACGCATGGTAGGATGACAATATTTGGTATATAAGTTGCTGATGACTAGTACATGACTGTCTGGTAGGTGTCACCTTAACCTTGACCTCAATTTCACGGTCCAGCGACTATGGTAAAGTTTTTGTGTTACTGCAGTTTCTCTGTAACCACGCATGGTAGGATGACAATATTTGGTATATAGGTTGCTGATGAATAGTACATGACTGTCTGGTAGGTGCCACGTGACCTTGACCTCAATTTCACGTTCCAGTGACTACGTTAAAGTTTTTAAGTTACTGCTGTTCCCATGTAACCAAGCATGGTAGGATGACAATATTTGGTATATAGGTTGCTGATGAATAGTACATGATTGTCTGGTAGGTGTCACCTGACCTTGACCTCAATTTCACGGTTCAGGGACTACGTTAAAGTTCTGTAACTATGCATAGTATGGTGACAAAATTTGGTATACAGGCCGCTGCTCATAATTAATGCTATTTACATAATGCTTATGACGAAATTTATTTTCGTTACTGATGCAGAATTCAGGCGAGAAGTTTTTGTGTCCACACTTGTTTCTTTTCTTGATGAAAATGTGGCAAAAAAATTTGGGATTGTTTTATCATCAGCACAACTAGTTGGACCATATACTGTGCATGTATACTGGTCACGTCAAGGAGCATAAATTTACTAGACAATGTTACGTCGTGCCTTAATGCCAAACCCTGTGATAGCAATGGAAATTAAAGAAACAGGTTTTTCTGCTTTATCTAGCTTTTGCCTATTGGATGTTTTTTTTTTTTTTAAATTTTTTTATGATTTATGTAACACTGCCAAATATGACATCAAAGTGGGTTATTTAGAAAAATGCATTCAAGTTTTTAATGGACCACTCTGTGCTGAATTCTTTATAAATATTACATGTCTTTGCTTAGTGGGAAAAACATACAAACATACAAACAGCTTCTTCTCCAGAACTGTTTCATACAATAAAGCCAAATTATTACGAAATGAAGGTTGGATAATTATCTTATTATTTTAAAATTTTGTTTGGGCCAATTGCAAATTCAACATGGCTTCCAAGGCCACTAAATGTGTTCTGATTGGCTGAAATTTCAAAAATCTCCTTACAAACTGCTTGGCAGATTGGTTTGAAATATTGCAACATATGTACCTTAGATGATTCTCTACAAAGTTTGAGTATTTTGTGAATTTTTCAAATTCCAAGATGGCCACCACCATGGAACAACAGCTTAACATTGGACCCTAAGAGAAAAACACTGATAGGTTCTTCTACGTAACTGTTATGGCAAATAATCCAGAAATGAAGCTTTGATAGTTAGCTTATTATTTAGAGTTTTTTTTAGGAAATTGGAGCCAGGGCTTCTAGTGTGTTCTGATCTTCTGAATTAAAAAAAAATCTTCTCACAAGCCGATTGGCAGATTGATTTGTAATATGTTGCAGAAATGTACCTTACACAGTCCTCTACAAAGTTTGAGTTTTTTGTGCCTGTCCAAAATCCAAGATTGCCGCCACCATGGAAAACGGCTTGACATAGGACTCAATTGGAAAACCATGCACACAGCTTCTACTAAGAAACTGTTCCACACAGTTAAACCAAATAGTGTATCTTGGATAGGTATCTTATTATTTTGAGTTTTTCAGCCTACAGGAAATTCAATATGGCTGCCAGAGCTGCAAATGCTGTCTGATTGGCTGAAATTTCAAATTCGTTTCCTCACACACCACCTGGGCAAAGAATTGTGATATTGTAGAAATGTACCTCAAATGGTCCTCTACTTATATTGAGCTTTTTGTCTCGATCCAAAATACAAGATTGCTGCCACAATGGAACATCACTTACCAGAAATGAAGCCTGGAAAGTTATCTCTTTTACTTTTTCATTTATTTTTTAGACTATTTATTTATACAAAAAATGAAAAATACTAATTTTTTACATTTCCTTATAAATGATTTTGTTTCTGAGATTAACTACATGTAAAGATTTATTTACTATCTTTTTTCTTATCTTTTGTTTCCAAGAGAAATTAATTTTTTTCTTTGTTTCCTACAATTTTAAAATCCTGAATAACATAGTTTTTGTGTACAAAGTTAATTATAAAGTACTTGAGTGAAGATTAGTTGTAGAAGTATAAAATAATCTAAATTATTTCCATGGAAAATGATTCACAGATTAATAAACTATAATGTTATAGGTTACAGATGATCTGACATTTTTATACATTCACAGTTTGATTAATCATCTCTCATGGGCTTAAATGCAATATTATAAAATACAAAAATTCCAAGTTGAAACATAAACTTAGTTTCATATTAAATTATAAAGCAAGTTAAACAATAGTATTACAAATATGGATGATTCACATTCCTGTTCTTGTTGTAAACTGAGGACCAAAAAGGGGGAATCTTACTTTTTGAAACTTTTTTTAAACCTTCATCAGGTACCCATATATTCCATTTGTTTTTGCCTGCCTTATGCATTTAAAACTTCATGACATGCTTTCATTGAATAATCCAAAATTTTATTACTATATTGCTTGCATCTACTCCATTGATCTCGAAATTTGACTTGCATCTAGAAAAGTTCAGTTGAGAACCAAAATTTATGACTTGTATTTTCCATTTTATTGATCAAGTATTCAAGATTCTGTATTTCCTATGTAGATTTTCTTTATAGTAAGTGTCTGCTACTTAACCATGGGTTTACAATGGCAAGATTGAAATAATGACATATTTGTTGTCGCCATCATTACTAAGTTGATTTGTTTCTTTGTTTGGATATTGTTTAACGCCACATGCAGCAACTTTTCAGCTATATCATAGCATCCTGTTTTTATAGTGGGAGGAAGTTGGAGTACAGGAGAAAACCCTAACCCTTTGGTAGGAAAACTGGCAATCCTTGTCAATTAAGATTAGGGTCGAGTGCACCCTGCCCGCAGTGAGTATTACTAAGTTGACTGTAATGGTTACAGAATATCTGTGTCGTGTTTGTCATAACCATTATCCTTTTCTACTGTCCTATGACTACCCCCATATATCACTTAACATGAATTTAATCTGGCTGACATGATGGGCGTTATACATGGAGCATGAGTTGCTTAGGTGATTACAAATTAATCTGTTTTGTGTTATAAATTAAAGTAGATTTATATAAATGCTGGAGTAAAACTGTAAATTACGAAGTCAAATGGGAGGACAAGGCCCACAAATCATTTAATTTTTCAGAAATTGTCTGATGTTACCTTTTATGAATTATTGCCTTTTTCATTTTTGAAGAAATTTTTAGTTTTTCCCAAATAACTTAAAAGCTATAAAAGCTAGATTAAACCTGTAAATTTCAAAAAATTTCAATGCATTCTACATGTTGGTGAGCAGTTATTGGCTCTGGGGTAGTTCTGAAATTTTGGTCAAAATAAGTTTAATTGTTTATGTTAAAAATTGCCATTTCATTACCCAAGTCAAACCTCACACAAATCTTCTCGTGATTAAAGACCTCTGAAAAATGGGAAAACAGTTTCTACATGTACATTCCCAAGGTAAGAGGGTACATATTTGTTATTGTTTCTGAAATTCATGTAAAGGGTTTTTTTTTGGGGGGGGGGGGGGGGGATGGTGGGGTTAACTTTTGATAGATTTATAATACATAATAAAGCTGTGTTTGTGCAAGATTTGCTGTGTAAATTTGAGTTAATGGCTTATGTAGTTTGTTAATATATAATGTCTACTCTGCTATTATCTAATTATTAACTACATTGTAACAATATGCATAAACTTCAGTGATACACTGATTGATATTTTGTAGTATGAAAGAACATTAAACATCACACATGTAAAATCTGTAGAGGGCACATTCCAGTCACCTATAAATAGAACACATACACATCTCAAACCTTCCCAGTCTCATAGCTAAGAAATTTAAGAGTGTTGTGTCATATTACAGAACACTTTAAATAAACCTTTTGTTATAGCCACATTTATTTTTTATATATTGATGAAACTTGAAAAAACACAATTCTTGAAGCTAACATGTATTTACTTTATGTTGTTTTCTACTTAGTGGAACTCCCTTAACTTATAATTGTGCCTTGTGCAGTAATTTAAAAATGTCAGTGTTTCAAATGAGGAAAACCTATTTGGAAGCTCTGGGACACTTTTGTGACAAAAGATAATGAATGCTCGATCTTTTTGTAGATGAAGCGCATATTTGAAAAAAGTATTTCTTTTATGTATCAGCAATTAACACAAAAGGGAAATGTGACGGGAGCTTAATATTACATACTAGGTGTCATCAGCAATACCAATTTTATTTAGTTGTCTACATGAGACACATTTTAAATTGATCAAAATGTGAATTTAATGTAACTGTAATATACATTTTTGGCTGTATTAAGTTATTCCATATAAAACATAATTTTATAATTTTCCAAATATAAACAATACATACTGTTTGTGTGTATTGGGTGGGATAAAGTCATTGAATACAGTAATTGTGATTTACATGTGGCACCATATATACAATTACTTTTGATTTAGGTTGATATATGGCTTTCTCAACCAGAAAAAAATGTAATATTGACAAAGCCTTTATAAATGGGGTGAATATAAATTTTTGAGGGTTGAGAAAAATGGACAGCGATCAAAATCAGTCAGTGTTATTTAAATAATACTATTTTTAGCTCACCTGACCCAAAGGGTCATGTGAGCTATTGTTATCACTTTGCGTCCGTCGGCGTCGTCGTCGTCGTCGTCGTCGTCGGCGTCTGTAAACTTTTTACATTTTAATCTTCTTCTCTGAAACCACTTGGCCAATTGAAACCAAACTTGGCCATAATGTTCATTGGATGGACCTTTACAAAGTTTGTGTTTTTTATTTTGATTGGTAAACCAATATGGCCGCCACCTCAAGACTTAGTTTAACATACGACCCTATGGGAAAAAAGTTAAAAAGGGCTTCTTCTCTGAAACCGTTTAACCAATCAAAACAAAACTTACTAGCAATATTGTTGAGATGGTCCCCTATAAAGTTTGTGTTTTAGATGGGAATTGGAAATTCAAAATGGCCGCCACTGCAGGACTTAGTTTAACATAGCACCCTATGGGAAAAAGTTTTAAAAGGCTTCTTCTCTGAAACCGGTTAATCAATGGTAACAAAAACTTACTGGCAATATTGTTTGGATGGTCCTCTATAAAGTTTGTGTTTTTTATGACAATTGGAAATTCAAAATGGCTGCCACCGCAGGACTTAATTTAACATAGGACCCTATGGGAAAAAGTTTGAAAGGCTTCTTTTCTGAAACCTGGCCAACCAATGGAAACAAAACTTACTAGCAATATTGTTTGGATGGTCCTCTATAAAGTTAATGTTTTTTATCCTAATCTGATATTCAAAATGGCCGCCACCGCAGGACTTAGTTTAACATTGGACCCTATGGGAAAAAGGTTAAAAAGGGCTTCTTCTCTGAAACCGGTTAACCAATCAAAACAAAACTTACTAGCAATATTGTTTGGATGGTCCTTTATAAAGTTTATGATTTTTATGCCAACTGGAAATTCAAAATGGCCGCTACTGCAGGACTTAGTTTAACATAGGACCCTATGGGAAAAAGTTTTTAAAGGCTTCTTCTCTGAAACCGGTTAATCAATGGAAACAAAAACTTACTAGCAATATTGTTTGGATGGTCCTCTATAAAGTTTATGTTTTTTATGGCAATTGGAAATTCAAAATGGCCGCTACCGCAGGACTTAATTTAACATACGACCCTATGGGAAAAAGTTTGAAAGGCTTCTTTTCTGAAACCGGCCAACCAATGGAAACAAAACTTACTAGCAATATTGTTTGGATGGTCCTCTATAAAGTTAATGTTTTTATCCCAATCTGATATTCAAAATGGCCGCCACCGCAGGACTTAGTTTAACATTGGACCCTATGGGAAAAAAGTTAAAAAGGCTTCTTCTCTGAAACCGTTTAACCAATCAAAACAAAACTTACTAGCAATATTGTTGAGATGGTCCCCTATAAAGTTTGTGTTTTAGATGGGAATTGGAAATTCAAAATGGCCGCCACTGCAGGACTTAGTTTAACATAGAACCCTATGGGAAAAAGTTTTAAAAGGCTTCTTCTCTGAAACCGGTTAATCAATGGAAACCAAAACTTACTTGCAATATTGTTTAGATGGTCCTTTATAAAGTTTATGTTTTTTATGGCAATTGGAAATTCAAAATGGCCACCTCCCCTGCAGGACTTAGTTTAACATAGGACCCTATGGGCAAAAAAAAAAAAATCTTATCTATACAACTGGTTAACCAATGAAACAAAGCTTTCTAGTAATATTGTTTGGATGGTCCTATTTAAAGTTTATTGAAAATTACAGGACTTACTTTAACATCAGGGAAATGCCATCTTCATTGCCTATAAAATCAGGTGAGCGATACAGGCTCTTAAGAGCCTCTGGTTTACATTTGTCACAATTTCAGTTGTATTTGTTCTTTTTCTGGCCTTATTTAACACACGTGATTTAACAACACTGTAGCTTGTTTTCGCCAAATGTAGTACATACAGTACTCTTCACTTGGGAGATATACAAATGTATATGACAACAGCTTGAATTAGATCTGTAAATGAACTTTGACTGAGGGAGATATTTGGCTGTGCCAAACTGTAACATGGACAGTGAATTTATTATTCAATGGAATTTTGGTATTTTGGCTGTATTTAAAAAGCAGTTTCATATAGAATTTATAAATAAATTTATTTAAATAATTTGTTAAATGTATTGGCTGTTTTTTAGCTGAGTGTGCAAAGTCCATTTCTGAACTATTTTATGGATGTTTGTGAGTTTCCTTGAGTACCCTATTGGGTTTGAAAATTGGCAAAAATTTTATTTGACATGACACCCCAAAAATTTAATGTGATATAGCTGAAATTATTCAGCTCGATGGGTCTCTCACTACTCTGACAACGAAACTTAGTATCTAAGTGAGAGCAAAAAATGTTAATAGTTTCCCCTATGCGCAAATAATTAAGAGGCTGTTTTCAAGTTGAAGTGTTGATTTTTTACTTTGTTGTCTAAAAGTTTACATATTAGTGATGTTACCAGTTCAGCAATACAGCTATAATGCTGTAATTTCCACCCCCCCCCCCCCCTGTAGCACATGCATTCACCTAGGAACTCTGCGATTAGGTTCTATATTATATTGCTCACAATTGTACCTTTAACCAAATCCATAAAATATGGTTAGTATTTTATTAATATCATTGTTATTTTGTATGAAAAGCTGATTCAGTAGCATCAGATGGGTCTATAATCTAGCACATAAGCATATTTACTTTCAGTCAAACAAATTATACATGTCATGATCATTTCTACACGATGTATTTAAATTCAGCACTTGTACTCAAATGATTCATTTTACCAACATTCATATTTCTACTTTTTGGCATTATACAAAATAGACATTTATTTTGTCAACCAAGGGAGATAATTGTATGCTCTGAAGAATGTAAACAAACCATAAAATGAAGATTTTATTGAAGCGTGTGAAATTAATCCATATTTAAAGAACAAAATTAGAAGTTAATAATCCAATTCCTGTTTTAGAATTACATTACAAATATGTCTTGCTGAGATTGTTTGTGGGGAGGGGGGCACATGTATATGGAATAAGCCAGGATGTGCACATATATATTAAAGTAACTTATAAGTACTTGTAGGTGGAGTGGTGTCGGTTGGTATCCATGGACCTTGTACAGAATAAATGCACTTGGTTACTAATCTTAAAAATGTGTTTTTTTGCTTTCACCATTTATTTTGAATTCTTTTGTAGATATTTACTTGTTTACAATATATAGTTACAACATTATAGCATTATAACATCACAGTGTACATGATGTCATAAAGGGTAATTCAAAACTCCTGGCTGTGTAAATCTTTTTTTTTGGTGAAGATACTTCTTTAGAAATATTGCTATTAACCTATTAATATCAGTTGAATTCTAGTAAACACACATTTTTGAACCATAATTATATGATTTATAGATTGAGTACTGTTTAGGAATATTTGATTGTGCAATTAATACAAAAATTATACATTAAATGTAAAAACTTGGTGTAAAAGATATATAATTGTACCCATTTTTTTTGTAAGAAAGGTAAAATTTTTATTATTTTGGAATTCAGTATTGATATTATTTAAAGATATAGCCTTCCTATGGTTTATTATGACATGTATATAGGTTGCGAAAGTTAAAACTTATCATCCAGCTATAATGACACATGAAAGTTGTTGATTTTTTTTTAAATGAAGTGTTGAGTTGAAAAAATTAGAAGCCTTAAAGTTTGCTAATAAAAAAGGTTTAAATGGTTTTATTTCCTTTCACATTGAGATGAAACTTGGCAGATTTGCTCGTAAATACAGTAAAAAGGGTAAAAGTTGAATTGCATTTTAAAGTTTTTTAATTAAATTTTTTAAATTTTACAATGGCCCTGTAAATGAACTTTGACTGAGGGTGAGTAAATTAAGTTCTTATTGCCACGCCTAACTGTAGCATGGACAGTGTATTTATTATTCAATGGAATTTTTTATATTTGAGCTTTATTTAAAAAGCAGTTTCATATGGAATTTTTAATTAAATTTTTTTATATGTATTGGCTGTTTTTTAGCTGATTGTGCAAAGCCATTTCTGGGTGTTTGTAAGTTTCCTTGAGTACCCTTTGGGGTTTCTAAATTTGCAAATTTTTTTTAGCTGATATGAGACCCCAAAATTTTAATTTGATATAGCTGAAATTATTCTGCTTGTTTTGAGGGGTCTTGTTACTCAACGAAACTTGGTGTGTAAGTGAGAGCAAATAATGTTAATAGTTTCCCAAATGTGCAAATAATTACTAGTAAGAGGCAGTTGTCATATATATTTAAACAAGGCAAACAACTTTACTCCTGGTTCACCATTCCCAGATTACTCTCACTCATTACTCGCTTGTTTCTGCCCCACATTTATTATTTTAAAAGTGAAAACAAAGTCTTGAATTATTAAAGTTTTCGAACCATTTACCCTTCTGACTAATGCCCCTTCGGATTATAGACCTTTCTGACCATTGAACGGACACTGTGTTAAAATATTTGGTATGAAGTATCATTATGTCACTGAGTTTCAAGTAGTTTCAAAAGAATGCCCATGAAAGTGAGTTGGGGTGGGGTAGGAGTGGGGCATAGTGCATCATGATTGTAACCTGAGGAAATATGAATTTGTTCCAAAATAAGGGCTGAGTATACATGGTCTTTACTAAAATAGGTACATGGGAAATTAAACAAAAACTAATGAAAACTTTTTTAACTGGGTTTTCAGAAGTGAAGAGGATTGGGGTGCATGGCTTGTCTAGCTATCTTCTCGTAAAGTTTTAGGACTATAATATTTTCATCGTTTTTCCTTGTTTTTTTGGTTTAGTTTTTAGTATTGTCTTTATAGATATGTACCATTTTGTACGATTTTTTAGATACATATATAATGCATGTAGGTAACAAAAAAGCAAAGTATGTGTAGATCAATTTTAGACATTGAAAGGATTTTTTTTTCATTTGATTTCATTTTTTATGATCTTCTTTCAGAAATGGGTCAACAGATTTTTCCTATCTTTTATGTTTTTCAGGGAGATTTTTGTTTTTGTCAATTAAATCTATATTTGATTTCTTAATGTTAATCTCCATGTCAAATTGAATTGAGTTATATTTGTCAGTTACATGTAGTTTATCCATAACTTTTTAAACATATGTAATAATTGCATTTTCAGTGCCAGAAGAAGCCAAAGACAATCAAGTCAGGAACAGCTAATGGTAAGTGGTTTTAACCAAATTTATTTTATGAATAACAGGTTTTAAAATATTGTTTGCTTCCTTTGATACATTTGTCATTAAACCTTTTCATTCTTTAATATAAATGTTTATAAAACACAGAGTACTATTTGTAATTTGTGTATTTATTACTAAATGAACAATAATTTATCATTTTCCTGATCATTGCACAATTGTTGCAAATGGAAAACTCAGAGAGTAGAGACTGAGAATTTAACTTTTTGTAGCAGCTACAGTGAGCCTAGTACTCTTTTTCCAAATCTACAAAAGGAGTTTTCATAGTGCAAAGAGTGTGGCACTCTCCGAACAGGTCATGATCACCAACCAGGCTCTCTGTATTTTAACCTGACAAGTCCCCAACAAGAGGCGGATCTGCCATCTTGGGATGCATTGGGCAGCTCTGTGTCTTGAGCACTGGGAACCCCCCTCCCCACATGATGGTCCCATTGACAAATATACATAGATTTTCTATACAGTGAAAGAAGTACATGAATTATATGATACACGAGTCATCCTTGGTAGCCATCAATATTATTGATGCACCTTTGAATATATACCTTAGTTTAGTAGCAACTGTAAAAAATCATAGACATCCTAACTGTTGAAAATTGGAACAAATTTAGATTCAAGAACAGCTGTCCTGGTCTGTTGCAGAAACAAGTAAATTAAAAAAAAAAACATTGTATTTTTATTAGGCTACTACTGGGAATAGAATTTTGCACTCTGTCTGTCTGTCACGCAAATGTCTATCAGACATTTCAGACTATTTCTCTAAAATATTAGAGATATTGAAATGGGAATCAACCATTATGAGTTACAGATCAAGGATGAATGTCTTTCTGGCCTGATAATTATTAAAAATTAACGAAATTATAGCCCACAAATAAGTTTTCTAGACTGTTGTTATTGAGTTCATCTTGTGTTAATTGTTATTGAGTTCATCTTGTCTTGATATTTGGTATGTGAGTCAACCTTCTTGAGTTACAGATAAAGTTTGAATGTTGTCCTGGTCCTATGATTTTTGATGCAATTATAGCCCTTGAGCTTAAAAAATTTCTTGAAAACAACGGTTTTCCAGACTATGAATCTTTTGAATTTATGATGTTCCATTTGCTGAAATGAACCAATTTATTGTCTGGAATCTGGCACCTTAAAAATGATTTGCTGCTTTGGATTTTCAAATATTTTTCCTTACATTTCACATATTAAAATTTCTTTATCTTGTAGACTATACTAGTATGTCTATTGGATCAGTTATAGTTTGTACACTTAGCACACTGCATACAACACAACAATGTCCAATGTGCTTATGAATGTTATAAAGTAGATGACATCATATTTTGAAATATTACAATTAAAAATAAAACCATTTGTATGCATTTAAGGTCAATTTGAGACATTTCGTTGTCGCTATACTGTTTGATTTTATTTTCAGATCAAGGACATTGGTGGCTGAGTAATTAAGGTAGTTATATGGATCTACTATTGATCACTTGGCCTGTCAACACTGATTGTCAGTTTGAGTCTGACTACAGGCATGAGTGCTTGACTCCCACTATTATTTTTTTCACCAGTTTCTAATGCATGTTAAACAGAATGCTATTTGTTTAAAATTAGTGATATACCATAATACCATAATCTGTTAATTGGTCTGTTATTGCCTCTTGTGATATGTTTAACTTAAGACATGAAAGCCGTGCTGTACCTCTGCACCCCCCCCCCCCCCCCCCCCCACCTCCCAAGTTTGCCAACTTAAGCCTAAGCCTAATTTACGATTTTTGATATATTGTCAAATATGTAAATTAGGCTTAAGTTGACAAATCTACTACCAGTTGGCTAGTTGACGGTGTGCATTATCTGATGTTTCCTTATTGTAAATTTATTATATCCATGTCATCCATCACATGTAGTTTAGGTGACAGACTCCAGGGAACCTCACAATAACATCTAAAGAGGTACATATTTAAAGAGATCACATATTTAATTAAATTTTTCTTTTATTTTCTGAGGCACTAATTCATGAAAATTCCATTTTAAGACCTGTAAAAATTCAATGTTAGTATTGCCTATCTCTTTGATGAAATTTTTACACCTTCACAAAGCTGTAGTATGTTCAAGAAGTGTTTTACAACATTTTTAATCTTGTAGCTCCTAAAAAGTAATGGGTATAATATCCCTACAAAGGAACAAATATCAAGAAATTACTTTTCTATAAATAACTTTCTCTTATTGCTAGTTTTAATATTTCTTCAAAAGCATTGGTAAGTTAAGTAAATAGGAGGAAACATGATTAGTTGTAGTTATTTTATCTCTAAACAATGCACTTGTGGTATTTATCAGACATAAATTCATGTGTGAAAAAGTTGGTGTGATGATCAAGAAAATAGTAGTTAATAATGTGTGACAAACCTTGCATTTACAACTAATGTAATTCTCAATCAATTATAAATCGCCCACCTAGTTCATTTCTTGATTTGAAATATTGCATAAATGTACCTTAAATGGTCCTCTACAAAGTTTTTTGTGACGATCCAAAATCCAAGATGGCCACCACCATGGAACACAGCCTAACATAGGACCCTATACAATTTATTCATTTGACCTTGAATAAAAGCTGTCTTCATATTGTGTTTGAATGTATTCTCCAATCAAGTAGATCAGTCAGACAAATACTTTGTGCCTCATTTGGTAGAGCTCTTTCCATCAAAACATCTATCATCTGTTCATCTATTTTGTTCTTCTTCTCTAAAATCATCTTCCTGTAGTAAGGAATTTTAATAAATTAATGTGTACAGACCAACAATTTCAAGGCAAAAATGTCTAAGTAGATGTCCACTGACTGAAAGTACATGACATGGAGAAGTGCAGGAATAATTATGTGTCTGAATTTTACTAGATCTGAACTGAGGGGTTTACAGAAAATACTTGTTTGGTCAGAATACAGATTAGTTTATTTTAATCAGGAACTGGCACTTTTAAAATTCATGATGCAGCTACAGCTAGTACAGAGATAGGCCAGACTTTTGTAGTAATTTATATTAATATAATAGAATGAATTTGTGTTACTAAAGATGGGTAAAGTAAGAAATGCTTTCATTGCAAAAGAAAAATGGAAATTTATAAGTATAAAATAAAAAGGATCTTGGTAACAGTGGCAGCTATAGAGATGTTTAACATAAATGATTCTATATGTCTGTGAAGAAACCAACATAGAGAAGATAATGACTAATTGATAGGTCATGTGATCCAAAAAACGGAATTGTGATCAGGATTGAATTGTTTTGAAACATTTTATTTTAGATTTATGGGGGAGCAGGTCAGCTTACCCCACTGTAAAATTGACCCCATCAAAAATGATCCCACTTGAACCAAAATTGCCCCCTCCTCTGCAAGTCATCTCATTATAAAAACAGTTGTAGGAATGAATATGCCATCATACTTATATTCATTTTTTTTGTGCTGTGCAAATTTTTTTACAATCTCTCAGCAGATATCAACCTAAATACCCTTGAATTATGTCATTTCTGTTAGGGGGAAAATGACTGAATGGGCAGAACACTTTGGATTCTTCTGTACATATTTATCAACATTATAGTGATGAATACAAAGTTTAGTTCCTGCATTGGGGCATTATACCCATGAAAGAGATGCTATTTGACTAATAGCCTTTAATTTTTTTTTCAGGATACATAACACTTAAACAGACAAAAGTAAGTATTAATATATATCATATCTCAACATTTTAATATCTTTTCATGCATTCACAAACCAAATATATCTATGTCATTTTTATTTTTTAATGGTTTTAGAAAAAGTGGTTGTTCTAAAATATTTTATTTTTAATATTAGTGCATTATTAATTTGTCCAAGAGATTTCTCAAACTGACCCTCAAAATGCTTTGAACTTGCAGAGTCATATTCTAGATAATTCAAAACAGCCAACCTAGCCATTGTTACAAATTTCAAAACAATACTTGTACTTAAGTGTTCTGAGGAACTGCTGATCCAAACTTTGCTACTTCTTGTACAGACCAATCAACACACAGAGAACCTTCCATCAGTATTGTACAGACCAACCTTAAAACACAGAGGCCTTTCCATCGGTGTTGTACGGACCATCCACACACAGAAGCCTTCCATCAGTCTTGTACAGGCCAACCTCCAAACACAGAACCCTTTCATCAGTCTTGTACAGACCAACCTCAAAACACAGAGGCCTTCCATCAGTCTTGTACAGACCAACCTCCACACACAGAAGCCTTCCATCAGTCTTGTACAGACCAACCTCAAAACACAGAGGCCTTTCCATCAGTGTTGTACAGACCAACCTCCACACACAGAAGCCTTCCATCAGTCTTGTACAGGCCAACTTCCAAACACAGAGGCCTTCCATCAGTCTTGTACAGACCAACTTCCAAACACAGAGGCCCTCCATCAGTCTTGTATGGACCAAGATCCACATACAGAGGCATTCCATCGGTCTTGTACAGACCAACTTCCAAACACAGAAGCCTTCCATCAGTCTTGTACAGACCAAGATCCACACACAGAGGCATTCCATCAGTCTCCTACAGACCAACCTCCAAACACAGTGGCATTCCATAAGTCTTGTACAGACCAACCTCCACACACAGATGCCTTCCATCAGTCATGTACAGACCAACCTCCACCCACAAAGGCATTTCATCAGTCTTGTTTAGGCAAACCTCCACACACAAAAGCCTTCCATCAGTCTTGTACAGACGAACCTACACACACAGTGACATTCTATCTGTCTTGTACAGACCAACCACCACACACAGAAAGCCTTCCATCAGTCTTGTACTGACCAACCTCCACACACAGTGGCATTCCATAAGTCTTGTACAGACCAACCTCCACACACAGATGCCTTCCATCAGTCTTGTACAGACCAACCTCCACACACAGAGGCATTCCATCAGTCTTGTACAGACTAACCTCCATATACAGAGGCCTTCCATCAGTCATGTACAGACCAACCTCCACCCATAAAGGCATTTCATCAGTCTTGTACAGTCGAACCTACACACACAGTGGCATTCTATCTGTCTTGTACAGACCAATCTCCACACACAGAAGCCTTCCATCAGTCTTGTACAGTCGAACCTACACACACAGTGGCATTCTATCTGTCTTGTACAGACCAACTACCACACACAGAAAGCCTCCCATCAGTCTTGTACTGACCAACCTCCACACACAGTGGCATTCCATAAGTCTAGTGCAGACCAACCTCCACACACAGATGCCTTCCATCAGTCTTGTACAGACCAACCTCCACACACAGAGGCATTCCATCAGTCTTGTACAGACCAACCTCCATATACAGAGGCCTTCCATCAGTCATGTACAGACCAACCTCCACCCACAAAGGCATTTCATCAGTCTTGTGTAGGCAAACCTCCACACACAGTGGCATTCCATCAGTCTTGTACAGACCAACCTCCACACACAGAAGCCTTCCATCAGTCTTGTACAGTCAACCCTACACACACAGGGGCATTCTATCTGTCTTGTACAGACCAACCACCACACACAGAAAGCCTTCCCTCAGTCTTGTACTGACCAACCTCCACACACAGTGGCATTCCATAAGTCTTGTACAGACCAACCTCCAGACACAGAAGCCTTCCATCAGTCTTGTACAGACGAACCTACACACACAGTGGCATTCTATCAGTCTTGTACTGACCAACCTCCACACAGAAGCCTTCCATCATTCTTGTACAGACAAACCTCAAAACACAAGCCTTTCAATTAGTCTTTTAGAGACCAACCTCCACACACAGAAGCCTTCCATCAGTCTTGTACAGACCAACCTCCACACACAGAGGCATTCCATCAGTCTTGTACAGACCAACCTCCATACACAGGCCATCCATCAGTCTTGTAAAGACTCACCTCCATATACAGAGGCCTTCCATCAGTCATGTACAGACCAACCTCCACCCACAAAGGCATTTCATCAGTCTTGTACAGTCGAACCTACACACACAGTGGCATTCTATCTGTCTTGTACCGACCAATCTCCACACACAGAAGCCTTCCATCAGTCTTGTACAGTCGAACCTACACACACAGTGGCATTCTATCTGTCTTGTACAGACCAACTACCACACACAGGAAGCCTTCCATCAGTCTTGTACTGACCAACCTCCACACACAGATGCCTTCCATCAGTCTTGTACAGACCAACCTCCACACAAAGAGGCATTCCATCAGTCTTGTACAGACCAACCTCCATACACAGGCCGTCCATCAGTCTTGTACAGACTAACCTCCATATACAGAGGCCTTCCATCAGTCATGTACAGACCAACCTCCACCCACAAAGGCATTTCATCAGTCTTGTGTAGGCAAACCTCCACACACAGTGGCATTCCATCAGTCTTGTACAGACCAACCTCCACACACAGAAGCCTTCCATCAGTCTTGTACAGTCGAACCTACACACACAGGGGCATTCTATCTGTCTTGTACAGACCAACCACCACACACAGAAAGCCTTCCCTCAGTCTTGTACTGACCAACCTCCACACACAGTGGCATTCCATAAGTCTTGTACAGACCAACCTCCACACACAGATGCCTTCCATCAGTCTTGTACAGACGAACCTACACACACAGTGGCATTCTATCAGTCTTGTACTGACCAACCTCCACACAGAAGCCTTCCATCATTCTTGTACAGACAAACCTCAAAACACAGAAGCCTTTCAATTAGTCTTTTAGAGACCAACCTCCACACACAGAAGCCTTCCATCAGTCTTGTACAGACCAACCTCCACACACAGAGGCATTCCATCAGTCTTGTACAGACCAACCTCCATACACAGGCCGTCCATCAGTCTTGTAAAGACTCACCTCCATATACAGAGGCCTTCCATCAGTCATTTACAGACCAACCTCCACCCACAAAGGCATTTCATCAGTCTTGTACAGTCGAACCTACACACACAGTGGCATTCTATCTGTCTTGTACCGACCAATCTCCACACACAGAAGCCTTCCATCAGTCTTGTACAGTCGAACCTACACACACAGTGGCATTCTATCTGTCTTGTACAGACCAACTACCACACACAGGAAGCCTTCCATCAGTCTTGTACTGACCAACCTCCACACACAGAAAGCCTTCCCTCAGTCTTGTACTGACCAACCTCCACAAACAGTGGCATTCCATAAGTCTTGTACAGACCAACCTCCACACAGATGACTTTCATCAGTCTTGTACAGACGAACCTACACACACAGTGGCATTCTATCAGACTTGTACTGACCAACCTCCACACAGAAGCCTTCCATCATTCTTGTACAGGCAAACCTCAAAACACAGAGGCCTTTCAATTAGTCTTGTAGAGACCAACCTCCACACACAGAAGCCTTCCATCAGTCTTGTACAGGCCAACCTCCATGCACAGAGGCTGTCCATCAGTCTTGTACAGGCTAACCTCCATATACAGAGGCCTTCCATCAGTCATGTACAGACCAACCTTAACCCACAAAGGCATTTCATCAGTCTTGCGTAGGCCAACCTCCACACACAGTGACATTCCGTCAGTCTTGTACAGACCAACCACCACACACAGAAAGCCTTCCATCAGTCTTGTACTGACCAACCTCCACACACAGTGGCATTCCATAAGTCTTGTACAGACCAACCTCCACACACAGAAGCCTTCCATCAGTCTTGTACAGACGAACCTACACACACAGTGGCATTCTATCAGTTTTGTACAGACCAACCACCACAAACAGAAAGCCTTTCATCAGTCTTGTACTGACCAACCTCCATACAGAAGCCTTCCATCAGTCTTGTACAGACCAACCCCAAAACACAGAGGCCTTTCATAAGTCTTGTAAAGACCAACCTCAACACACAGAGGCCTTGCATCAGTCTTGTACAGACCAACCTCCACACACAGAGGCATTCCATCAGTCTTGTACAGACCAACCTCCAAACACAGGCCTTCCATAGTCTTGTACAGACTAACCTCCATATACAGAGGCCTTCCATCAGTCATGTACTGACCAACATCTACCCACAAAGTCATTTTATCAGTCTTGTGTAGGCCAACCACCACACACAGAAAGCATTCTTGTACCGACCAACCTCCACACACAGAAGCCTTCCATAAGTCTTGTACAGACCAACCTCCACACACAGAAGCCTTCCATTAGTCTTGTACAGGCAAACCACCACACACAGAGGCCTCTCATCAGTCTTAAACAGACCAACCTCCACACATCAGCCTTCCATCAGTCTTGTACAGACCAATCTCCACACACAGGCCTTACATCAGTCTTGTACAGTCCAACCTATACACAGAGAAAGCCTTCCATCAGTCTTGTTCAGGCCAACCTCCAAACACAGAGGCCTTCCATCAGTCTTGTACAGACCAACCTCCACAAACAGAGGCCTGCCATCAGTGTTGTACAGACCAACCTGGGAACAGTAGCTTTCCATCAGTCTTGTACAGGCCAACCTCCACACACAGAGGCATTTCATCAGTCTTGTACAGGCCAACCTCCACACACAGGCCTTACAGATCAGTCTTGTTCAGTCCAACCTACACACACAGTGGCATTCTATTAGTCTTGTACAGAACAACCTCCACACTTAGAGGTCTTGCATCAGTCTTCTACAGACCAACCTCCACAATAAGAGGCCCTCCATCTGTCTTGTACAAACTAACCTCCATACAAAGGCCTTTCATCAGTCTTGTACAGACGAACCTCCAAACACAGGCCTTCCATCAGTCTTGTACAGACTAACCTCCATATACAGAGGCCTTCCATCAGTCATGTACAGACCAACATATACACACAAAGGCATTTCATCAGTCTTGTGTAGGCCCTCCTCCACACACAGTGGCATTCCATCAATTTTGTACAGACCAACCTCCACACACAGAAGCCTTCCTTTAGTCTTGTACAGGCAAACCACCTCCACACACAGAGGCCTCTCATCAGTCTTTTACAGACCAACCTCCACACATCAGCCTTCCATCAGTCTTGTACAGACCAATGCAACCTCCACACAAAGAAGCATTCAATCAGTCTTTTACAGACCAACCTACACATAGAGATGCCTTCCATCAGTCTTGTTCAGACCAACCTCCACACACAGAGGCCTTCCATCAGTTTTATACAGACCAACCTCCACACACAGAGGCCTTCCATCAGTCTTGTACAGACCAACCTCCACACACTGAAGCCTTCCATCATTCTTGTACAGACCAACATCCACACACAGAGGCCTTCCATCAGTCTTGTACAGACCATCCTCCACACATAGAGAGGCCTTCCATCAGTCTTGTGCAGGCCAACCTCCACACACAGAAAGCCTTCCATCAGTCTTGTACAGACCAATTCAACCTCCACACACAATAGCATTCAATAAGACTTGTACAGACCAACCACCACACACAAGCCTTCCATCAGTCTTGTACAGACTAACATCTACCCACAAAGTCATTTTATCAGTCTTGTGTAGGCCAACCACCACACACAGAAAGCCTTCCATCATTCTTGTACAGACCAACCTCCACACACAGAAGCCTTCCATAAGTCTTGTACAGACCAACCTCCACACACAGTGGCATTCCATCAGTCTTGTACAGACCAACCTCCACACACAGAAGCCTTCCATTAGTCTTGTACAGGCAAACCTCCACACACAGAGGCCTCTCATCAGTCTTATACAGACCAACCTCCACACACAGAGGCATTTCATCAGTCTTGTACAGACCAACCTCCACACACAGGCCTTACATCAGTCTTGTACAGTCCAACCTACACACACATTGGCATTCTATCAGTCTTATACAGACCTACCTCCACACTTAGAGGCCTTCCATCAGTCTTGTACAGACCAACTTTCACAAACAGAGGCCTGACATCAGTGTTGAACAGACCAACCTGGGAACAGTGGCTTTCATCAGTCTTGTACAGGCCAACCTCCACACACAGGCCTTACAGATCAGTCCAACCTACACACACAGTGGCATTCTATTAGTCTTGTACAGAACAACCTCCACACTTAGAGGTCTTTCATCAGTCTTGTACAGTCCAACCTCCACAATAAGAGGCCCTCCATCAGTCTTGTACAGACCATCCTCCACACATAGAGAGGCCTTCCATCAGTCTTGTGCAGGCCAACCTCCACACACAGAAAGCCTTCCATCAGTCTTTGTACAGACCAATTCAACCTCAACACACAATAGCATTCAATAAGTCTTGTACAGACCAACCACCACACACAAGCCTTCCATCAGTCTTGTACAGACTAACATCTACCCACAAAGTCATTTTATCAGTCTTGTGTAGGCCAACCACCACACACAGAAAGCCTTCCATCATTCTTGTACAGACCAACCTCCAAACACAGAAGCCTTCCATAAGTCTTGTACAGACCAACCTCCACACACAGTGGCATTCCATCAGTCTTGTACAGACCAACCTCCACACACAGAAGCCTTCCATTAGTCTTGTACAGGCAAACCTCCACACACAGAGGCCTCTCATCAGTCTTATACAGACCAACCTCCACACATCAGCCTTCCATCAGTCTTGTACAGACCAACCTCCACACACAGGCCTTACATCAGTCTTGTACAGTCCAACCTACACACACATTGGAATTCTATACAGACCTACCTCCACCCTTAGAGGCCTTCCATCAGTCTTGTACAGACCAACTTTCACAAACAGAGGCCTGACATCAGTGTTGAACAGACCAACCTGGGAACAGTGGCTTTCCATCAGTCTTGTACAGGCCAACCTCCACACACAGAGGCCTTTCATCAGTCTTGTACAGGCCAACCTCCACACACAGGCCTTACAGATCAGTCCAACCTACACACACAGTGGCATTCTATTAGTCTTGTACAGAACAACCTCCACACTTAGAGGCCTCGCATCAGTCTTGTACAGTCCAACCTCCACAATAAGAGGCCCTCCATCTGTCTTGTACAAACCAACCCCCACACACAGGCCCTCCATCGGTCTTGTAAACACCAAACTCCACACACAGAGGCCTTCCATCATTCTTATACAGACCAACCTCCACACACAGATGCCTTCCATCATTCTTGCACAGACTAACCTCCACATACAGTGGCCTTCCATCAGTCTTGTACAGACCAACCCCCACACAGGCCTTCCATCAGTCTTGTACACACCAAACTCCACACACAGAAATCATTCCATCAGTGGTGTACAGACCAAGCTCCACAAACAGAAGCCTGCCATCAGTGGTGTACAGACCAATCTTGGAACAGTGGCTTTCCATCAGTCTTGTACATGCCAACATCCACACACAGAGGCATTTCATCAGTCTTGTACAGACCAACCTCCACACCACACACAGGCCTTACATCAGTCTTGTACAGTCCAACCTATACACAGAGAAAGCCTTCCATCATTCTTGTACAGGCCAACTTCCAAACACAGAGGCCTTCCATCAGTCTTGTACAGACCAACTTTCAAGAAAACAGAGGCCTTCCATCAGTCTTTTATAGACCAACCTCCACACAGAGAGGCATTTCATCAGTCCTGTACAGACCAACTTCCAAACACAGAAGCCTTCCATCAGTCTTCTACAGACCAACATCCATACATAGAGGCCCAATCATTCTTGTACAGACCAATATCTACACACAGAGGCCTTCCATCAGTCTTGTACAGACCAACCTTTGCACATAGAGGTCTTCCATAAATAATGTACAGACCAACCTCCACACACAAAGGTCTTCCATCAGTCTGGTATAGACCAACCTCTACACACAGAGGCTTTACATCAGTCATGTACAGACCAACCTCCACACACAGTGGCATTCTATCAGTCTTGTACAGACCAACTTCCACACACAGAGGCCTTTCATCAGTCTTGTACAGGTCAACATCAACACACAGAGGCATTTCATCAGTCTTGTACAGACCAACCTCCACACCACACACAGGCCTTACATCAGTCTTGTACAGTCCAACCTATACACAGAGAAAACCTTCCATCATTCTTGTACAGGCCAACTTCCAAACACAGAGGCCTTCCATCAGTCTTGTACAGACCAACTTTCAAGAAAACAGAGGCCTTCCATCAGTCTTTTATAGACCAACCTCCACACAGAGAGGCATTTCATCAGTCCTGTACAGACCAACTTCCAAACACAGAGGCCTTCCATCAGTCTTGCACAGACCAACCTCCACACACAGAAGCCTTCCATCAGTCTTCTACAGACCAACATCCATACATAGAGGCCCAATCATTCTTGTACAGACCAATATCTACACACAGAGGCCTTCCATCAGTCTTGTACAGACCAACCTTTGCACATAGAGGTCTTCCATAAATAATGTACAGACCAACCTCCACACACAAAGGTCTTCCATCAGTCTGGTATAGACCAACCTCTACACACAGAGGCTTTACATCAGTCATGTACAGACCAACCTCCACACACAGTGGCATTCTATCAGTCTTGTACAGACCAACTTCCACACACAGAGGCCTTTCATCAGTCTTGTACAGGTCAACATCAACACACAGAGGCATTACGTCAGTCATGTACAGACCAACCTCCATACAGAATGTCATTCTATCAGTCTTGTACAGACCAAGTTCCACACACTGAGCCAGCATCAATGCTGTCTTCAGTTTTGGAGGACAGAGCACGAATTAGCAAATCCCAAAGACAGTAAATAAAAAAAAATGAAGACCTTAAAATGACATGGCATGGCAGGCATTTGAAGTAAATAGTAAAATTTAATATTTTTACAGTTTGTATCTATCGTGTTAATATTTTTACAAAATGAAATTTAAAAGTTAAGCCTTTGTATGTAAATGACACACTTGAATACTTGGAAAGTGTACTCTAAAAGCTTAAGAGATTTGTAGTCCTTTCATTCTGATCAAAGATACATTGTGAACCTTGTACTGTTTTTAATAACTTTTTAGGAAGATTTCCTTTATATGTTTAATATTATACTCACAACTGTTTTGGAATTGAGTCTATTTCTTCTTAAATTATAAACCCAAAATTGCTGTTCCCATTTCAGATGTAATAATATACATATATATATATATATATATATATAACATTATATGGCTTGATTTTGAGTTTGAAACAATTGCGCAAATGCTGAGTTAGATATTATTCTGGTTTAATAGTGAAATAAATTTGAATAAAATAAAAATGTGTAGCCACTTAATATAATTCATCGACTAGATTTATGAAGTATATTGGACCTCCTACTTTATTATCATGATTATAGGTTAAACATTTTTTGGTTGATAAAATTGACCTCATCTGAATCTGTAATTGTATATTATTTCCTGTATAGAATATAACTTGGTTTTTGATTAATATAAAAATACATAGTTTTACAATAGTTAAGAAGTGAATCAGAATAGCTGTCTCAATCTCAATCATTCAATCAATGTATCTGATTCATTTTTGCATCAGTAACAATATCAGTGGTCAACAACATGTATATTTAATGTAAACAGAAACATTGAAAATTCTCTAAATTATCAAACTCGCAAAATATATTTGGTTTAATTCATGTTAAAGGTTACTTTACTATGTGGTCACTATCAGTATTTCTCAACCTGAAAAGATTGTGTATCATTTGGTCTGGATTAAAAATCCGTACAGGTACTGCATATCAAGATCAATAATTAAATAATAGTCTTTAAAATTGATCAACTAAATAATTGTGCTATTTATGTTAAAGATATTTAGAGTTTGCAAGCTTAGGTTTGTTCCAAAAAATACAATGTCCCCCACACTCTCCTCCCCCAATAAGGCACTTTAATTATATAAATATAGGTGGTAGGGAAAGTGCACCCGTATTTATGTAAAATAATGCTATATAGATTAATTTTATAGCCTTTAGCAGTAATTCTACATCTTTCTAGCTTGTTATTAACAATAATGTATTCTTATTTAGTGAATTCATCAGTACCATTTTCTGCTGTGGTTTCATCACAAGCAGCATTGCTACAATCTTGGACAGACCAACCACCACAGATAGAGACAGCATCCATGCTGTCATCAATTTCACAGGACAAAACAGAATTTAGCAAATACAAAGAGGGTAAATTAACTAACCTGGATTAAAAAGACCTTAATTTTTCTATTCCCTTTGACTGTTTGTTTGTTTGAATGATGGTAATACTACTTTCAGCAATTTTTTCAGCTATATCATTGCATCCAGTTATTGAGGGAGGAAGCCGGAGTACGTGAATTTCGGTACAAAACCGGCAATTGTTGTCAATTGGAGTAAAGTACACCCTACCCGCCTTAGACTCTAACCCGCAAGCTCTGTTGGCAAACCATGTGATCAATAGTAGAGGAACTACCTTAACCACTCAGCGACGGAGGCCCATTTTCCCTAAACACATCAACTAAAGTTTAACAACTAAAAAGATACTACTAATTAAACACAATATTTGGATGGTAGAAAACTTAATTTTGTGCATATATTTGGTATGATATTAAGGCAAGGAATTTTCCAGAATTTTGATGGCATTAGTCCCATTTGCGGTCGTGCTGAATAAGCATCTCCTCTGAAGCATCCATTGTTCTGGTGACATATAATTGTACAGTATAAACAAGTATATTCAATTTCAGCTTATATTTTTCTCAAAGACAGTGTCGATTGAAATAATACATATTTTTACATTTTGAAAGAACTTTAATTTTAAAACCAACTGGAATGTGTTTGTTTATCTATTGGTTAAAGTTTGTCATTTAGGGCGGTGGTACTCATTTTTTTCTATTTGGTCACTGTTGGTTATAAGTTGTATTTTGGAAGTAAACAAATTGGGCATAATCCATTTGAAAAACATAAAATGTACAAAAAAATGAGTAAAATATTCACAATTTTTACAATTTTTATTTGTATTACATCTTTAATCAAAAGTTGGAGTCTCTGCACATCAGTATGATGTATACAACATTTTTTGGCATATTATTATTGACTAGGAGTACCACTTAATCAGAATACTTGTAAAAACATTGACACCTGCTGTGATCAAGGATCAAGGTGAAATTGTTTATTTCCTGTTTATTGGTTTGGGTCATAAATATAGGTTATACTTTGACAGAATTAATTTTTATCAATAAAATTTTGGTACTTGTTAGGATTCCAGTGACGAAATTGTCTTTGTCATCTATCATTAGTTTTCAAATTCTTTTGTCCAATTCAAAAGTGGAGAGCACTCAAATATTCACTGTTGAGGTCCTAAATGCCAACTAATTACGACAGATTTTGTGTGCTTATTGACTACAGCCTACTTATTATTGTACAGTACTAAGAAACACAACACTTTTAGCCATCAGTGAGTAGTCACCAAATAGTTACCAATCTTTCACATTGGTCTAAGCATTTCCAGTCTATCAGACTGTTTCCTATTTGTCCATCAGCCAATTGAGAGATAGAAAGGAGAAATTGATTCATTAGACTGATCTGTCCAATTCTTCCTTTAACTCTCATCAGTGAAATTACTGGATTGATTGATGCATAAATAGTTCCTTACATTTGTTAATATTATAATATCTACACTCCCATACTAGAATGTAATGGTGGAACAGAAACTCCACTCAGAAAAAAAAAGCATATTTCGGAAATCTCTAAAAACTGCTACTGGTAACTTTAAAGCCTGAGACCGTCACAAATAGATGTTTGTATTCATCTGGCAAGTGTTTTTCTTCATCGTTTCTTGACATTGGGTAATACCCACAAGTTTACTGATGCGGATTAACAAACATTAACAAAGTTTGGTGACTGATACTGAAAATAATATGATTTCTTTTTTTAGTCATTTCAGAAATATGGGAGTCAAAGAAATATCAGACAAACCAGAGTCGAAGAAATATCAGACAAACCAGACTTCAAGAAGAGTTGGTCAATTTACAGTTACAACCAATTGTGGACACATCTCTCATATGAGGCAACATTTGTGCAGAGAACAAATGATCTGAGATGAAACTTGTGGTGCTTTTTTACCAAATAAAAGGTAATTGAGCAATAGAGGTTAATGTTTTCATATTTTTTATCCCTGCCAACAAAAAGTTGGTGGACATAAAGATTTTCTGGCTGTTTGTATGTTTGTTTGTTTATCTGTCTATCTCTACCACCTCCAGTTTACTTTTGCATTGAATCTTTTTTTTATGAAGATTAATTATTATCTTCATGAAAATTCTGTAGGGCCATGACTTGAATGAATTTTAAAAAAATTGGGTTTTTCCAATGTGTTCCAAGTGGGGCACATTTTAACAATATAAGTTACTGAAAACTTACTTAACACGAATTCAGCAAGTGTTCAGCAATATATTGCACGCAAGTTTTTCCTCCACTTTCATCAGTTTTGTGTAAAATTAAAATATGTAACAGTGTAGGAACCAGAAATATCTGTTAAAAATCCTAGAACTTCTGTAAATCATAGAGAGGTCGCAGAGACCAAGTGGTTTTAACCAGGTGTCGTCTTGGTCATACCAGGACAACACATAGTTATATTTTAAATAACGAGCCACGACCCGAATGTGGGCCATGTAACACTCCATATTTTTTTTTCAAACTGTTGCAGGCAACACAATTTTAAAGTTTTTAAAAGAAATTAATTTATATTTTAAAATTTAATTACCGTAAAACACTGTGTATAGTCTGCATTTACGCATTGTCTGCACCCCTTTCTTGGACCAGAAAATTGGGGAAAAATTCTTATATGCATGTACGATCCGCACGTACAAGTTTTCACAAAACCTCTCAAGATGAAGACATCCAAGTCCGACTTGGCCGTGCTTTATAAAAAGTTTTTACTGTAATATGTAATTTATTCTCTTTTTAAATATCATTTATGTTTATACTTTTATTAATTTCTAGTGATTGTAATAAATTTAATAAAAAATAGAGCATTCTCGTACTGTCTATTTTGATCCTGGTTAAAACGGTTATCACACATTTCGAAACCAAAACAATTTGTCAACTTTGGTTCATCAATCAAAACAAAGAAAACAAAAAGATAACAGGTTTTATTTTAATCCCTGAATGATTGCAATCAAAACATCGATCTTCAAACACTTGAGGTTACATAACGACGCCATTTGCATTTTACACAATACAGGTTACACATCTACTGTTTGCGTATCTGATTCAATTTTTATTCATCCTATATAATTAATATAATATTACTAAAAATAATTTAAGTAAAAATTAATATTAAAACAATGTATACATATGGAAGTTTGTAAATGAATAATGTTAGAATAGTACGAAAATACCACATATGACACCACAACAAAATGGCGACCGCCATTGACAACAATCAACGGGGTGAAAAAAACTCTATCGAGTCTGTATTTATGTATAATCCGCACCATTCCTTTCCAACTAAAATTTAAAGAAAAAGACAGCGGACAATACGACCCTAATTACGGTATCTTTTTTATCTGTATATACTCTCATATTATTGTATGAGATCACTTTTTAATCCTAAGGATTGGATGGCCTAATAATGAAATTATAATATTTTTTTACGTCCTGAATATAGCTGAAATATTTCTTGCTGGATTTAAAACAACAATCAATCAATCAATCCTAGAACTTCTGCAGAACAACTGGCAATTTTAAATTAAGAAGTAGAACACACTTTAATTTCCACAAGTTTGGCATGAACTCACATTCCCTTCTGACTTCCTGACTAACTGATAGTTACACCAGAATTGAGTGAACACAGTTTGATTAAATAAAACTACTGAATATCAGTAAATGAAATATGAACATACAAATTTTATGGCTAATCATATTTCAGAAATTTTGATATAAATTTTATGATGTATAGTTTTGAATTTGAATTTCAGATACAGTAATAAATGCTTATTCCCATCTTCTGACATCCATGCTGAGGAGGTGCTTTCATGTTGATAGTGTATTTATGACAGGTATTTTCAACAACATTCCAGTGGTTCATGGACATTTACAGCAGGTATTTCATAAATAACCACACACAAAAAAATGCTATTGGGTTTATTCCATATATGTTACTAAGGAATGTGGACCCTAAATGCCTGCATGTATGGATACATGTTTTGTTATTTGTACATTCTCATTTTACTTGATGTATAGATTCTCTCCCTCAGTGAAACATGATTTACTGGTATGAAATTAATATGATATCGTTTACCACAATTTAATATTATTATGATATATATCTTTTTATGCTTATTTTTCTTCAAACATTATATTTTTTTGGGACTCAAATACCATTGGGTTTGGCTAAATGGTTATAAAATAAATATACAATATTTGCACATTGTCAGAAAATAAGTTTTAGAATTTTAGCATTTAAAATAATGGTTTTAGCATTTTTCCCCTGTTTTGCGACCAGTACAAATAAATTTGATATTTTCTAACCTAGTTCAAATATTGTTTGTGTGCAACCATAAAATACATTTTACACTACAGAAAAACCCACAAAACTGATTTCTGAAATTTTTGGCCGATATTCTAGTTATACCCTGACATCACAAACAAATATCATATCCCACAACAAGTTGTAAACCAGAACAATACTAAATATCGTTAGAAGTGAGGACAAGGGTACCAGGAGACTTATTCAGGAGGCATTGCAGAATAAAGAAAAAAAATATTTTGCTATCTTTATTGTACAGCAAATGAAATGATTGCAGGATAAATATATCGTCATGGTTATTCTAGTTAAATCTGTACATTACCATCAGTTAATTTAGACTATCCCTCCGTCTTAGTATGGACAAAAACATCAAATGGATGATTGTTAATGTTTTTAAGCAGCCATTCAACTGTGATCTATTTAGTATCAGTTAAATGACACATTTCTAATAGGATTGCACAATGTTTTTGATGGATTTATTGGTATATCAACAAGACCAACTCACAAACAAATGTAAATCCAAAGACATTTTATGATTATGATTGTCAGTTGATCTTGTAGATATACCAATAAATCCATAGAAAACAGTGTTTAATCCTTATAATTCTTTAAAATTGAATTAAAAATTTACATTTTTCTAAGATAATCTCAATTGAATGTTCCTCAATTACAATGCCAAAATAACCAGACATACAGTAGACAATTTTGATAGGAAAGTTAGTCTTGGTTACAGATTAACTCTCCTGTACATTAAAACAGTTTTTAGAATATTAACCCCACTATTATGGACTAAATTTGAGGATCCATCTTTGTCCAGTTGATACCATCTTTTGATTTTTTTACTTTGAAAGTTCCAAGCATCAAGAAAATGTACACTTTTTTCATTCAGTTTTAATGAAGAAAATCCAAACTGTTTTTTTTTAGAACACTTAAAATTCTATTTGTTGACTGCAGTATAAGATGATAAGATGGCTACGATAGATTCTCATTCGTCGAATAAAAAGAACATTGTATAAAAAGAAACTTTTGTACAAAATTTAACCAAATTTCTCCCTGGTTTACTACTTGCTTTCTTTCCATAATAAAAACAAAAATCTCAAAATTCTTAGTGAACTTTTGGTTTAGACCAAAATTAAATAGAACAGAAATTAGAAAAAAGTATTATAATAACTGAAACTGGGGATGCAGTTTAGATATAACATGATATTTTAAAGTGCTTTATATATAACAAACTCAATAATACACAAAAATGTAACCATTTATAGAATTTTGATGGAATTGTTTACTGTTTACCAAGATTTAATTTGATTTAAAATAATGATAACAGATAGCAGCAATTTATTTACATGAGAAAACTGTGAGTTCAAAATCGAAAAAAATATATAACTGCATAATCTAGTCGAAGGGTGATACGACGAGAAAATGCATACATTAATCAGTGTTTCCATAGTAACTAGTATATGATCTTATATATATTCCTCCCATCATCAGAAAACTCAATTACAGTAAAAAAGTGGTGAATAAAATGAATAACCAGATAATGTAGATAAAATCAACAGTGTTCTGACTATTAACAGCAAACAGGGTTTTTATTTTCATTATACCAGTTAATGAAACAATGTCATTTTTTAAAAAACAGATAACAGCTAATTGTTGAAAAACACTTAACAGTTGCTTTATTTAAAAAAGAACAGTTAACAGACATGTAAAAATGCCCGAAACATGTTAACAGAAAAGATCTTACCCGCTATTTAATACTGTATTTTTAATGGTGGTAAGCAACAATTGTGAATATGAAAAAAAACTGAAAATTAATAAGACTGAATTCATGTTAGATGTTTAAAACTAAAAACTATGTTTCATAGCTAAATAATGATGTTAGTGGTGTTCATGACTTTAAACAATATTTTTAACTTGCTAAGCTCTACTGCAAATATGCATATTGTAAATCACAAAGTTAAAATACCTATTGCATGTATTGTATAATTGTTATGTTTCTAGGTTTACTTTTAGTAAGGCATTTTAAAGATATATATGCATACAGCTGGTATCTCACTGCATGAGACAAAAACTCACACAATTCTGAAGGTCTTTACGCTCTCACAGTGTGAGACAACAATCTCGTGCAAAAACAAATAATTATAAATTAGTTTGTAAAAGAAAACTGATATTTTTTCTGCACGAAGCTTCTCCCTATTTCATAAGCTGCCATCTTTGTTTACAATAGATTGTTTGTTGCGTGATATAAAAATCCAGAGATTATCAAAGTTACACTACTGATTATTTTAGTGTTACTTAATTTAGGAATATGGTAAAAATTTATTTGAAATCAAAGTACAATGCATATTAATCATGTTAATTGAAGAATTTATAATTAGTTCAAAGGCAAACATTTTTATAATTAATTTTGTACAACAATTTCTAAAATAAACTTGGGTCAGATTTGTAAGGTCAGCTAAATGGGAACATACATAATGCTGGCGATAATTTTTATGTATTATAAATATTTTAAAATTCCAGTGTTCCAACTTTCCAGATCTAACACTTGCAGAAATACTCTAAG
Source organism: Limnoperna fortunei (assembly GCA_944474755.1). Lineage (NCBI taxonomy): Eukaryota > Metazoa > Mollusca > Bivalvia > Mytilida > Modiolidae > Limnoperna > Limnoperna fortunei. The sequence goes on along the minus strand of OX104113.1, from coordinate 92,699,454 downwards.
AGGGGACAAACACATGTCCAATACAGGGTCCACCCAGAAGAACAGAAAATTATCATAAACATGGTTAAACAGTAAGATGAAACAAACAAATCAAAGAATGAAGATGCTTTTAATATTAAAAAATCAAAGTATCACATACACAAAATCATCAAATCTCGCACAAAATTTAGTCCAGTCTCACACTTTGGGTTGAGTGAAATATCACATGTATTTAATTTATATATGTATTTGACCATTTATTAAAGTTATTAGTGCTATAGCAATAATAGGCATATTCAATAATACTATAAACATATTTATCAGACATTAAGAATTTTATACCCCTATTCTCTAAAGAGGAGGACATTTACTGGTTCACCTCTGTCCATCTATCCTTATTCATCTGTCCATGAGTTCATTTGTGCCATACATTTTTTTTTGTTTTGTATATTTCTCAGGAACTACAAATCAGACCTCCCTGAAATTTGTTATTAAGTTTTGTTGGAACATACTTCAGTGTGATGCATTTCATATACTTCAGCTTCCTGTTAACAGAAAAATTTGTATTTTCTTAGTGTCCATCTATGTTTTGCTGCATTTTTGAAGAACTGCATTATTGTATTGGTCCATTCTTTGGGCTTTTTAAAAGGTGCAGTCAAAATTGCTTTTGTGTCCTGTATGGACCGTGTTGCAAGACCTGTTACATTATTGATTAGAATTAGTTGAATGTTGGTCAGTTGATAGAGCTTGTATAGTTAGTCCTTTTCATGCTGAGAACATACAAGGCCATAGATCTTTTATGCGTGGTGAATTTCGGTAGGATTTTCTGGCAAATTGAGTTTTCTGCTCAGATTTTTGCATTTTCAGAAAGTTTAACTATTATGACAAGTGAGTTCATAAATTGGGAGCTTAAATCACATTATTAGGGCCCGCCTCTTTGTAGCGGATAGATACCCTATGGTGATCAGTCTGTCTGTCCACATGTCCAAAACTAATCGTTTCGGCTATAACTTTCTTATCTTTTGAGGTAGGCTTTTGATATTTGGTATGTAGGTAGGTTATATCAAGACGATGTGTTGCTTATCATAGTTCCTGACCTTTGACCTTGATCTTTGACCTCAAGGTTGGCTGTGCACTCGGACACTGATATCTTGTTTGTTGTACATGACTTAAACTGTTATCTCTCTTTCTCTTTTAAAGGTATTTAACATCATTATTATACCCCCGCAAACTTGTTTCGGGGGGGGGGGGGGGGGGGGGGGTATATCGGAATCACCCTGTCTGTCTATGTCTGTCTGTCTGTCTGTCCATCTGTCCACATCCCTTGTAAGCGCAACTCCTCCTAAACTGCTTGATGAAATTTAATGAAACTTAGCATAAAGGAAGTACATTATATGTAGATGTACATGAAGTATTTTTATTGACCTCGGATGTCATTTAGGGGAGATAATTGGACTTGAAAGCAAAGAGGGGTATCCTTTTGTGAGAGTACTCACAGTCCACACTTGTTACAGTATACCTTATTATGTAAATTAAATAAATAGCTATAATTGGAAGTTTTTAGTTGTACGAAATTGTAAATTGTGTATATTTAACATTTAGGATGGAGGAAGATATTCTATCTGGAAATACACCTGCATCATATTTAAGACCTCAGGATGTCCTGGATTACAGAAAACACAGTGGTGCATGCATTCTTGAAGAAATGGGTACTTGTCATATTTACTAGAGTTTGATCTGTTGTTGTGTTTGGTAATAATTTTTTTTGTTCCCTTTGTTGTTGTGTTTGATAATAATTATATCCCACGCAACAAAGTTGCCAGGGGTATAATGTTTTTGACCTGTCTGTCGTTCCGTCCGTGTGTCATGCTGTTGTTACCTGGATAGCGCTCTTATTTCTTAATGGATTATAACAAAACTTTGGGATATTGTTACTTATAGTAAATGCTTGGATAGAATTGATTTTCAGGAAAATTTTTCAAGGGGGATCATATTTTTGGGAGGGGACTTAGTCAACTTTCATGTACATGTATATTCAATGTTGTTGTCTTGATAGCACTTTCATGTGTTCATGGAATTTACATAAACCTTTGGGAAATTGTTACTTATAGTAGGTGCTTGGATTGGATTGATTTTCAGGGAATTTCGCTAAGAGGGGGCCATATTTTTAGGAGGGGTTATTGGTCAGCATTCATGTACATGCATTTTCATTATTGTTGCCTGGATAGTGCTTTCATTTCTTCATGGACTTTCATGAAAGTTTGGAAATTTTAACTTATAATAGGTGCTCGGATGGGATTGAGTTTCAGGAAAATTCATCAAGGGGGACCATTTTTGGGAACGGGAACGCATGGGGTATTGTGAGCTTGCTCAGTAAGGTTCTTTAATTTTTTTTCTGTTCCCTGATATATTTTACTTCCAAGTAACCATTATTTTGTAATTATTTTGAAGGTTTGGGAACATGGATTTCAGTCTGTTTGTGTGTCTCTCTGTTCCACCTCAGGTTCACTTTAGCACTGAAGCTTATTTTTTATGAAGATGACTTAACATCTTCATAAAACCTGATAGACAGAAAGAAGATGATTGCTTTGAATTAGAAATCAGAATGCTGGTACAAATGCTGTTCTTGAGGTCTTCTTCAAACATTGCTAATTTTGTATTGATTCAGTGAAAAAAAAACTGGACTTATTGGATAATTCATTGTTTTTAATTGGCTGAATGATTAGAATTTGTTTCACAAAAATTAAGAGTCAATTTGTTTTGTATATAAGTACAAATGATATTTTTGTGAGTTCCTCAAGATAGATCCCACATTCAACTCTATCGGGCACAAAAAAAGGCCACCACATCATATTTTTATATTATTTCAGATTGACTTAAATTTGAAAGTTTTATCCTTTGAAACTACAAGGCAAGGTAAATAGTTACTTTGCAGAGTTGTTTAAATTGAGTTCTTAATGATCAGTGGGATGTCAATTTTCTCATTTTAATGTAACTAAAGGTAAAAAGAGTTTTTAGGTCTCTTCCAGACTAACTCAAGGAGTCTGAAAAGGATAGACTATACACTAGTTATAACTGCATCTGTGCCCGTGTTGTGTTTTTATCCAATCAAAGCACTTTACAGCAATAACATTTTACATAAATAAATGAAGCTCAATATCATTTAACTTATTTATACCAGTGATAATTTGTAACCATAAATAAAATTTTCAAGTGTACATATTTACCCCCAAAATAATCTCTGTACCTCCAAAAGAGGATGGCAGAGGGTATACATGTTACCCCAAATGAAAAATTTGTTGGCATGCTGGTGGCCAGTGCATGGGAAAATGTTTTTAAAGGCCCTGGTTCACTTTGAAACCAGTGAACAGATTGAAAAAAACTTATCAGCAATATTGTTTGCATTGTTCTCTAAAAAGGTGTTCTGATCTAAAATCCAAAATGGCTGTCGTGAAAGGACTTTGTTTAACATAGGACCTTAAGGGAAAAATGTTTAAAAAGACTTCTGGAAACCAGTGTAAATTCAATACGGCCACCACCACAGAACTAAGTTTAACATAATACCCAATGGAAAAATATTTAAATGCCTAAAATCAAAATGTTCAGATTTCTTCTTCTCAGAAAGCTGATTGAAGCCATATTGTATGTGCATGTTTATTGAATGATTGTCTAAAGTGTTTATATTCTTTATTCTGATGAATATTAAAGATGGCTACAGTTGCAGGACTTAGACCATATTGGACAATATTTTCTCTGAAACCATTCAACCAATTGAAACTAAAATTATCAGCAATATTTATTGGATGGTCATCTATAAAACATTTGTATATATGCCAATCAGACATTTAAAATGGCCAGTTTTACTACCGAAGGTCAGGTGTTTTCTCCAGGTACTCCATATTCCTCACTCAGTAAAAACTGGATGCCATTATATAGCTGAAAAATTTCTGAAAGTGGCATTAAACAACATTCAAACAAAAAACACACATTTAAAATCGCCGCTATTACAGCCTAAGTTAACAGAGGACTCTAAAGGAAAATAATAAAGGAATATAATAGGCAATAATCAGTACTACATTATTAAATAATTTCTTAATATTATATTATGTTGTTTAATACAGTCAATCTGTTTTCTCTAAACCTTTTTTATTAGTAGTAGCAGGACATTTAAATGGCATTTGCTCTCGATATTTACAGGAAAAAGGTAAACCATATAAAACAGAAAGATAAATTACATTTTCAGTGTGCAGAAGAAAAAGTGTCACACATGGAAAAAAGACATGAGCCTATGAAAAACAAACAGATGGAGCCATTAAAAACAGGTAGACGAAGCCTTTTAAAAAACCAACAGATGGCACTAGTAAACATGCAGGAACACACAAAGAACAAGCCAACATCATGCTTGGTAAAGAAACAAGAGCACACAAAAAAGATACAGAAAGCACAAATATCAAACATGGAGCACACAAAGAACAGACAGAAGAAGCTTTGATGTAACTTTTGAAGAACAGGATGATAAAGAGATGAAATACAAGTTAATACAGCCATTGATGAACAGGTTGATGGAACATTTGAAGGGCAGGTTGATGAAGTGGAACCAAGAGGATGCAATTGATGAACAGGCAGATAAAGCAAAACAATGTGAAAGGGTATGGCATTATCATAGACAGGCAATAACACCCAGAACACATAAGTATGTTAGATTTGTCCCTCATGATTTGACAGTAACTTGATACTTGAAAAACATAAAAACAATATACAAGTTTGGTTAGCATAAATTATTGCGGGATAATATAGAAAATTCACAGATACTTCATCTTGACCGAATGCTGATGAAGTCTTATTTATACTTAATGGTCAATTGATGGCCTTTTATCAGAATTTATTTTTTGGTTCTGATAGAAAATTAAATAATACCACAGCAGTATAGTAAATTTTATATAGGATAAATATAGTAGCCAGGAAAAAGGATATTTCGATCAGTAGAACTCATAATTTATGATTGCCATCCTTCAGTTATAATGTGCTTATCCTCTTTTTAATGAAATTTTAAAATTTATTTACAAATACTGTCACACAACTATAAAAACATTCAGCAGTATATAGTTAATAATCATCATAAATGTCATGAAATCCGTGGTGTCATTAGATAATATTCTACATACAACATAAACATTGGATATTCTATTGCTATATGTGCATCTGCTTTAAAATTTGATAGTATGTAGTAAAAGCTGAATTTAAGGGTATGCTGTATTTAGTTTTTTAAATTGGATGCAGGATATTAAAATTCAATATGATGGGTCGTTCAAATGGACCCATAAGTAGGACAGATAGACTGTGACTGTTAGGAAGAATTTTACCCAATCACAAGGTTTAGGCTGAGTATCTCTGTGTGTATACCTTTAGTGTTATCTGAAAATAATAACTGTTTTGAATCTTATTTCTTAAATTTTTTGTTGCAGAAATTACTGTCAAGAATACCAAACCAAAAAGGGCTTGGATGCCCATTTCATGGTCAGTTTAAGAAGCAATCAACAAAGCATATGGAAACTATTCAAACAACAGAAGAAGAAGCAAAGGCAGCAATGCTATTACCTAAGCATGACCAAAAAACAATACCATTCTTTTGGACATTTTGTGGTGAAATTTCTTGACATTTTTCTTAATCTATTGCAGTTCCTGGCACATCATCATTATCAACATTTTATCAATCAGGAAAAGACTCACAAGTGATAGAAGGTATGTCTTATGCATGTGTGTAAGGTGAAGATTCTAATTTCTTTCCTGCCCACACTTGTATTAGTTTCTCTAATTTTTACATAATATTTAACCAGTTGACCGGTGAGGAAAAATTTTTTTGTCACTACTGAATATGTGAACAGCAATTGATTGGTTTAAAATAATACCGTTATAACAAAATATAATGACACCACAAACAAAACCACTTCCATAGCATATTCAAGTTTAAAGGACCATAAAATTGGGGTTTGGAGAATTTGTATTTCATTTTGCAAATATATTACTATTTAAAATTAGAGAAGCAGAATATAACATTTGTACGCTTCAATTATTAGATTCCTCAAATCTTGATAAGCCACATGCACCAATGTAAGATCCTATATATTTATCTACATAAATTTGTAATATTTAAATCCATTTCAATTATTTTTGGTAATTTGACTATTGAGATTGAGTGCATAATTTTTGTAACAATGGGGCATATTAATAGAACTGTTACTGTTATGTTATAATGTAAAATGTAAATTACATGGGGTGTTTTAGTCACTATATAGTTTATTACTCTTGTCAGATTGGGTTTAAATGCACAAAGAATAAATGAAAAGTTTTTAATTTACAATGTGCATTATTATATCCCCGCTAGAGGTGTTATATAGTGATAGGGTGTCCATCAGTTACACGTTCTCTTATGCGCAACTCCTCCTACGCTACTGAATAGAATTTTATGATACTTGCACAGAATCTTTGTCATATAGTCTCATTTTGCACCGGATATTTAACATTTTCATGGGAAGGATTTTTGGGGTTTCCCATAGAGAAGGGTGGACTTTGTCATTAACATAAAAGGGTACCCATCTCTTATCCGCAACTCCACCTACACCACTGAATGGAATTTAACGAAACTTTCACAGAATCTTTGTCACTTAGACACATTGTGCACCTTTTAATTAACATTTTTATCGGAAGATTTTGGGGGTTTACAACAGAAAAACATGGACTTTGTCATTGTCTTAAAGGGTTCCCATCTCTTATCGTCAACTCCACCTACACCAATAAACGGAAATAGATCAACCTTTCACAGATTTTTTTGTCACATAGCCCTTTGATCAGATTAATATTAGGGATGTTTTAAAAATTGGGAAGAGGGAGTATCAATTATTTTGAATAAATGTTTGTAATAATATAATAATAATAATTATTATTATTAGTATAACTGTGTCAGTGTTCTCCCCAGGCCATTTAGCATCTCGGTCCCATGAGTCTATCACAGTCGCCGAGATCCTACCTGTTGCTGCTGAGATGCTATAATTTTTTAACATCAGTTACTCGCCCTGTTGTTGAAAAAAATCGGCCGCTTTGAACAAGAAAGAAAAATAAACTTTTCTAATTAAATTGTCTTGATCACCTGTAATTTGATATCAGAGATAATAAAGGGACTTAATAGTGATTATTTCCCGTTTTGATGATATAACTATTTAGTTGCAATTCTAAGCTGACACTTGTAACATTTAACGAAAGCATCAAATGTCAAAATTATGCCATCCACATAGGTAAATATATACTATGATGTGAACAGGGTGTGATTTACCATTATGGAGGACTGAAGATAAAGAATCACTAATAAAATAATAATTTAACCACCACTACAAAGTAGTAGTAAATTTTGTAAATCTGACCTTACTTGGAAGATGTGACTTTCATAGCTGGTAAATTTGACAAGACTGACTCTTATCTTCAAGTTGTGTATTTAGCATCTCAAAAAAAAAGTAACATATACACCTGCATCTATATATAACTAGTACTGCTCACATACATAAACACACACACACACACACACACAAAAGATGTTAATTTGGTCACTCCATGATGCAGGCTAAATGTGATGGATGCTTCCTGATGATACCCCAGCTCAAAAACCTCAGAGAGATCTGAAAAAAGTTCCACAACATTGTATGATCATATGAAGCTGTTGACAAAATTTCAGTATTGTATCATTTATCATTTGATCATTGCTGAGAACAAATTTGGATGAAAAATGATTACAGATAGACACACACAATCACACATGCACACACACAGACTGAAAACAGTATACCCCATGTCCCCCATAGGGAGCCTTGCTATAACAATAATAATATATGTACTTTATTTCATGAGGGTAACACAGAAATTATACAGCTAATCTTCTGTTAGGACCTAACTATATATAAAGTGACAATAGAATTATTAAACACATTAAATGTAACTTTACAATAAAATCTACTAAATAAAGGGTAAAATACATAAATAGAAATCAATTTAGAATTGTTTACAACCTAGGATATTTTAAAGAGGATATTAGTGATATTTATATTGGTTCATTGTTTTTTTAATTAATCAGGTTTCTTCAGCAGGGGTTCAGATTGAACATTTCCATTTTGTGTTGTGTCACATAAATAGGACTGACATTTTAATTTTATTAAGTCCATACAGTTTGGAAGCCATGATTCAAATAAAGTTTTTTTTCAATTCTACAGGTTTTTTTCATGATTTAAACTTGTATAGTAGTTTTACTGTATTTGTATTACAAAAGGTATATCTGCAAACCAAGATTTTGTATGATTTTAAGAACACAGAAGACCATAGGCTCATTGAAAATAAATCTTAAGCTGTAAATGTGACATTATATACCCAATCCATAACCTCTAAAACATATATGAACTATGCTGTGAGTCATGCCAAAAAATCACAGAACAAGTTTTATTATCTAAACTATTAATTATTTTGGATGGGACTCAATACAAATCCTGGGGCCATACTGGGAGGGTTCCCAGTGCTCTACCCACAGAGCAGCCTAGCGGGTCCCCGGTTGGCGGATAGGGGAGACCCTCTCGTTTGGGGGTTGTCAGGCCATAATACGGAAAGCCTGGCCGCGGACCGTAGTTGGTAACGTGTTTGGAGAGTGCCACATTTCTTGCACGATAAAGGCCCCTTTTGGGATTTCGAAAAAGAGTAGGCTCATTGTAGCCGCTACAAAAGGCTAAACTTCCAACCCTACCCAATACTCTGTAATTTTCCATTGTCAGTCAAAATTTGTTAACTTGTTCCAGTCCTGAATATAGCTGAAATACTGTTCGCTGGACGTAAAGCAAACATCCAATCAATCAATCAATTAATAAAAATCAAAAGGTTTAGGTTTGCTCAAAATGCTCTAATGGCATGCCAAGTTATATTGTTTAAATTTGTATTTGTTACAATGATGCAGAACAAAGTGAACACGACATTCAATAATTTTATCTCTATTTGTTAAATTTTTCTTTGATCATGCATTCTGAGAAATACCTGTGGGAGGGCAAGACAGGAAAATCTCACACACCCAAGTGAAAAGATTTCTGGTCTACGAGGCTCTGCCAAGTTCTTGAATCGGCTTTCCACAAGTGATTTGATACCTTTTTCTCACCATAGATCCAGATTTTTTAGGCATTTCTCCAGTATGCTTGGTAGCCATTTGTGTAAAAGGAACTGAACTTGACGTCATAATTAACAATGAGTTTTCTCACCTGGTGAGACAGAGAAATCTCACCAACAGGAAGTCAAGAGATATTTCTATACCACAGCTGAGAAAATCCAATCTCACTTAACTAGCATTATCTTCAGTTTCTAGCCTGTTTTTTGTGCGATATGGATAATAATTGTTGACAGTTTCTAATGATAATGTGATGTCACAATGTTACAAAACAGTGATGAACAAATAACTGGGTTTTTTTTGTTTTATTACCTAGATTTTCTTTTATCTCACTGCAAGAGGCTCAATAGATAATTTCAATCTTGGAAATAAGATCCAGTGACAGGTAGTTACCTTAATTTTTGAAATTAATGAGACAGTTCAAAATATTCACAATAGAATCTCTATTGAATAATCTGAATACATAATGTTCCTACAGTTATATTTTATTATCTCTAGTCTGAAAATTGTTTTGTAGGACAAAAATTGACAGATCTAGAACCAAATAACAGTAACGCCACACATTTTCAAGGTTTGTAGATTTTGTTTTAATGCTCGTCAGTTCATTAGGTTGATCACCCTGCCTAACTTAAGTTTTCATACCCCGCCACACAAAGTGACGGGGTATTATGTGATACTCTCCCTATGGATACAGGGCTCACCACACTGGGCGAAGTGGGCGACAAAGTCGCCCTACTAGGACCTGAAGTCGCCCTAAGGCGCCTCAAAAGCGAAGTCGAAGTCGCCCTGTCATTTCCCTCAAGTCGCCCGATGGTTCACATAAGATACTTGTAAATCTGGTCCAAACACTTCACCCTGACTACCAATTTATCGGTAAATGTGTAATTCCAATAAAAAACGGCAAACAATATGCGTATTTAACCTATTTTCAAACGATTTACGTCTTTCAAATGTATTACGCGCCATTTGTTTATTTACCGGATGTGACTAATTACCGGAAGTGAACAACGAAGAAAAGTAATGTACAACGGCCCATAATGAAAAATCGTAATATTTTTGATAAACAAACACTTTTAATTGGTTTCAAACTTCAGTTCTTTCAAAGAGTATTGTACTTTAACAATTTTCTTTTATAAGTATTTGAGCTTTACTTGAAAGAATAAAGATGTATAGTAATTATTGACATCATGATAAGTTCTGTAGATGGGTGTCCCATGAAGCAATATGGATCAGTACAATTTTGATTAATGATAAAGGTTATGTGCTGTTTGATATTGCATACCATGAATAATAATGAAAAAGAAAGAAAAAAAACTGAATCTAAGTGTGTTATGGTTTTAAAACACAAGAGAAATAATCCTGGAAATTGATGTAAATAATAAAAAAAGGTATGTAACTACTGCGAATATAATTATTTGTACGGTCCCTCTGACTTCTCCCTAGTGTCTCCTGAAGTCTCCCTATCAGGGCCTGACTTCTCCCTGTTTGGCTGCCAGGGAGAAGTCACTTCTCCCTACTTTTTTAGAGTGTGGTGACCCCTGGGATATTAGTGTCCGTCATCCGTCTGTCCGTGCCTCTGTGGTTTCCAGATGATAACTTGAAAACGCACAGCTATAAAATACCATAAAATGAAGATCAAGAGCGATTTTCAGCACAATCCAATTAGTAGTTTTCTACTTAGGCCAATTCAAGGGTTTTTTTGTCAACAATTGGTGGTTTCCAGATGATAACTTGAGAACGCGTCAACAGATTTTTTCTAAACATTGCACAGCTGTTAAGTACTATAAAATGAAGATCAGGTTGAATTTTCAGCACAATCCCATATGTAGTTATGAGTTGTGTCAATTTGAAATAATTTGTATATGTCCAGGGTGAAGGTAAAAATTGTCTTCTGAGATGGACTGTTATCATGCTCATCTGTTCCTTTAAATCAACTAACCAACTCAAATACTACAGTAATGGAATTGGGAGGTTTGGCATGCCATAAAACCTGGTTTAACCCACCATTTCTTTTGAAATGCCTGTACTAAGTCAGGACAATTGCTGGATTTTTGGTTGTTTGTTCTGGAGTTGCCTGTTTCTGGGACTGTCTGTTTTGACAGTTTCATCGTATTCGGTATTTTGTTATAATCCACATGTAATTCAGTAAAATGTGTTCATGAATATTAAAAACAATGCAACCTGGCGTGGTATCATTTAATGTCCCATGAAATACCCTATTTTTATGCCCCCGCTACGACATGTCGGGCAGCATTAAGTTTTACTCGTGTACGTTCGTCCGTCCGTCTGTAAAAGCTTGACGGAAATTCTTACGGACGGAAGTACGAATTCCCGTTAAGCTTTTTTCAGAAACCGTACATGAGAACAATTTGAAATTTGGCAGGGTGGTTCAGTATCACAATTAAGTTGAACGTTGGGACTTCATTTGTACATATGTCCATCCGTCCATACCAATTTCTATCAAGCTTTTCTCAGAAACCGTACATGAGAACAATTTGAAATTTGGCAGGGTGGTTCAGTATCACAAGTTGTACGTTCTAAGAGTTGCTTATAGAAGTTGATCTTCTGTCAAACACACCCTTTGTGTTTATTTTTTTGTATTTTTGTGTTCATTTGTCTTTTGATATGATAGAAATATCCACTATTGTACTGTAAGCTTAAAATATACTTTAATTGACCCTTACTTTCTATGATATTTAAGGCAAAAATTATGTTGCACAAATTGTAATTATAAGTAATGCTTTAAAATTATCTTTTTGAAAGGCACAGACATTCCAATAAATAACATGTAAATCAAGCATAAATTAGTTTATTTTCTATTCATACCAAACAGTTGTATAATTTTTATCATCCATATTTCAGTCATCCATTAAATATTGCTGTATACAATTTCTTAATAGTGATCGATAAGGAAGTAATAAAATATATATGACTTGGTTTTATAGTATATATTTCTCTGTTAGATTTGTGTCTTTTGCTGGTTGTTTGTTTTAGTATATCAGATGGATGCCTGGTGCCTTTATATCTTTAGTACCTTGTGGTTCAAAATTTATAATGGGTCAGAAGGAAAACATTTAACTTACAAAGGAAATGCTAATCCTACATTGTATTTCTTATGCAGATGCTATAGATAATTTCTCCACTATTGATCACATGGTCTGTCAACACTTAGTTTGTGGATTGGGGTCTCACTGCGAGCATTGTGCGCTCGACTCCAATCTTAATTGACAAAGATTGCTAGTTTTTCTACCGAAGGTCAAGAGTATTTTCTGGGTACTCTGGCTTCCTCCTCTAATTAAAACTAGAGGCAATGATAAAGCTGAAAAATTGCTGACGTTGGCATAAAACACCATTCAACAAACAACAACACAGGCAGATGAACACAAAAACTAATGGTTATTTGTCCTACAATCATAACAGTTTATGTACAATAAAATTCATCAAACAAATTTGTGCTATTCATCTTAAAGATGATTTACATTTCCTGGTACCCTACTCATACAATAAGTGAACAAAATAGGTAAACAAAAGTATGTTTTAGTTTATATTATCATATATAGTGGTCTTCATGTCCATCCATTCATAACAAATTTGGTTTCCGGGTGATAATTCAAAACATTTGCTCATTTGATTTAGATGAAACTATGAGATATAATTACTTTCAATTTGGTAAGAAGCCTTTTGATGCTGGAGGAATTCTGTCAAAGGTCAATATCACAGTAAACAAAAAACATTAGAAAATTTAGATGTTTCTGGCCAAAAAGTTTGCATATATTAAATATTTTTTTAATATGTTTTCATTTTAGATATAGATCAGCAGCCCTATTGATTTCTGGGGAAATCCATTAAATTTCAAAGTAACATTTGATAAAAAAACCTTTCCGGACAATAATTCAAAAAGTGTGCATTTTATTTCAATGAAACTTTAGGATATTATTACATATTAGGTGGGTAAGAAGCCTTATGATGTTGAACTAATTCCTTCAAAGGTCAAGGTCACCTATTAACAAAAAGCTTTAGAGATTTTAAAAAAAAATTCTGAACATTTTAGCTTGGGTATCAGTGACCGCAATATCAACTTTTCTTTTTTTTTGCAGTCTGCATTCAAAGTATGTTGTTTTCTTACAGTATATTTTTGGCCGGATTTCACAGAGTGAAAATACAGGTTATAGCATGGTGAATTTTGGGTGGGTGTGCTTGGGGAAAAAAATTTTCATAACGTTTCTCAGCTTCTACTAAAGGGATTGATTTTCAAATTTGTTGCACAGCTTTAGCATGATGAGTTGTACCATGCATTGCCTTTCCAGGTCACTCAGTTATATACTTCTTGTTTTTTGAGCTGACTTAGACTTTTTCAAGGGTCAAAATGGGAAAAATTTTCGTAACAGCTTTCGCAGCAACTACTTATTACATTTTCTTGAAATTTTGTATGCAGCATCAGCATGGCCTCCCATAACGTGGGATTCGATTTGAGGTCTGTCACTCACCTACTTCCTGTTTAACGTAATCCGGCCATTTCTGTCTTTGATCGATTTTTGGTAGAAAAAGTCACATTTTTGCAATTTAATGACATTTCAGAATAAAAACAATATACATTTATGTTGTCACAAAATATAATTTTTATTTGCTTTAAAAGACTAGAAAACTGAGACCCTAGCTTTATGTTTCTTAACTTGTACAAATAAACTTGATATTTTTTCACAATGGGCACATATTTTTTATGTTATGGTAAAAAACTATGATGATACTATAATGATACATAACAAGCAAAAAATGAAATATGAATTTAACACCAAGTTTTTTTTTTCAGAGGGGTGTTTGTCAAATACTTTAAACTACTGCTTTTCGAAATCAAATAATTATGATTCTATCAGTTAATATTTTTCTGCTATAACCTTATTTCTAATTTTTTATGAATTTCTAGGTTACTTGATACTGGTAGACAACATATTTTTACCATAGTGATTGAGGAACAACACCTAATTGAAGATGATAAGTAGGAGACTATTCAAGAAAAAACTATTAATGAATAAGGATTTGCAGAAAGATGCCAAAAAAGTACTTTACTGATGATATTGGATTACAGCTATGAATACTATTAATTCGATTTGTAGTAAGATCTTTACACACTTCATACATTTGGGGCCTCGGTGGCCGAGTGGTCAAGGTAGTTCGTCTACTATTGATCACGTGGTCTGTCAACACTGAGATTGCGGGTTCGATTCTCACTGCAGGCAGGGTGTACTTGACTCCAATCTTAATTGACAAGGACTGCCAGTTTTCCTACGGCAGGTCGGGGGTTTTCTCCTGGTACTCTGGCTTCCTCCCCCAATAAAAACTGGACGCCATGATATAGCTGAAAAATTGCTGAAAGTGGAATTAAACACCATCAAACAAAGAAACAAACACTTCATACATTTAAAAAAAATGCCATGTAAACTTATCAGGCAAATCAAGATATATAGTTTACAAAACATTTTTGTCACTGCAGCCTAACAAAGCTGTTATTAGGAATTTCTTCTTATTATCTGTTATTTTTTTTGGAAGTGGGAGAGGTGCAGCTATTTACTGGATAATTAGTCAACAGCTGATCTGTTGGAACCAAGATCTGAACTGTTGCCCAGCAAACAGTAGAGCTGTTGACTGATGACCTAGTCGATAAATGTTTTGTTATACTTAACGTCATTTTTTGTTCAGCCGCAAAGACTTACTTTCTAAATTATAAGCAAATCTATAGCTACCTTCCATAATCTTATGAGGTTTTATCTTACTTGTAAATGATTATTGCTGACATGCATCTCTACAAATGAAAAGCATCCAACATACCTAATCAACAGATCAGTGCCAATCAAAAGTTCTGTAAATCTGTTCACTGCTGCACTGATCTAGCATGATGTCAAAAAACAGTCCAAATGTTTACAAAAATTGCCTGAACACTTATACAATGACAGTACAATAAAGAATATCAAAATATTATGTTATTATCTTACATGAACAGAATATTTTGTCATAAATGTTTTGAAATTATGTTGGTACTATAAATCTGTCACATGATCATGACCAAAATATATTTTTCTGAAACTGCTGAGTTCTGGTAGTTATTTGGTAGTAATTATTTCAAATTCATTTTTGATGATCCAGTCCAATATGTAAGAGAACTCCCCTATTCTCTCTCAGGGCAAAAAAAAATCTCAATTAAACAATGGAACAAAACTGGTTTGTAGTCCTGCTTGTGGTCCTCTTTGATTAAAAAGTAATTAATTCAAGATTCAACACAATCTTGTGAAATTAACAGACAGAAATCAAGAACCCTAATCAAATTGTGTGCAGGGATGAATTTGTTATGGAAGTCAAACCCTTGCATCATAAGAAAAATCTTACCTGCAGATTTTTTATATATTCAATTTCATCTAATTAAAACTTTTCATTTCCCCTGTTGTCAATTATAGTAATTGAGAAAATTTTCTAGCTGAGCAAAATATTTTAACTTTTAGCTTTGCCTTTTTTGACTTTTTTTTCCCTTAATCAACCTTTTAAGGAATAAAACTCTAAACATTAATTTACTTTCCTTGTTTTTTTTTCTTTCAGCAGTTCCTAGAAAACAAAACCGTGGTTTTAAAGAAATTGAAAGAAAAAAGACAGGTAGTATTCAATTGATCAAGTAAATTTAAATGAAAACGATGTGACTTTCAGTCACAGTAAGCTATTGTCATCCCATTTTTCTCCATGTGTTGTCCTTTCATAACATTTTATACCCCTGCTTCGAGGAAGAAGGGGGGTATACTATTTTACCGTGTCTGTCTGTAACTCTAATTTTCCACCTGTTAACAAAACTTATCACCAGGTTTCATTACTTGGTCCTCTATGAATTTATGTTTTTTTGTTTATCTGATAGTCAGAAAGGCTGCTACGGTGGACCTTTTTTAACATTATAACAGTATATATATTTATGCATAAGTTTTAGGAAATACAAGACTTACAATTTTATAATGTTGTCTTCAGGGCCAGATGATGCATACAGTTGTATAAGGAAAATGGCAAAAATCAGCCACTTGACAGAAGACAACAGGAGTAGATACAGGTAATTTGTTTGCTGCTTCTATGGGTTAAAGATTTATATGTGTTGTAATATTAAGATGAATAGAACTAGATTAAAAAGACTATAAATAACGGTCTTTTAAGATTCATTTTTTTATTTCAGCGCAGCCAGATTGTTCAGTATTGGATAATTGGATGAATATCAAGTTAAGGAGTGTCCATAAAGGTCAATGTGTTGGGGTATTAATTATATTAATTTTATGTTTTAAATGATGGTCTTCTTACTGCTGTCGGACCTATTTAATAGAACCATTTAGCACAAACAACTTTTAAAGTAGTTCATTCATTTCGATCCGATCATACTTTTTAACAAATGCTTTTATTCTTTTTAAGACTTTATTTACAGTTTAGTTGACTAAAGTCTAATACAATTTAATTTCTTTATATCTTTTGTCTTGAACACATTTATAAATAAAAAAATAACATAATATTGATATTTTTCATTCTTTGTTCAGTTTACTGGTAGAGAAGATGATGTAGTAGTAATTCTTGGAATTTATGACTAAGCCAAAATTCTGATCTCACAAAAGACATGCCAAAACCATATGAGGAATTTTGGCGGCATATTAATAATATGGGAAGAGTTTTTTGTTATTAACAGATTATTTTTATTTATGAGAATAAACAAGTTTTCTACTGGGACAATGTACAATTATGGCCTTTAATGAAGGTAATATCTATTATTATTAAATCAAGAAAGGGTTATTTTTCAGAGGTCCGCAGAACCAAGAAAAAATAACTCTTTTGAGAATGTTACCTGAAGTAAATTAAAGGCCATAACTGAATTATCATACTGAACTAAACACGAACAAGAACATGCAGAGTGTGTAGTCATAAATGAGTAACCTTGGCATACTTTTGCATGGCAAACAAATAACTAGTTATTTTCAAATTGTTTAATTTGGTGTTCTTTGGCACATTGAACAAATAACTCAGTTATTTTGTCTACGTGCAAATTCCCAGACAGTTATATTACCCATGTGAAGTTTTGAGCAAAAAAATAGTTATTGCTCGTTATATCTAATTTATTTATGTACTGGTTTCCATAGTAAAAAATAATAATATATATTCTTCTTGTACACAAATTAAAGATAGATGTAATTAGATTTAATGGTGTCAGCATAACACTTGTGACACAACCCCAGAGTTTAGACAATCAACATATTTTTTCAATAATTTATATACTTTGCAACATATTAAATGAATGTTTCTCCTTTATTTAGGAACAAGAAAATTAAAGAACCAACTCAAGATGAGGCTAAAGTTTACAAAAAAAAAAATTTTGATAACTGCAACAAAGAATATGATAGGAACATTTTGTGTTCCAATCACTGCATTACAGTTGGCAATTAGAGAAGTTAACACCCAATATGTTAACTATCTAATTGAGTTTTTAAGAGCCTTACTTAAAAATGTCTGTGATGTGCCATTTCCTCCAGCATCAGGATTGGTGTACAGTCCAGTAACCTCTATTGAAGAATTGGAACAGGTGAACATAAAGATAGAAACATTTTTTGGCAACTATTGCCTGCTGGTGTGCTTAAATTTCCCTTCCCAAGTATCTTCCGACCAGGTATGGACAATTTAAATTGTAATAATTTAAAATATTTATAACATTAGTTTTATAGGAACATGCACCACAAAAGGCCAAAATTATGAACTTTCACACGGAGGTTTTGCAAATAGCGGCATACTTGAGATAGATATGTCACGAAATAACTGTGGCCCAAGAAATAGAATTAATAATTTCAGTTATTAAAGACTGTGATCTAAAAAATTTCTGACATACAAGAAACTCTGGAATTTAATTAAATACTATGAATAATGGCACACAAACAGTTCAACAATTAACAGTATGTTATGTTATTGTTATGTGGTGTTCTCAGTTGCTGCATTTCATTTTGTGTTTGGAGGCCTTTCTGTAGGGTTTTGTTTAGCAGAGGGAAATTAATTAAAGTATCACACAAACACGATGTTCTGATTTTGATATGTAAACAAATCCATGTTATAATTCCAATGTATTTAGTTCATGCATTCATAAAGTGTCGGATTCATTAAATGTAAACAGCTAACTAAAAAAATCTACCTGTTATTTGTTATCCATAATTGTAGGAACTGTTAATAAAGCATTTATGTTTAAAATGAATTCTAAGATTTACATGTTTTATCATACAACCATTAAATTATTTCTCTCATAAACCTAACAATATGACACTAAGATGGTACGTGGAACAGCCATACACTAGCACACATTTACATGCCTGTTGAACAAGATGAAGAAAGAACCAATAAAATTCCCAGAAATTAAATCAAGAAAAATGTCAGAAAGTCAGGACAACGAAAAGCCAGTCGTTCCAAGAATAGGGGCAAAAAAGATATTCTATATGAGTGTTCTATTATTATTATTATTTTTTTTTTTTGGTAACTGAACTTTACATGGAAATTAAGTGTCCCATATTAATTAGTAAATAAATTAACTTTCACACAGTGTTTTGATGACATGTTAATTTGTTAACTTTAATTTCAAAGTCAAATGATGGATTTTCTTCTTATAAATTCAGTGCATTTATAAATGGAAACATTGACTTTTGAGAAATTCTTTCTAAGAAGCTGGCTTAGGTTTCATATTTTAGATATGTATTTTGGCCAAAATATGTATAGCACAAAACAAAAAAAAATATTGAACACATATTTGTACATGACAAAATGTCAGAAATTTTCAGTCATATTTTTTGTAAATTTTGAAGTATGTTAATAAATATTTTATTTATCACAATTTTTTTAAAAGCAGGAAAAAACAACAAAAAAACTTGATTTTGACAGTTTTACTGAGTTTGATTTGGTACTTTTTAAGTTTTGCAGCAATAGTGGAAACTCAAAAATTACAAGCAGCTGTATAACATTGATTAAATACGAACGAAAACAATCATCCACACGTGATTTTTTTATCTTGATTTCACAAAATGCAGCTGTTGAATAAATTATATATTTGGCCAGATTTCACAGAGGGAAAATCCGGGTTATAATATGGTGAATGTCGGGCGTGCAGGGAAAAAATTTTTGTAACAGTTTTCTCAGCAACTACTAATAACATTCTCTTGAAATTTGGTATGCAGCATCAGCATGGCCTCCGATAATGTGAGATTCGATTTCAGGTCTGTTGCTCACCTACTTCCTGTTTAACATAATCCGGCCATTTCTGTCTTTGAAGGATTTTGTTTGTATCTTGACAGGGCAAGGATAACTAGTGACCAAGACAAAAAGAGAACTGTTCGGTGCTAAAGATATACTTTCCACGAGTGTAACAGGAGATGGAATTCTAGAACACTGATCTTATATTTATTGTGAGAATCATTTTTACTTTCATAAATCTTTCATTTATAAGGTTGTACAAAGTACTAATTTGTTTGTATCTTAGGTTGAACAAATAACTGTGATTATAAGAAATGTTTAATATTGGGAAATGATATAATTTTTTTTATCTGTGATAGTCAAAACATGGCAATTGGGGTTTATTACAGTGATTTATTAAATATATTTTAAACTTAAAATGTGAGTATCAGATGACAATTTTATAAAAATAGAATAATGAGTTTTTATTGATGTAACCAAAAAACACAATAGATTCATTAATTTACTGAAGAATCACATTTTTTTACAGTCAGCAAAAACAGTGCAATCAGTGACAGAAAAAGCACATCAAAGAAATCAGAATATAAACCTTCATTGTAAAGGTATATCTTGATTAATTACACCTCATATTAAAATGCTGGATTTTGATTGGTCAAAAGACAGTGTATTTTTTGCACATTTCCTGATTTTTACCACCTGCAAGGAAATTTGAATAACTTTTTGCACACTTGGGTATTCAGCAAAAATATACCCTCTGCTAAAAATTTACATTAGCATATAATATTCCCACAAAAACTCATTTGGAAGGTTTTTACTTTTACTTTTAGTAAATGTAACATGCAATCTCAGAAACAGAGGCTACACATCTTCTTACGTTAGAATTTACCTCTGCCACACAAGAAATTGAGCTTCTCCCATATTAATTGATTTGTTAGTCTCCATTAAATAGTATTAAACAAAACAAACTGATATAGGTTAAAAAAATGTAAACATAGATAATGGTTTTCATGTTTATTTTCAAGATTATCTATTAAAGTTGTTTATTGCCTGCGATGTCCATAATAAACAAATCTTTTAAACTAATCTACTTTTCAAATTCAGATTAAAATTCGCTTAACTATGGTAAAAAATTATTGTGCAGAGTGCAAGACTAAATTTTCTGGGTATATCTACAATTTGGACTGATTAGTGGGCAAAGCTTTAGCTTGTGTGACAGAGGTGATATCCTTAGCATAGTGTTACAGAGTATGGAACTGAGCAGATATAACCTCGGCTCTGGAGGATGCCAAACATGATCAGTCAATTTTGAAAACCAAAAATGTTCCAACATAGCTGCTAGCAGCTGTGATTCAAAGAAACAAGTGGTGTAATAGCATAGTGTTACAGAGTATGGAATTGAGAGGATATAACCTTGGCTCTGCAGGATGTGAAACCTGATCAGTCAGTTTTGAAAAAATGTTCCAACATAGCTGCTGGCTGCTGTGATTCAAAGAAACAAGTGGTCTAATATCATGATATATGTGTTCAATATGATTCATCAACATTTTAAGTGTTATTTTGTCAAGATCCCTTATACCTGTTTTACCTGAATCAATCATGCATTTGATCAATTGTAAATAAAGGAAAAATCATACAAGCAGTTGATATATTCAGCAACAAATGCAATGTGGTGATATTTTCAAAATAAAACACTATGAAACAGTTTATCATGTGCAAAGAACATACATATTTTGTCATAGACAAAGGGGAAAATTTGTAAATGTGTTGTTCTGCAGATTATATTGATTTTTTTGTAATTTTATTTACCAAGGGAAAGTGACAAAGAAAAGAAATTTCTAGAGGACAGTCTTCAACAGAATTTAATTTTGCCTCACAGGTTTGTAATTTATTATTATATAATTAAAAAGTTTTGGTTAGTAAAATTAATAGGTTTACCAGAGAAATAAGATTATGTAAAGTATTTTATTTAAAATTATTATTCTTTTATGTTACATAAAGCTGGGACCATGTCAGCAATGCTATCCCAGGACTAGGATATGTCTTAGGATGGTTTTAGGACATATCTTACTCTTATGTTTTGTTATTGAAAGTGACCTCAGGATTTAGGATAACTAGTTAGGTGTCCTAAGATGGTCTTAATATATTACTTAGAGCAAAAATTGTTCCAAAATTGTACAAGACAACATATTCGACGATAAATTCAACATATGCAATAAGAAAATTGCCAAGAACAATAAAGAAATAATTGTTTTTAAAAATCCTTAAATTTTTTTGGATATATTAGTGATGCCAAACTACTAAACAGATATAACCTTTTAATGTATATAAAAATCTTTTTAAGACACATGATCCTTAATACTTTAAAGTCGTTTTGATAAAGTAAGTAATACTCCCTGCCACCCCCACCCTGCCAAAAAAAATCCCTGAAAGTGGTTTGCAATATAAGTTGAGCACATCAACAGATTACTTGATGAGATTATGTAGTTTAACTTAGAAGTCTCGTTATACTGTCCCCTTTCAGCAGTGGGCCCTAATTAAGCTTGTCAGAGTAGTTTAACTTGGGATTTTTTTTTAATGTAGGGTATACTTGAAATTAATCTATATGGGAAAAGTTAATTGCCACATTAAAACCCAGCTAAAAATATAACTGTCCAACATGAAAAGAAAGAAAGTTGGCTTTTGTATACTTATATAATAACGTAAAAAGCTGTGTATGATTCGCATTTACGTATTGTCTGCACCCCTTTTTTGGACCAGAAAATTGCAGAAAAACTCTTATATGCATGTACAATTTACAAGTTTTCACAAAACACCTCAAGATGAAGACATCCTAGTTCGACTTGGCCGTGCTTTATAAAAAGTTTTTACTGTAATATGTAATTTATTCTCTCTTAAAATATCATTTATTTTTATAGTTTTATTCATTTCTTGTGATTGTTTGTTTGTTTGTTTGAATGGTGTTTTAACGCCACTTTCAGCAATTTTTCAGCTATTTCATGGCGTCCAGTTTTGATTGGGGGAGGAAGCCGGAGTACCCGGAGAGAACCCGTGACCTGCGGTAGGAAAACTGGCAATCTCTTGTGATTGTAATTAATAAATAAAAAATAGTTCATTGTCATATCATCTATTTTCATCGTTGTTAAAACGGATACTCACACATTTCAAAACCAAAACAATTGTCATCTTACATTTATCAATGAAAACAAAGAAAACAAAAAGATCAAATGTTTATTTTAATCCCTCAATGATTGCAATCAAAACATGAATCTTCAACAACTTATGGTTACATAACGACGCCATTTGCATTGTACACAATGCTGGTTACATATCGGCTATTTTCGTATCCGTTTTAATTTTTATATAATTAATATAATATCACTAAAAACAATTTAAGTAAAAATTAATATCATTACAACGTATACATATAGAAGTTTATAAAAGAATCATGCTAGAATAGTACAAAAATACAGCATATAACACAACAACAAAATGGCGACCACCATTGACAACTATCAACTGTAGAAAAAAACTCTATCAAGTCTGTATTTACGTATGATCTGTACCATTCCTTTCGAACTTAAAAGGAAAAGACCTTGGACAATACGACCATAATTACGGTAATTAAAATCAAACTTTTATGTTAGCATAATAGAGCATAACTTTTTTCCATAAAATATATTTGTATTTGATTTTAAATAAAAAGACAAAAATCATACTTTACCTTAGGTCATACTTTAGTTATGAATTACATTACTTTTTATTTCAAATAGGATTAATTACACTTTTTATTGCAAATAAGAAAAATTATTTAAATTTTACTTTCTTTTTTCTCAAAAAACATGTAGTTACTTTTATTTTTAAATATTTACCACAGTTTGTCTATGCATGGTCCTAAGAGAATCCTCAGTAGGTGTACCCTAAGATAGCTTCTTTGAATGCATTAAGTTAGTCCTAAAACATGTTTAAAATAATCCTAAAACTTTCAAAATATTTTAGACATTGTATGGCATAAAAATATGTTTGATAAGCGTTCATCTTCTTGTATTTTGAGCTAAAATGCAATTCCAAACTGGGGCCTTGGTGGCCACATTGTTAACGTAGTTAAGTCTACTATTGATCACATGGTATGTCAACAATGGGGTTGCGGGTGGTTCAAATCTCTGCGATAAGGAAGTACTTAACTCCAATCTTTTTCCTACTTAAGGTCAAGGGTTTTCTCCGGGTACTCTGACTTCCTTCAATAAAAAATGGATGCCACGATAAAGCTGAAATATTTCTAAAAGCAGCGTTAAAACACCATTCAAATAAACAAACAACTCCAAACTGTGCACATCATACATGTATAATTTGAATATTTGTAGTTTATCTCATGGTTATCTTGGTAGCCTAGGTGGTTTTTGTAGTTAGACATCTATTATTGTCAACACTGAGTTGGGGTTTGTAGTTTCCTATGAACAGAGTGTGCTCGACTCTAATCTTGATTTACCAAGATTGCCAGTTTTCCCACTCAAAGACAAAGGTTTTCAAGTGGCTTTAAACCCCTTTCAAACATAAACATGGTTTTCCCCTTTTTTTCTGGAAAACGGGTTATAACTAGAATTTATAAAGAACCGTTGCAATGTTATCTCTTGACGATTTTAAGATAATATGTTAAATTCTTAATCAGTATATCTCCGCATTTCGGAGTCATTATGTAGTTTCTCACAGAACCTTAGAGTCGCCTCACTTTTCACAGCCCAGTGAATTTCAATAACAGTATGTCACCTGACAATCACGTGGTCTCCCTATATAAAAGACTAAGCTCGTGCAACTTGCCTCAATTTTTCGCAGTGCCACGTTTAGAGTCGCTTTACTTTGGATATTTTACTTAAGTGTTCTTTTATTCTTTTTACTTATGGGTAATAAAAAAGGTAAGGAAAAGGATAAGAAACAGAAGGTAATCATGGTTGACGACCACCGGCTTTTCAGTGATATAAGCGATAATGAAATTGACAATTTGTGTAATAAAAGTGAAAGTAATCAGTCAAGTGCTAGTAGTGGCTTATCTACTGGAATTAGTAGCACGAATATTTTTTCTGAAATTGTTACGTCGTCGACTTCCGTTTCTTCTAACAGTTTCGTTCCTATTTACGAGGCCGTACCTTTGTACAAGGATGTAAGCGGCATGTTTAGTTCCGGTGTAAACAAAACCAGGAATACTTTTAGTGGGAATATTCCTTTAGTTAGTACTGTAAGTACATGCTTGAAGCCTATGCCCACTTTACGCTCTTATGTTTCGGCTGCCAAGGGCAGCAGTAAACAAGTAAGTTTCGCTCCAGATGTTGATTTATACGAATTTTCGGAGCCAGAAGTAAATTGTAGTGGGGAACGTCAAATGCCCCGTTTCACTAGCAGGCAGAATGCTCCTAATGTTAGTTTTTTAAAAGAGGAACGTCAAAAGCCTCAGTTTCTAGTAAATAACGAGGGACGTCAAACACCTCGCCTTTGTCATAGCTCGGAATATGTTGATTACCCTAGCTTATCGGTAGGTGGGTTCTCGGATAATACTAATTTTCGAATGCCTGTTGAGGAGGACTGTATTACAGTACCTGTTTACAAACAGCCTAGGTTTAGTCCTAGTAGTTCAGTCTCTTATGATGTCAATAATAATAAAGAATATCTTGGGGGTTTTAAGAGGAGTAATAATAATTTTATTCCTGAAGTTCCACATAAAGTGTCTAGGTATGAAAATTTTAGTGTGACTTTTGATAATGAGGGTTGTGATAGAGACCCACAGCTTTATGATGCTGATAATGCATTCAATGATATTAATGAGTTGGGTTGTAGAAACTCAGGTATGAGATCAGCTAATTATGAGCAGACTGCTCTTAATGTTGATGGGGTGTATGACCCAGATTTGAATATTCCAGATTTTGTTAGTTCTTCAGAGGCTGGTGTAGAGCAGTCTGAAACTATGCAGTTTACAACAGATTTTGATGATCTTCAGTATGGGGGAAGTGAAAAAATGTCTCCTCCCATTTTAGATTGCATTGCTTCTCAGCTTAATTTAGTTTCTATCAAAAAACCACTAGTGGAGAAATTGGATAAGATTTTTGAAAAATATCCAAGGCCAGAGAATGTTAAATACCTGGCTGTACCAAAGGTAAATGAAGAGATTTGGTTAGATCTGGGACGCTTCCCAAGATCTAATGATCTTTCTTTGCAACTTATTCAGAAATACCTTATTGGGGGTATGTATGCAATCTCCTCAGTTTTAAACGAGGTAGTAACAGCAAGGCAGAATGGTGATAAAATGACACTTGATTTGAAAGGTATTCATGAAAAATTAGTAAATGCATCTAGTTTGTTGGGATATAGCTCTTATGAGCTAAGTATGAAACGTAGGGTATTATTGAAACCCTACATGTCTCCATCGTACAAAAATATTTGTAAACCATCTCTGCCTTTGACCGATTTACTGTTTGGTGATAATTTGCCACAAACTGTGGAAACCATTACAAAAGGTAACAAACTAGTAAATAAAGTAATGAGTAGGGGATCTGAAAAGTTGTTTACTAGAAGTAGTAACAGAGGAACTTATGCAACAACTAAAAGAAGGTTTGGCATGCATAATTGGAGAGGTAGAGGTACTTTTAATAATAGATTTTCAAATTATCAGTCCAGGAGATATGGATCAACTGGTGGCCAACCTATGCACAGGATGAATTCAGCCTCGGTATCAAAAAACTCATCGATTTTAGCTACCCAAAACAAGTAATTCCACAGGTTAGTAGTGTGGGTAAGGTTGCAAAGTTTTATGAGACATGGGCTGGGTTATCCTCAGATCCTTGGATTTTACAAACTGTTTTGGGATACAAGATTGAATTTATATTTACTCCTGTACAAAAAATTTTGCCTAAGTTACCAGTTTGGTCTGTTTTTCAAAAGGAGCTGATTTCTACAGAAATAAATAAATTATTGGAAAAAGGGGCAATTGTAAAAGTAGAACCAGTACCTGGTCAATTTGTTTCAAATTTATTCTTGGTAGAAAAAAGAACAGGTGGTTTTAGACCTGTTATTAATTTACGAAATTTAAACAAGTTTGTACAGTATTTCCATTTTAAAATGGAGACTATTGAAACTGTGAAAAGTTTGATTCAACCAGGAGATTTTCTTTGTTCTCTCGATATGACAGATGCCTATTTTTCTTTTTTGATCAATTCTGATCATCGCAAGTACTTGCGTTTTGAATGGGATAATGTGTTGTATGAATTTGTGTGTCTTTGTTTTGGTTTGAAATCAGCTCCTAGAATTTTTACAAAAATGGTAAAAGTTCCCCTTTCCTATTTACGTTCTTTAGGCGTGAGAATATCTGCTTACATAGATGATTCAATTATTGCAGGAGAAGATGTAAATTCTTGTCTTAAAAATACTGTCGTTACTAGACAAATTTTGGAAAATTTAGGTTTCACTATTAATAATGAGAAGTCACAATTCATTCCATCTCAGGTTATTGTATATTTAGGTTTTTTATGGGATACTAAACTCATGAGAATATCCCTTCCAAGGGAAAAGATTGAAAAAATTTTGAATTTCAGTGTTTATATTATTAATAAGAATAAAATAACTATTCGTAAGTTGGCAAGTCTTATAGGCTTGTATGTTTCATCTTTCCCAGCTGTCCTGTTGGGACCTTTTTACTATAGAAAATTGGAAAAAATTAAAACAGCTGGTTTGAAAGAGTACAATTCCTATGATCAATATATTTATTTATGTGATGAGGCTAAAAAAGAAATTTCTTGGTGGGTTCAAAATTTAGAAAAGTATAATGGAAGACATATTAAAGAACCTCCAATTTTTAAGACTTAGTTTTGTGATGCGAGTCTCTCAGGATGGGGATCTTGGTGCGATTTTCATTTTGTTCATGGAGAATGGAATGAAATGGATCGTAAATTTCATATAAATTATTTGGAGTTGAAAGCTGTTTGGTTAGCACTTCAATATTTCATTCATTCGCTTTCCAGCGTTCATATAGCAATCAAAACAGATAATTCTACTGTGGTAGCTTATATTAACAATTTAGGTGGAATTAGATCAGAAACTTTAAATGAGTTGAGTAAACAGATATGGTCTTGGTGTGTGGATAAGGATATTTATATTACAGCATTTCATATTCCTGGAAAGGATAATGTTCAAGCTGATTTGTTGTCTAGAATCTGTAACAATAGAACAGAATGGTCTCTTAATGACTCAGTTTTTTCTTGTTTAAAAGATGAATTTAATTTAGAATTAGATTTGTTTGCCTCGAGGTTCAATAAAAAGTTACAAAAGTTTGTTTCATGGGGCCCAGATGTTGAAGCTTTTGCAGTAAACGCTTTCTCACTAGATTGGAGTACATTAAATTGTAATTTGTATGCATTTCCTCCTTTTTCTATTATTGGCAGACTTCTGGACAAAGTCAGCAGAGAACGACCAAACATGTTATTGATAGCACCTTATTGGCCAACACAAGCATGGTTTCCCACTTTGTTGAATTTGATAAAAAGCAAACCTATACGACTGCCAGTGTCCCCAGATCTGGTTCGGTCATCTCTGGATTACACAGTACACCCTCTATGGGAACGTTTACATCTGACCGCATGGCATATTTGAGGAATAATTTATTAAGTGAAGGTTTTTCCTCCGATTCCTCGGATATCATATGTGCTTCTTGGAGGGACAGTACTTGTAAACAGTATCAATGTGCATGGAAATTATGGGTCGTTTGGTGTCAATGTAATTCAATTTCACCAATATCAGCATCTGTTCATGATATAGTAAATTTTTTAGCTCCTCAATATAAAGAGGGAAAATCATACAGTATATTGAACACTTATAGATCATCAGTCTCAAGTGTGCATAGACCTATTGACAATGTACCAGTGGGTAAACATCATCTTGTAGTTAGATTTTTTAAAGGTCTAGCTTTTTTAAGGCCATCTAGACCAAGATATTCTATTACCTGGGATGTACAAAAAGTTTTGATGTATTTAAAATCTCTATGGCCATTGGAAGAATTAAGTCTAAAAATGTTGTCTTTTAAGTTGGTAGCCTTATTGGCCCTATCAACTGCTGAACGTTCACAAACGTTAAAATTCCTAGATATTTCAAAAATGACTCATGGTAAGGATGACATTACTTTCTGGCTGGATAAGTTGACTAAAACAGATAAGCCAGGTAAATTTAGATCCGTAGTTGTACGGGCTGCGAGTAATGATTCGCCTGTGTGTGGTGTACAGACTTTAAATTTTTACATTAAGTATACTGAAGGATTAAGGAAATCCTCTCAATTATTTATCTCGTATAAAAAGCCACATTTGGCTGTTTCTTCGCAAACACTTGCTAGATGGCTTATATCAGTTTTGTATCTTGCAGGCATAGACACTTCCACATTTAGAGGACACAGTTTTAGGTCTGCTACAACTACACACAGTTTCAATAATGGTAGTTCTGTCAAGGACATTATGAAATTAGCCTCTTGGAAAAATGCATCAACATTTAAACGGTTTTATTTAAAGCCAGTTATGGAAAAGTGACATTAACATTTTGTGAGAATTTGTGTTATGATACATTTATTTCCAATATTAACAGATTAATGTTTTCAGAAAATAAATATATAGTGTACTTGTGTTTTTTATATTCAGACTGTCTTCGATATATTAGTACATCTTTGAAGGCTACATAATGACTCCGAAATGCGGAGATATACTGATTAAGAATTCAAAAATCACACAAGTTTGTATAAATGCAGTGTGATTAGAATTCTTAAGAAGTATATTGAAGCATGAAGGAGTCATTGCCCACCCTTTCTGATTGTCTCCCTTCCCTTGTTTTATCTCGGACAGTCTGTATGTTCCACTGCTCAAATTGAGGCAAGTTGCACGAGCTTAGTCTTTTATATAGGGAGACCACGTGATTGTCAGGTGACATACTGTTATTGAAATTCACTGGGCTGTGAAAAGTGAGGCGACTCTAAGGTTCTGTGAGAAACTACATAATGACTCCTTCATGCTTCAATATACTTCTTAAGAATTCTAATCACACTGCATTTATACAAACTTGTGTGATTTTTGAATTTTGTCTGGAACAGAGAAGTTATGATTGAAGCAACTTTTCTTTAAAATGTTTCGTTAAATGTAAATTTGATAATGTTCTATTGCTTATTTTGTAGCAACACATCAGGAAGACAAATGATCTGGAAGAAGTATCAGAAATAAAGAAACAAAACCGGGTATCAGAACTGCCAAAACCAACTGGTTTTATTGTTGTGTATAATTAACTTGAATTGTTTATTTTGGCCTAAAACAGTATTTGTCTTAATGGAAATAGCAGATACAATAAATAGTTTTAACATTTTCCACATTTGATATATTGTTACTGTAGGTAATACATTTTAATTACTGCACTTTAAGCATATGTGAAAATTTAATCAGAATATCGATCTTATTTACAGAAACAAAACCCTAGTATGAAATTTCAAAGCCATGGCTAACATACAAATCCCTTTCACATATGTCAACAACACTAATAATATAACATAAACAATATAAGAAAACCTATCTGAACAAGTGTGTAATATCAGGTGTTCCAGAAGGTGACCATATACTTGCATAGTGGTATATTTCCTCTGGCTACATACAAATTTATGTTGGTGATATTTTTTATCTTTTACAAATAGTACATTTTCCATTTGAATGTGATGTTTGATATATGATGTTTGCCATTCAACTCATCATTTAACTTTAAGTAATTTTAAATGATTTCAGTTGGTTTTCTGTGTTCTTTTTATCATAATGTTTTAAGTAATATTTTGTTCCTTTAAATTTTTTAATTTGGTAATTAATTTATGTTCTGTTATATGTATTCTAGGAATTGAAAGACCAATTAGAAAAAAGCAAAGAAGAAATTGACATCTTAAATGATGAGACGCTACAACTAAAGATGATCAGATCAGATCCAGAAATCAGGTATTTATTTTTCATATAATTGACAATTATCTGTATATGTTCTTTTCACTATGTGTAACATGCTCGTCTGAATGTTTAACGAAATTGATAAAAAAAAAAGCAAAGAAGAAAACTTTTGATCATCAATTCGCCTCCAAATTATTCTACATGATTGTATGATAATAATTTTACAGACACATTTAATAATTTTATATCTATGTTTCAGAGGTTATTATGCCCCTGCTCGACAGTTGGGTGTATATAGTGGTCCTCATGTCTGTCTATCCGTTCTTCCATCCGTCCGTCCGTCCGTCCGTCCGTCCGTCCACATTTGGTTTCAGGATGATAATTCAAAAAATTTACATCCGATTTGAATGAAATTTTAGGATATTGTTATATATCAGGATGGTAAGAAGCCTATCGATTTTGGGGGAAATCCGTCAAATTTCAAGGTCACAGTCCACGAAAAACATTAGAAATTTTAACAAAAAAGTTGTTTCCGGACAATAACTCAAAAAGTTTGCATGTGATTTGAATGAAACTTTGGGATATTGTTATATATCAGGTTGTTAAGAAGCCTATCGATTTTGGGGGAAATCCATCAAATTTTTAGGTCGCAGTCCGCAAAAACTTTAAAAATTTTTAGAAAAAAATTGTTTCTGGACAATAACTCAAAAAGTTTGCATCTGATTTGAATGAAACTGTGGGATATTGTTATATATTATGTTGGTAAGAAGCCTATCCATTTTGGGGGAAATTTGTCAAATTTCAAGGTCAGAGTCCACGAAAAACAAGAGCGGGGGTATCAGTGATCGCTAGATCGACTTTGTCTAGTTTTATATTTGTTTCTTTGAATGTTGTTTAACGCCACTTTCAGCAATTTTTCAGCTATATTATGGTGTCCAGTTTTTATGGAATTTCTCCAGGTACTGCAGCTTCCTCCCTAATAAAAACTGGTATAGCTGAAAAATTGCTGAAAGTGGCATTAAAAACCATTCAAACAAACAAAAACGATCGATGCAAAATACAGATCATATGGACAATATGGCAGCTATATGAGAAAGACAATTTAATATAAAAAATTCATGCCAAATTGTCTTTCCAATTTTTTATTGTACAAGTAGATGTCCAAATCAGCATAAATAATGGCAGTAGGCTGGATTGATGTGCCTCTCTACACCATCTGTCATCATGGTTTGATGTGCCTGTAATCACCATTTCTCATCATGGTTTGATATGCCTCTCAAAACCATCTGTCATAATGGTTTGATATGCCTCTCTACACCATCTGTCATCATGGTTTGATGTGCCTGACTTCACAATCAGTCATTATTGTTTGTTGTGCCTGACTTCATCATCTGTCATCATTGTTTGATGTGCCTGACTACACCATCTGTCATCATGGTTTGATGTAACTGACTACACCATCAGTCATCATGGTTTGATGTGCCTGACTACACCATCTGTCCTCATGGTTTGATGTACCTGTCTACACCATCTGTCATCATGGTTTGATGTGCCTGACTACACCCACTGTCCTCATGGTTTGATGTACCTGTCTACACCATCTGTCATCATGGTTTGATGTGCCTGACTACACCATCTGTCATCGTGGGTTGATGTGCCTGACTTCACCATCTGTCTTCATGGGTTGATGTAACTGACTACACCATCTGTCTTCATGGTTTGATGTGTCTCACTTCACCACTTGTCATCATGGTTTAATGTGCCTGACTACAAAATCTCTCATCATGGTTTGATGTGCTTGACTACACCATCTTTCATCATGGTTTGAAGTGCCTGACTACACCATCTGTCGTCATTGTTTGATGTGCCTGACTTCACCATCTGTCATCATGGGTTGATGTAACTGACTACACCATCTATCATCATGATTTGATGTACCTGTCGTCACCATCTGTCATCATGGTTTGATGTGCCTCTCTACACCATCTATCATCATGGTTTGATGTGCCTGTCTTCACCATCTGTCATCATGGTTTGATGTGCCTCTCTTCACCATCTTTCATCATGGTTTGATGTGCCTAACTCACCATTTGTCATCATGGTTTGTTGTGCCTGACTTCACAATCTGTCATCATGGTTTGTTGTGCCTGACTTCACCATCTGTCATAATGGTTTTAATGTGCCTGACTACACCATCTGTCATCATGGTTTGATGTAACTGACTACACCATCTGTCATCATGGTTTGATGTGCCTGTCTACACCATCTGTCATCATGGTTTGATGTGCCTGACTACACCATCTGTCATCACGGTTTGATGTACCTGTCTTCACCATCTGTCATCATGGTTTGTTGTGCCTGACTTCACAATCTGTCATCATGGTTTGTTGTGCCTGACTTCACCATCTGTCATAATGGTTTGATGTGCCTGACTACACCATCTGTCATCATGGTTTGATGTAACTGACTACACCATCTGTCATCATGGTTTGATTTGCCTGTCTACACCATCTGTCATCATGGTTTGATGTGCCTGTCTACACCATATTCATCATGGTTTGATTAGCCTGACTACACCATCTGTCATCATGGTTTGATGTACCTAACTCACCATCTGTCATTATGGTTTGTTATGCTTGTCTTCACCATCTGTCATAATGGTTTGATATGCCTGACTACACAATCTCTCATCATGGTTTGATGTGCCTCTCTACACCATCTGTCATCATGGTTTGATGTGCCTGTCTTCACCATCTGTCGTCTTGGTTTGATGTGCCTGACTCACAATATGTCATCATGGTTTGTTGTTCCTGACTTCACCATCTGTCAAAATGGTTTGATGTGCCTGACTTCACCATCTGTCATCATGGTTTGATTGTCCTGACTTCACCATCTGTCATCATCTTTGATGAGCCTGACTACACGATCTGTCATCATGGGTTGATGTCCCTGACTACACCATCAGTCATCATGGTTTGTTGTTCCTGACTTCACCATCTGTCATCATGGTTTGTTGTGCTGACTTCACAATCAGTCATAATGGTTTGATGTGCCTTACTTCACCATCTGTCATCATGGTATGATTGTCCTGACTTCACCATCTGTCATCATCTTTGATGTGCCTGACTACACCATCAGTCATCATGGTTTGATGTGCCTGACTACACCATCTGTCATCATGGTTTGATGTACCTGTCTTCACCATCTGTCATTGTGGTTTGATGTGCCTCTCTACACCATCTGTCATCATGGTTTGATGTGCCTGTCTTCACCATCTGTCATCATGGTTTGATGTGCCTCTCTACACCATCTGTCATCATGGTTTGATGTGCCTCTCTACACCATCTGTCATCATGGTTTGGTGTGCCTGTCTTCACCATCTGTCATCATGGTTTGATGTAACTGACTCAGCATCTGTCATCATGGTTTGTTGTGCCTGACATCACCATCTGTCATCATGGTTTGATGTGCCTGACTTCTCCATCTGTCATCATGGTTTGATTGTCCTGACTACACCATCTGTCATCATGGTTTGATGTACCTGTCTTCACCATCTGTCATCTTGGTTTGATGTGCCTCTCTACACCATCTGTCATCATGGTTTGATGTGCCTGACTCACAATCTGTCATCATGGTTTGTTGTTCCTGACTTCACAATCTGTCATCATGGTTTGATGTGCCTGACTTCACCATCTGTCATCATCTTTGATGAGCCTGACTACACCATCTGTCATCATGATTTGATTGTCCTGACTTCACCATCTGTCATCATCTCTGATGAGCCTGACTACACCATCTGTCATCATCTTTGATGAGCCTGACTACACCATCTGTCATCATGGTTTGATGTGCCTGACTACACCATCTGTCATCATGGTTTGATGTGCCTGACTACACCATCTGTCATCATGGGTTGATGTCCCTGACTACACCATCAGTCATCATGGTTTGATGTGCCTGACTACACCATCTGTCATCATGGTTTGATGTACCTGTCTTCACCATCTGTCATCATGGTTTAATGTGCCTCTCTACACCATCTGTCATCATGGTTTGATGTGCCTGTCTTCACCATCTGTCATCATGGTTTGATGTGCCTCTCTACACCATCTGTCATCATGGTTTGTTGTGCCTGACTTCACCATCTGTCATCATCTTTGATGAGCCTGACTACACGATCTGTCATCATGGGTTGATGTGCCTGACTACACCATCTGTCATCATGGTTTGTTGTGCCTCACTTCACCATCTGTCATCATGGTTTGATGTACCTAACTCACCATCTGACATCATGGTTTGTTGTGCTTGTCTTCACCATCTCTCATCATGGTTTGATGTGCTTCTCTTCACCATCTGTCATCATCATTTGATGTGCCTCTCTACACCATCTGTCATCATGGTTTGATGTGCCGGTCTTCACCATCTGTCATCTTGGTTTGATGTGCCTCTCTACACCATCTGTCATCATGGTTTGATGTGCCTGACTCACAATCTGTCATCATGGTTTGTTGTTCCTGACTTCACCATCTGTCATCATGGTTTGTTGTGCTGACTTCACAATCAGTCATCATGGTTTGATGTGCCTTACTTCACCATCTGTCATCATGGTATGATTGTCCTGACTTCACCATCTGTCATCATCTTTGATGAGCCTGACTACATGATCTGTCATCATGGTTTGATGTGCCTGACTACACCATCAGTCATCATGGTTTGTTGTGCCTGACTAAACCATCTGTCATCATGGTTTGATGTACCTGTCTTCACCATCTGTCATCGTGGATTGATGTGCCTCTCTACACCATCTGTCATCATGGTTTGATGTGCCTGTCTTCACCATCTGTCATCATGGTTTGATGTGCCTGACTCAGCATCTGTCATCATGGTTTGATGTGCCTGACTTCTCCATCTGTCATCATGGTTTGATTGTCCTGACTTCACCATCTGTCATCATCTTTGATGAGCCTGACTACACGATCTGTAATCATGGGTTGATGTCCCTGACTACACCATCAGTCATCATGGTTTGATGTGCCTGACTACACCATCTGTCATCATGGTTTGATGTACCTGTCTTCACCATCTGTCATCATCATTTGATGTGCCTCTCTACACCATCTGTCATCATGGTTTGATGTGCCTGACTCACAATCTGTCATCATGGTTTGTTGTTCCTGACTTCACAATCTGTCATCATGGTTTGATGTGCCTGACTTCACCATCTGTCATCATGATTTGATTGTCCTGACTTCACCATCTGTCATCATCTTTGATGAGCCTGACTACACGATCTGTCATCATGGGTTGATGTCCCTGACTACACCATCAGTCATCATGGTTTGATGTGCCTGACTTCACCATCTGTCATCATGGTTTGATGTGCCTCTCTACACCATCTGTCATCATGGTTTGATGTGCCTGTCTTCACCATCTGTCATCATGGTTTGATGTGCCTCTCTACACCATCTGTCATCATGGTTTGATGTTCCCGACTCAGCATCTGTCATCATGGTTTGTTGTGCCTGACTTCACCATCTCTCATCATGGTTTGATGTGCTTCTCTTCACCATCTGCCATCATCATTTGATGTGCCTCTCTACACCATCTGTCATCATGGTTTTTTGTTCCTGACTTCACCATCTGTCATCATGGTTTGTTGTGCTGACTTCACAATCAGTCATCATGGTTTGATGTGCCTTACTTCACCATCTGTCATCATGGTATGATTGTCCTGACTTCACCATCTGTCATCATCTTTGATGAGCCTGACTACACAATCTGTCATCATGGTTTGATGTGCCTGACTACACCATCAGTCGTCATGGTTTGATGTGCCTGACTACACCATCTGTCATCATGGTTTGATGTACCTGTCTTCACCATCTGTCATCGTGGTTTGATGTGCCTCTCTACACCATCTGTCATCATGGTTTGATGTGCCTGTCTTCACCATCTGTCATCATGGTTTGATGTGCCTCTCTACACCATCTGTCATCATGGTTTGATGTGCCTGACTCAGCATCTGTCATCATGGGTTGATGTGCCTGACTACACCATCTGTCATCATGGTTTGTTGTGCCTCACTTCACCATCTGTCATCATGGTTTGATGTACCTAACTCACCATCTGACATCATGGTTTGTTGTGCTTGTCTTCACCATCTCTCATCATGGTTTGATGTGCTTCTCTTCACCATCTGTCATCATCATTTGATGTGCCTCTCTACACCATCTGTCATCATGGTTTGATGTGCCTGTCTTCACCATCTGTCATCTTGGTTTGATGTGCCTCTCTACACCATCTGTCATCATGGTTTGATGTGCCTGACTCACAATCTGTCATCATGGTTTGTTGTTCCTGACTTCACCATCTGTCATCATGGTTTGTTGTGCTGACTTCACAATCAGTCATCATGGTTTGATGTGCCTTACTTCACCATCTGTCATCATGGTATGATTGTCCTGACTTCACCATCTGTCATCATCTTTGATGAGCCTGACTACATGATCTGTCATCATGGTTTGATGTGCCTGACTACACCATCAGTCATCATGGTTTGTTGTGCCTGACTACACCATCTGTCATCATGGTGTGATGTACCTGTCTTCACCATCTGTCATCGTGGATTGATGTGCCTCTCTACACCATCTGTCATCATGGTTTGATGTGCCTGTCTTCACCATCTGTCATCATGGTTTGATGTGCCTGACTCAGCATCTGTCATCATGGTTTGTTGTGCCTGACATCACCATCTGTCATCATGGTTTGATGTGCCTGACTTCTCCATCTGTCATCATGGTTTGATTGTCCTGACTTCACCATCTGTCATCATCTTTGATGAGCCTGACTACACGATCTGTCATCATGGGTTGATGTCCCTGACTACACCATCAGTCATCATGGTTTGATGTGCCTGACTACACCATCTGTCATCATGGTTTGATGTACCTGTCTTCACCATCTGTCATCATGGTTTGATGTGCCTCTCTTCACCATCTGTCATCATCATTTGATGTGCCTCTCTACACCATCTGTCATCATGGTTTGATGTGCCTGACTCACAATCTGTCATCATGGTTTGTTGTTCCTGACTTCACAATCTGTCATCATGGTTTGATGTGCCTGACTTCACCATCTGTCATCATGATTTGATTGTCCTGACTTCACCATCTGTCATCATCTTTGATGAGCCTGACTACACGATCTGTCATCATGGGTTGATGTCCCTGACTACACCATCAGTCATCATGGTTTGATGTGCCTGACTTCACCATCTGTCATCATGGTTTGATGTGCCTCTCTACACCATCTGTCATCATGGTTTGATGTGCCTGTCTTCACCATCTGTCATCATGGTTTGATGTGCCTCTCTACACCATCTGTCATCATGGTTTGATGTTCCTGACTCAGCATCTGTCATCATGGTTTGTTGTGCCTGACTTCACCATCTCTCATCATGGTTTGATGTGCTTCTCTTCACCATCTGCCATCATCATTTGATGTGCCTCTCTACACCATCTGTCATCATGGTTTGATGTGCCTGACTCACAATCTGTCATCATGGTTTGTTGTTCTTGACTTCACCATCTGTCATCATGGTTTGTTGTGCTGACTTCACAAACAGTCATCATGGTTTGATGTGCCTTACTTCACCATCTGTCATCATGGTATGATTGTCCTGACTTCACCATCTGTCATCATCTTTGATGAGCCTGACTACACGATCTGTCATCATGGTTTGATGTGCCTGACTACACCATCAGTCGTCATGGTTTGATGTGCCTGACTACACCATCTGTCATCATGGTTTGATGTACCTGTCTTCACCATCTGTCATCGTGGTTTGATGTGCCTCTCTACACCATCTGTCATCATGGTTTGATGTGCCTGTCTTCACCATCTGTCATCATGGTTTGATGTGCCTCTCTACACCATCTGTCATCATGGTTTGATGTGCCTGACTCAGCATCTGTCATCATGGTTTGTTGTGCCTGACATCACCATCTGTCATCATGGTTTGATGTGCCTGACTACACCATCTGTCATCATGTTTTGATGTGTCTCACTTCACCAATTGTCATCATCGTTTAATGTGCCTGACTATACAATCTGTCATCATGGTTTGATGTGCTTGACTACACCATCTTTCATCATGGTTTGAAGTGCCTGACTACACCATCTGTCATCATTGTTTGATGTGCCTGACTTCACCATCTGTCATCATGGTTTGATGTGGCTGTCTGCGCCATCTGTCATCATGGTTTGATGTGCCTGACTACACCATCTGTCATCATGGTTTGATGTACCTGTCTTCACCATCTGTCATCGTGGATTGATTTGCCTCTCTACACCATCTGTCATCGTGGTTTGATGTGCCTCTCTACACCATCTGTCATCATGGTTTGATGTGCCTGTCTTCACCATCTGTCATCATGGTTTGATGTGCCTGACTCAGCATCTGTCATCATGGTTTGTTGTGCCTGACATCACCATCTGTCATCGTGGTTTGATGTGCCTCTCTGCACCATCTGTCATCATGGTTTGATGTGCCTGTCTTCACCATCTGTCATCATGGTTTGATGTGCCTGACTCCGCATCTGTCATCATGATTTGATTGTCCTGACCTCACCATCTGTCATCATCTTTAATGAGCCTGACTACACGATCTGTCATCATGGTTTGATGTGCCTGACTACACCATCAGTCATCATGGTTTGATGTGCCTCTCTACACCATCTGTCATCATTGTTTGTTGTGCCTGTATTCACCATCTGTCATCTTGGTTTGATGTGCCTCTCTACACCATCTGTCATCATGGTTTGATGTGCCTGACTCACAATCTGTCATCATGGTTTGTTGTACCTGACTTCACAATCTGTCATCATGGTTTGATGTGCCTGACTTCACCATCTGTCATCATGATTTGATTGTCCTGACTTCACCATCTGTCATCATCTTTGATGAGCCTGACTACACGATCTGTCATCATGGGTTGATGTGCCTGACTACACCATCTGTCATCATGGTTTGTTGTGCCTCACTTCACCATCTGTCATCATGGTTTGATGTACCTAACTCACCATCTGACATCATGGTTTGTTGTGCTTGTCTTCACCATCTCTCATCATGGTTTGATGTGCTTCTCTTCACCATCTGTCATCATCATTTGATGTGCCTCTCTACACCATCTGTCATCATGGTTTGATGTGCCTGTCTTCACCATCTGTCATCTTGGTTTGATGTGCCTCTCTACACCATCTGTCATCATGGTTTGATGTGCCTGACTCACAATCTGTCATCATGGTTTGTTGTGCTGACTTCACAATCAGTCATCATGGTTTGATGTGCCTTACTTCACCATCTGTCATCATGGTATGATTGTCCTGACTTCACCATCTGTCATCATCTTTGATGAGCCTGACTACATGATCTGTCATCATGGTTTGATGTGCCTGACTACACCATCAGTCATCATGGTTTGTTGTGCCTGACTACACCATCTGTCATCATGGTTTGATGTACCTGTCTTCACCATCTGTCATCGTGGATTGATGTGCCTCTCTACACCATCTGTCATCATGGTTTGATGTGCCTGTCTTCACCATCTGTCATCATGGTTTGATGTGCCTGACTCAGCATCTGTCATCATGGTTTGTTGTGCCTGACATCACCATCTGTCATCATGGTTTGATGTGCCTGACTTCTCCATCTGTCATCATGGTTTGATTGTCCTGACTTCACCATCTGTCATCATCTTTGATGAGCCTGACTACACGATCTGTAATCATGGGTTGATGTCCCTGACTACACCATCAGTCATCATGGTTTGATGTGCCTGACTACACCATCTGTCATCATGGTTTGATGTACCTGTCTTCACCATCTGTCATCATGGTTTGATGTGCCTCTCTTCACCATCTGTCATCATCATTTGATGTGCCTCTCTACACCATCTGTCATCATGGTTTGATGTGCCTGACTCACAATCTGTCATCATGGTTTGTTGTTCCTGACTTCACAATCTGTCATCATGGTTTGATGTGCCTGACTTCACCATCTGTCATCATGATTTGATTGTCCTGACTTCACCATCTGTCATCATCTTTGATGAGCCTGACTACACGATCTGTCATCATGGGTTGATGTCCCTGACTACACCATCAGTCATCATGGTTTGATGTGCCTGACTTCACCATCTGTCATCATGGTTTGATGTGCCTCTCTACACCATCTGTCATCATGGTTTGATGTGCCTCTCTTCACCATCTGTCATCATGGTTTGATGTGCCTCTCTACACCATCTGTCATCATGGTTTGATGTTCCCGACTCAGCATCTGTCATCATGGTTTGTTGTGCCTGACTTCACCATCTCTCATCATGGTTTGATGTGCTTCTCTTCACCATCTGCCATCATCATTTGATGTGCCTCTCTACACCATCTGTCATCATGGTTTGATGTGCCTGACTCACAATCTGTCATCATGGTTTTTTGTTCCTGACTTCACCATCTGTCATCATGGTTTGTTGTGCTGACTTCACAATCAGTCATCATGGTTTGATGTGCCTTACTTCACCATCTGTCATCATGGTATGATTGTCCTGACTTCACCATCTGTCATCATCTTTGATGAGCCTGATTACACGATCTGTCATCATGGTTTGATGTGCCTGACTACACCATCAGTCGTCATGGTTTGATGTGCCTGACTACACCATCTGTCATCATGGTTTGATGTACCTGTCTTCACCATCTGTCATCGTGGTTTGATGTGCCTCTCTACACCATCTGTCATCATGGTTTGATGTGCCTGTCTTCACCATCTGTCATCATGGTTTGATGTGCCTCTCTACACCATCTGTCATCATGGTTTGATGTGCCTGACTCAGCATCTGTCATCATGGGTTGATGTGCCTGACTACACCATCTGTCATCATGGTTTGTTGTGCCTCACTTCACCATCTGTCATCATGGTTTGATGTACCTAACTCACCATCTGACATCATGGTTTGTTGTGCTTGTCTTCACCATCTCTCATCATGGTTTGATGTGCTTCTCTTCACCATCTGTCATCATCATTTGATATGCCTCTCTACACCATCTGTCATCATGGTTTGATGTGCCTGTCTTCACCATCTGTCATCTTGGTTTGATGTGCCTCTCTACACCATCTGTCATCATGGTTTGATGTGCCTGACTCACAATCTGTCATCATGGTTTGTTGTTCCTGACTTCACCATCTGTCATCATGGTTTGTTGTGCTGACTTCACAATCAGTCATCATGGTTTGATGTGCCTTACTTCACCATCTGTCATCATGGTATGATTGTCCTGACTTCACCATCTGTCATCATCTTTGATGAGCCTGACTACATGATCTGTCATCATGGTTTGATGTGCCTGACTACACCATCAGTCATCATGGTTTGTTGTGCCTGACTACACCATCTGTCATCATGGTGTGATGTACCTGTCTTCACCATCTGTCATC
The DNA here is from genome assembly GCA_944474755.1 of Limnoperna fortunei. Taxonomy (NCBI): domain Eukaryota; kingdom Metazoa; phylum Mollusca; class Bivalvia; order Mytilida; family Modiolidae; genus Limnoperna; species Limnoperna fortunei. The sequence goes on along the minus strand of OX104113.1, from coordinate 92,657,637 downwards.
GTGGATTGATGTGCCTCTCTTCACCATATGTCATCATGGTTTGATGTGCCTGTCTTCACCATCTGTCATCATGGTTTGATGTGCCTGACTCAGCATCTGTCATCATGGTTTGTTGTGCCTGACATCACCATCTGTCATCATGGTTTGATGTGCCTGACTTCTCCATCTGTCATCATGGTTTGATTGTCCTGACTTCACCATCTGTCATCATCTTTGATGAGCCTGACTACACGATCTGTCATCATGGGTTGATGTCCCTGACTACACCATCAGTCATCATGGTTTGATGTGCCTGACTACACCATCTGTCATCATGGTTTGATGTACCTGTCTTCACCATCTGTCATCATGGTTTGATGTGCCTCTCTTCACCATCTGTCATCATCATTTGATGTGCCTCTCTACACCATCTGTCATCATGGTTTGATGTGCCTGACTCACAATCTGTCATCATGGTTTGTTCTTCCTGACTTCACAATCTGTCATCATGGTTTGATGTGCCTGACTTCACCATCTGTCATCATGATTTGATTGTCCTGACTTCACCATCTGTCATCATCTTTGATGAGCCTGACTACACGATCTGTCATCATGGGTTGATGTCCCTGACTACACCATCAGTCATCATGGTTTGATGTGCCTGACTTCACCATCTGTCATCATGGTTTGATGTGCCTCTCTACACCATCTGTCATCATGGTTTGATGTGCCTGTCTTCACCATCTGTCATCATGGTTTGATGTGCCTCTCTACACCATCTGTCATCATGGTTTGATGTTCCTGACTCAGCATCTGTCATCATGGTTTGTTGTGCCTGACTTCACCATCTCTCATCATGGTTTGATGTGCTTCTCTTCACCATCTGCCATCATCATTTGATGTGCCTCTCTACACCATCTGTCATCATGGTTTGATGTGCCTGACTCACAATCTGTCATCATGGTTTGTTGTTCCTGACTTCACCATCTGTCATCATGGTTTGTTGTGCTGACTTCACAATCAGTCATCATGGTTTGATGTGCCTTACTTCACCATCTGTCATCATGGTATGATTGTCCTGACTTCACCATCTGTCATCATCTTTGATGAGCCTGACTACACTATCCTTCATCATGGTTTGATGTGCCTGACTACACCATCAGTCGTCATGGTTTGATGTGCCTGACTACACCATCTGTCATCATGGTTTGATGTACCTGTCTTCACCATCTGTCATCGTGGTTTGATGTGCCTCTCTACACCATCTGTCATCATGGTTTGATGTGCCTGTCTTCACCATCTGTCATCATGGTTTGATGTGCCTCTCTACACCATCTGTCATCATGGTTTGATGTGCCTGACTCAGCATCTGTCATCATGGTTTGTTGTGCCTGACATCACCATCTGTCATCATGGTTTGATGTGCCTCTCTACACCATCAGTCATCATGGTTTGATGTGCCTCTCTACACCATCTGTCATCATGGTTTGATGTGCCTGACTCAGCATCTGTCATCATGGTTTGTTGTGCCTGACATCACCATCTGTCATCATGGTTTTATGTGCCTGACTACACCATCTGTCATCATGTTTTGATGTGTCTCACTTCACCAATTGTCATCATCGTTTAATGTGCCTGACTATACAATCTGTCATCATGGTTTGATGTGCTTGACTACACCATCTTTCATCATGGTTTGAAGTGCCTGACTACACCATCTGTCATCATTGTTTGATGTGCCTGACTTCACCATCTGTCATCATGGTTTGATGTGGCTGTCTGCGCCATCTGTCATCATGGTTTGATGTGCCTGACTACACCATCTGTCATCATGGTTTGATGTACCTGTCTTCACCATCTGTCATCGTGGATTGATGTGCCTCTCTACACCATCTGTCATCGTGGTTTGATGTGCCTCTCTACACCATCTGTCATCATGGTTTGATGTGCCTGTCTTCACCATCTGTCATCATGGTTTGATGTGCCTGACTCAGCATCTGTCATCATGGTTTGTTGTGCCTGACATCACCATCTGTCATCGTGGTTTGATGTGCCTCTCTGCACCATCTGTCATCATGGTTTGATGTGCCTGTCTTCACCATCTGTCATCATGGTTTGATGTGCCTGACTCAGCATCTGTCATCATGATTTGATTGTCCTGACTTCACCATCTGTCTTCATCTTTGATGAGCCTGACTACACGATCTGTCATCATGGTTTGATGTGCCTGACTACACCATCAGTCATCATGGTTTGATGTGCCTCTCTACACCATCTGTCATCATTGTTTGATGTGCCTGACTCAGCATCTGTCATCATGGTTTGTTGTGCCTGACATCACCATCTGTCATCATGGTTTGATGTGCCTGACTTCTCCATCTGTCATCATGGTTTGATTGTCCTGACTTCACCATCTGTCATCATCTTTGATGAGCCTGACTACACGATCTGTCATCATGGGTTGATGTCCCTGACTACACCATCAGTCATCATGGTTTGATGTGCCTGACTACACCATCTGTCATCATGGTTTGATGTGCCTGACTCACCATCTGTCATCATGGTTTGATGTACCTGTCTTCACCATCTGTCATCATGGTTTGATGTGCCTCTCTACACCATCTGTCATCATGGTTTGATGAGCCTGACTACACGATCTGTCATCATGGTTTGATGTGCCTGACTACACCATCAGTCATCATGGTTTGATGTGCCTCTCTACACCATCTGTCATCATTGTTTGTTGTGCCTGTATTCACCATCTGTCATCTTGGTTTGATGTGCCTCTCTACACCATCTGTCATCATGGTTTGATGTGCCTGACTCACAATCTGTCATCATGGTTTGTTGTACCTGACTTCACAATCTGTCATCATGGTTTGATGTGCCTGACTTCACCATCTGTCATCATGATTTGATTGTCCTGACTTCACCATCTGTCATCATCTTTGATGAGCCTGACTACACGATCTGTCATCATGGGTTGATGTCCCTGACTACACCATCAGTCATCATGGTTTGATGTGCCTGACTACACCATCTGTCATCATGGTTTGATGTACCTGTCTTCACCATCTGTCATCATGGTTTGATGTGCCTCTCTACACCATCTGTCATGGTTTGATGTTCCTGACTCAGCATCTGTCATCATGGTTTGTTGTGCCTGACTTCACCATCTGTCATCATGGTTTGATGTGCCTCTCTACACCATCTGTCATCATGGTTTGATGTTCCTGACTCAGCATCTGTCATCATGGTTTGTTGTGCCTGACTTCACCATCTGTCATCATGGTTAGATGTGCCTGACTCACAATCTGTCATCATGGTTTGTTGTTCCTGACTTCACCATCTGTCATCATGGTTTGTTGTGCTGACTTCACAATCAGTCATCATGGTTTGATGTGCCTTACTTCACCATCTGTCATCATGGTATGATTGTCCTGACTTCACCATCTGTCATCATCTTTGATGAGCCTGACTACACGATCTGTCATCATGGTTTGATGTGCCTGACTACACCATCAGTCGTCATGGTTTGATGTGCCTGACTACACCATCTGTCATCATGGTTTGATGTACCTGTCTTCACCATCTTTCATCATGGTTTGAAGTGCCTGACTACACCATCTGTCATCATTGTTTGATGTGCCTGACTTCACCATCTGTCATCATGGTTTGATGTGGCTGTCTGCGCCATCTGTCATCATGGTTTGATGTGCCTGACTACACCATCTGTCATCATGGTTTGATGTACCTGTCTTCACCATCTGTCATCGTGGATTGATGTGCCTCTCTACACCATCTGTCATCGTGGTTTGATGTGCCTCTCTACACCATCTGTCATCATGGTTTGATGTGCCTGTCTTCACCATCTGTCATCATGGTTTGATGTGCCTGACTCAGCATCTGTCATCATGGTTTGTTGTGCCTGACATCACCATCTGTCATCGTGGTTTGATGTGCCTCTCTGCACCATCTGTCATCATGGTTTGATGTGCCTGTCTTCACCATCTGTCATCATGGTTTGATGTGCCTGACTCAGCATCTGTCATCATGATTTGATTGTCCTGACTTCACCATCTGTCTTCATCTTTGATGAGCCTGACTACACGATCTGTCATCATGGTTTGATGTGCCTGACTACACCATCAGTCATCATGGTTTGATGTGCCTCTCTACACCATCTGTCATCATTGTTTGATGTGCCTGACTCAGCATCTGTCATCATGGTTTGTTGTGCCTGACATCACCATCTGTCATCATGGTTTGATGTGCCTGACTTCTCCATCTGTCATCATGGTTTGATTGTCCTGACTTCACCATCTGTCATCATCTTTGATGAGCCTGACTACACGATCTGTCATCATGGGTTGATGTCCCTGACTACACCATCAGTCATCATGGTTTGATGTGCCTGACTACACCATCTGTCATCATGGTTTGATGTGCCTGACTCACCATCTGTCATCATGGTTTGATGTACCTGTCTTCACCATCTGTCATCATGGTTTGATGTGCCTCTCTACACCATCTGTCATCATGGTTTGATGAGCCTGACTACACGATCTGTCATCATGGTTTGATGTGCCTGACTACACCATCAGTCATCATGGTTTGATGTGCCTCTCTACACCATCTGTCATCATTGTTTGTTGTGCCTGTATTCACCATCTGTCATCTTGGTTTGATGTGCCTCTCTACACCATCTGTCATCATGGTTTGATGTGCCTGACTCACAATCTGTCATCATGGTTTGTTGTACCTGACTTCACAATCTGTCATCATGGTTTGATGTGCCTGACTTCACCATCTGTCATCATGATTTGATTGTCCTGACTTCACCATCTGTCATCATCTTTGATGAGCCTGACTACACGATCAGTCATCATGGTTTGATGTGCCTGACTACACCATCTGTCATCATGGTTTGATGTGCCTGACTACACCATCTGTCATCATGGTTTGATGTACCTGTCTTCACCATCTGTCATCATGGTTTGATGTGCCTCTCTACACCATCTGTCATGGTTTGATGTTCCTGACTCAGCATCTGTCATCATGGTTTGTTGTGCCTGACTTCACCATCTGTCATCATGGTTTGATGTGCCTCTCTACACCATCTGTCATCATGGTTTGATGTTCCTGACTCAGCATCTGTCATCATGGTTTGTTGTGCCTGACTTCACCATCTGTCATCATGGTTAGATGTGCCTGACTCACAATCTGTCATCATGGTTTGTTGTTCCTGACTTCACCATCTGTCATCATGGTTTGTTGTGCTGACTTCACAATCAGTCATCATGGTTTGATGTGCCTTACTTCACCATCTGTCATCATGGTATGATTGTCCTGACTTCACCATCTGTCATCATCTTTGATGAGCCTGACTACACGATCTGTCATCATGGTTTGATGTGCCTGACTACACCATCAGTCGTCATGGTTTGATGTGCCTGACTACACCATCTGTCATCATGGTTTGATGTACCTGTCTTCACCATCTGTCATCGTGGTTTGATATGCCTCTCTACACCATCTGTCATCATGGTTTGATGTGCCTGTCTTCACCATCTGTCATCATGGTTTGATGTGCCTCTCTACACCATCTGTCATCATGGTTTGATGTGCCTGACTCAGCATCTGTCATCATGGTTTGTTGTGCCTGACATCACCATCTGTCATCATGGTTTGATGTGCCTGACTACACTATCTGTCATCATGTTTTGATGTGTCTCACTTCACCAATTGTCATCATCGTTTAATGTGCCTGACTATACAATCTGTCATCATGGTTTGATGTGCTTGACTACACCATCTTTCATCATGGTTTGAAGTGCCTGACTACACCATCTGTCATCATTGTTTGATGTGCCTGACTTCACCATCTGTCATCATGGTTTGATGTGGCTGTCTGCACCATCTGTCATCATGGTTCGAAGTCCCTGTCTTCACCATCTGTCATGATGGTTTGATGTGCCTCTCTACACCATTTGTCATTATGGTTCTATGTGCCTCTCTACACCATCTGTCATTATGGTTTGATGTGCCTGTCTTCACCATCTGTCATCATGGTTCTATGTGCCTCTCTACACCATCTGTCATACTGGTTTGATGTGCCTGACTCACCATCTGTCATACTGGTTTGATGTGCCTGACTCACCATCTGTCATCATGGTTTGTTGTGCCTCACTACACCATCTGTCATCATGGTTTGATGTGCCTCTCTACAGCATGTCATCATGGTTTGATGTGCCTCACTACACCATCTGTCATCATGGTTAGATGAGCCTTACTTCACCATCTGTCATCATGGTTTGATGTGCCTGACTACACCATCTGTCATCATGGTTTGATGTGCCTGACGTCACCATCTTTCATCATGGGTTGATATGCCTGACTACACTATCTGTCGTCATGGTTTGATGTGCCTGACTACACCATTTGTCATCATGGTTTGATGTGCCTCTCTACACCATCTATCATCATGGTTTTATGTTCCTGTCTTCACCATCTGTCATCATGGTTTTATGTGCCTTTCTACACCATCTGTTGTCATGGTTTGTTGTGCCTGACTTCACAATCTGTAATCATGGTTTGTTGTGCCTGACTTCACAATTTGTCATAATGGTTTGATATGCCTGACTACACAATCTCTCATCATGGTTTGATGTGCTTCTCTTCACCATCTGTCATCATCATTTGATGTGCCTCTCTACACCACCTGTCATCATGGTTTGATGTGCTTGTCTTCACCATCTGTCGTCTTGGTTTGATGTGCCTCTCTACACCATCTGTCATCATGGTTTGATCTCCCTGACTCACAATCTGTAATCGTGATTTTTTGTGCCTGACTTCACCATCTGTCATCATCTTTGATGTGCCTGACATCACCATCTGTCATTATTGTTTGTTGTGCCTGACTTCACCATCTGTCATCATTGTTTGATGTGCCTGACTTCACCATCTGTCATCATGGTTTGATGTAACTGACTACACCATCAGTGATCATGGTTTGATGTGCCTGACTACACCATGTGTCCTCATGGTTTGATGTACCTGTCTACACCATCTGTCATCATGTTTTGATGTTCTTGACTACACCATCTGTCATCATGCTTTAATGTGCCTTACTCACCATCTGTCATCATGGTTTGATGTGCCTGACTACACCATCTGTCATTATTGTTTGTTGTGCCTGACTTCACCCTCAGTCATAATGGTTTGATGTGCCTGACTACACCATCTTTCATCATGGTTTGATGTAACTGACTACACCATCTGTCATCATGGTTTGTTGTGCCTAACTTCACCATCTGTCATTATTGTTTGTTGTGACTTCACCATCTGTCATCATAGTTTGATGTGCCTGACAACACCATCTGTCATCATGGTTTGATGTAACTGACTACACCATCTGTCATCATGGTTTGATGTTCCTGTCTACACCATCTGTCATCATGGGTTGATGTGCCTGACAACACCATCTGTCATCATAGTTTGATGTACCTGTCTACACCATCTGTCATCATGGTTTGATGTGCCTGACTACACCATCTGTCATCATGGTTTGATGTGCTTGACTACACCATCTTTCGTCATGGTTTGAAGTGCCTGACTACACCATCTGTCATCATGGGTTGATGTGCCTAACTCACCATTTGTCATCATGGGTTGATGTGCCTGACTTCACCATCTGTCTTCGTGGTTTGATGTGCTTGACTACACCATCTTTCATCATGGTTTGATGTGCTGGACTACACCATCTTTCATCATGGGTTGATGTGCCTGACAACACCATCTGTCATTATAGTTTGATGTACCTGTCTTCACCATCTGTCTTCATGGTTTGATGTGCTTGACTACACCATCTTTCATCATGGTTTGATGTTCTTGACTACACCATCTTTCATCATGTTTTGATGTGCCTGGCTTCACCATCTGTCTTCATGGTTTGATGTGCTTGACTACACCATCTTTCATCATGGTTTGAAGTGCCTGACTACACCATCTGTCATCATGGGTTGATGTGCCTGACTTCACCATTGTCTTCATGGTTTGATGTGCTTGACTACACCATCTGTCAGAATGGTTTGATGTGCTTGACTACACCATCTGTCATAATGGTTTGATGTGCCTGACTACACCATCTTTCTTTATGGTTTGATGTAACTGACTACACCATCTGTCATCATTGTTTGTTGTGCCTAACTTCACCATCTGTCATTATTGTTTGTTGTGACTTCACCATCTGTCATCATGGTTTGATGTGCTTGACTACACCATCTTTCATCATGGTTTGATGTGCTTGACTACACCATCTTTCATCATGGTTTGATGTGCTTGACTACACCATCTTTCATCATGGTTGGATGTGCTTTACTACACCATCAGTCATCATGGTTTGATGTGCCTGACTACACCATCTGTCATCATGGTTTGATGTGCTTGTCTACACCATCTTTCATCATGGTTTGATGTGCTTGACTACACCATCTTTCATCATGGTTTGATTTGCTTGACTACACCATCTTTCATCATGGGTTGATGTGCCTGACTTCACCATCTGTCTTCATGGTTTGATGTGCTTGACTACACCATCTTTCATAATGGTTTGATGTGCTTGACTACACCATCTTTCATCAAGGTTTGATGTGCCTGACTGCACCATCTGTCTTCATGGTTTGATGTGCTTGACTACACCATCTTTCATCATGGTTTGAAGTGCTTGACTACACCATCTGTCATCATGGGTTGATGTGCCTGACTTCACCATCTGTCTTCATGGTTTGATGTGCCTGACTACACCATTAGTCATCATGGTTTGATGTGACTGACTACACCATCTTTCGTCATGGTTTGATGTAGCTGACTACACCATCTGTCATCATGGTTTGTTGTGACTTCACCATCTGTCATCATGGTTTGATGTGCTTGACTACACCATCTTTCATCATTGTTTGATGTGCTTGACTACACCATCTTTCATCATGGTTTCAGTCATCATGGTTTGATGTGCCTGACTACACCATCTGTCATCATGGTTTGATGTGCTTGTCTACACCATCTTTCATCATGGTTTGATGTGCTTGACTACACCATCTTTCATCATGGTTTGATGTGCTTGACTACACCATCTTTCATCATGGGTTGATGTGCCTGACTTCACCATCTGTGTTCATGGTTTGATGTGCTTGACTACACCATCTTTCATCATGGTTTGATGTGCTTGACTACACCATCTTTCATCATGGTTTGATGTGCTTGACTACACCATCTTTCATTATGGGTTGATGTGCCTGACAACACCATCCGTCATCATAGTTTGATGTACCTGTCTTCACCATCTGTCTTCAAGGTTTGATGTGCTTGACTACACCATCTTTCATCAAGGTTTGATGTGCTTGACTACACCATCTTTCATCAAGGTTTGATGTGCCTGACTGCACCATCTGTCTTCATGGTTTGATGTGCTTGACTACACCATCTTTCATCATGGTTTGAAGTGCCTGACTACACCATCTGTCATCATGGGTTGATGTGCCTGACTTCACCATCTGTCTTCATGGTTTGATGTGCCTGACTACACCATTAGTCATCATGGTTTGATGTGACTGACTACACCATCTGTCATTATGGGTTGATGTGCCTGACTTCACCATCTGTCTTCATGGTTTGATGTGCCTGACTACACCATTAGTCATCATGGTTTGATGTGACTGACTTCACCATCTGTCATTATGGTTTGATGTGCCTGACTTCACCATCTGTCTTCATGGTTTGATGTGCCTGACTACACCATTAGTCATCATGGTTTGATGTGACTGACTTCACCATCTGTCATCATGGTATGATGTGCCTGACTACACCATTAGTCATCATGGTTTGATGTGACTGACTACACCATCTGTCATTATGGTTTGATGTGCCTGACTTCACCATCTGTCTTCATGGTTTGATGTGCCTGACTACACCATTAGTCATCATGGTTTGATGTGACTGACTACACCATCTGTCATCATGGGTTGATGTGCCTGACTTCACCATCTGTCTTCATGGTTTGATGTGCCTGACTACACCATTAGTCATCATGGTTTGATGTGACTGACTTCACCATCTGTCATCATAGTTTGATGTTGTGACTTCACCATCTGTCATCATGGTTTGATGTGCCTGACTACATCATTAGTCATCATGATTTGATGTGCCTGACAACACCATCTGTCATCATAGTTTGATGTGCTTGACTACACCATCTTTCATCATGGTTTGATGTGCTTGACTACACCATCTTTCATCATGGTTTGAAGTGCCTGACTACACCATCTGTCATCATGGGTTGATGTGCCTGACTTCGCCATCTGTCTTCATGGTTTGATGTAACTGACTACACCATCTGTCTTCATGGTTTGATGTGCCTGACTACACCATTAGTCATCATGGTTTGATGTGACTGACTACACCATCTGTCATTATGTTTTGAAGGCCTGTCTGCGCCATCTGTGATCATGGTTTGAAGTGCCTGTCTTCACCATCATTCATCATGGTGTGATTTGCCTCTCTACAACATCTTTCATCATGGTTTGATGTGTCTCTCTACACCATCTGTCATCATGGTTTAATGTGCCTGTCTTCACCATTTGTCATCATGGTTTGATGTGCCTCTCTACACCATCTGTCATCATGGTTTTATGTGCCTGACTCACCATTTGTCATCATGGTTTGATGTGCCTCTCTACACCATTTGTCATCATGGTTTGATGTGCCTCTCTACACCATCTGTCATCATGGTTTTATGTGCCTGACTCACCATCTGTCATCATGGTTTGTTGTATATATATATATTGCATTGCAGACTTCCAACAGTTTGATGGGGAAAAGATTTATTGGAAAAAGAAGTGGGCTGATGGATCTGTGTTAGAAGAAGATGGCATTCCCTTCATTATTGTTGGAGATGAAGATATGGAATGCCATTATGGACCTTAAAGCACAGATAAAAATCAGGTTTTAAATTAATCATTACATAGATTGGGGTAAATTACCGATTTCTGAGTGGCATTAAGGGTAAGGATGCACTCAATCAGTGATTTAACAACAAATTATGAATTAAATCACTTCATTAAGGTAATTTTCAACACTCTCAGTCTATAACATCCAAAACTAATGTGCCTTTTCCAAAATAAACTGCCTAAAAATTTCACTTTGAATTGACTCTGCTAGCAGGCTAGTTCTTGTTGAATATTTCCTCATAATCGTGATCTTCAGGTATACCTTACAGTATATACAAAAAATAATTTCATAATAGTCAGTGTAGTTTTAATGGATTTAACATATTAGGTAATATTCAGCCATCTATACAACAATATTGTACCATATATGTCTGTTTAAGGTTTATAAAAAAATGGGATTTTTAATTGTATTTTTAGTATTGACATGAATTGTACAACTGTATGTGCAATTATCATTTTCTTTTAAAGGCTAGTCATGCTGGTGACCATTCTTATGGGAATAAAAAGCACAGGAACTTAATTCAAGTTACAAAAAAGAAAGATTGTCATGAAGCTATTAAGATTAAAGTAGTAATCAAGTTTCCACAATACAAGGTATGTTTAACATATAAGGACAACTTTCCAATTAACTCATTTTGGTAGAATATGAATGTGCAGGATTCCATTCAAGAAAACTATCTTATATTTTCCTTTGGTGATAAACCAAGGAAATGTTTATTTTATTTTTGAAACCACAAAATATAGGTTTTTTGTAGTGGGAGTATATCTATCAATATTTTCACCTAGTTGGGTTTTTCATTTTTTATAACATTGTGATTAAATTTGTTTATCTTTCCAGTTACTATTGAGTGCTAATTTATTTTATTATTATAGCACTTTTTAGTCATTGGGTAGGTAGCAACAATTCATCTATCAGATCAAGATTATTATTAATGCTTTAATATGAAAGAATAATATGTGTTGACCTGATGTACAAAATACACTACAGGTAAGACTATTTATAAGTTGACTTAAAAACAAAATAAAAAGTCCTTTCTTGCACATTTTGAGCATCTGACTCACACTGGTCTATTAATAACCGACTATCATACAGCCTTGATCCATCATATCTCTCATCACCTACTACAGGGAGGGATATACTACATACCATTATCTATAAGTCATATTTCTTTCACCTACTAAAGGGAGGTCATTTACAGACCAATATAAAGTCTCTATACACGTCATAAATCTCATCACCTACTACAGGGAGGGATATATTACATACCATTATCTATAAGTCATTTACAGACCAATATACAGTCTCTATACAAGTCATAAATCTCATCACCTACTACAGGGAAGTGTCCATTAAAGACCAATATACAGCCTCTATACAAGTCATATCTTACATCACCTACTACAGGGAGCTCTCGAGGTCTATTACACACCAACATACAGCCTTTACACAAGTCGTATATCTCACCACCTACTACAGACAGGGAGGTCAATTACAGACCAATATGCAGCCTCTATACAAGTCATATCTCATCACCTGCTACAAGGAGGTCAATAACAGACCAATATACAGCCTCTATATAAGTCATATCTCATCACCTGCTACAAGGAGGTCTATTACATACCAATATACAGCCTCTGTACAGTCATATTCCATCACCTGCTACAAGGAGGTCTATTACAGACCAATATACAGCCTCTATACAGTCATATATCCCAACACCTACTACAAGTAGGTAAATTACAGACCAATATACAGCCTCTATTCAAGTCAAATATCTCATCAGATGCTACAGGGAGGTCTATTACACATCACTATATAGCCTCTATACAAGTCATAAATCTCATCACCTACTAGAGTGGGTCTATTACAGACCCATATACAGCCTCGATACAAGTCATATCTTACATCACCTACTTCAGGGGGGGTCTATTACAAACCAATATACAACCTATATACAGGTCATACATCATCACCTACTACAAGAAGGTCAAAAACAGATCAATATACAACCTCTACACAAGTCGTATATCTCATCACCTACTACAAGGAGGTCTATTACAGACCAATATACAACCTCTACACAAGTCGTATATCTCATCACCTACTACAAGGAGGTTTATTACAGACCAGTATACAGCCTCTATACAAGTCATATCTTACATCACCTACTACAGGGAGCTCTCGAGGTCTATTACACACCAACATACAGCCTTTACACAAGTCGTATATCTCACCACCTACTACAGACAGGGAGGTCAATTACAGACCAATATGCAGCCTCTATACAAGTCATATCTCATCACCTGCTACAAGGAGGTCAATAACAGACCAATATACAGCCTCTATATAAGTCATATCTCATCACCTGCTACAAGGAGGTCTATTACATACCAATATACAGCCTCTGTACAGTCATATTCCATCACCTGCTACAAGGAGGTCTATTACAGACCAATATACAGCCTCTATACAGTCATATATCCCAACACCTACTACAAGTAGGTAAATTACAGACCAATATACAGCCTCTATTCAAGTCAAATATCTCATCAGATGCTACAGGGAGGTCTATTACACATCACTATATAGCCTCTATACAAGTCATAAATCTCATCACCTACTAGAGTGGGTCTATTACAGACCCATATACAGCCTCGATACAAGTCATATCTTACATCACCTACTTCAGGGGGGGTCTATTACAAACCAATATACAACCTATATACAGGTCATACATCATCACCTACTACAAGAAGGTCAAAAACAGATCAATATACAACCTCTACACAAGTCGTATATCTCATCACCTACTACAAGGAGGTCTATTACAGACCAATATACAACCTCTACACAAGTCGTATATCTCATCACCTACTACAAGGAGGTTTATTACAGACCAGTATACAGCCTCTACACAAGTCGAATATCTCATCACCTGTTACAAGGAGGTCTAATACAGACCAATAAACATCCTCTTTACAAGTCATATCAAACATCACCTTCTACAGGGAGGTATATTACACACCAATAAACAGCCTCTATAAAAGTCGTACATCTCATCACCTAATACAGGGAGGTAAATTACAGACCAATATGCAGCCTCTTTACAAGTCATATCCCATCACCTGCTACAAGGAGGTCTATTACAGACCAATAAACAGCCTCTATACAAGTCATATATCCCATCACCTACTAGAGGGAGGTCTAATACACACCAATACACATTCTTTATTCAAGTCATATATCTCATCAGATGCTACAGGGAGGTCTATCACACATCAATATATAGGCTCGATACAAGTCGTATCTTACATCACCTACTACAGAGGGGTCTATTTCAAACCAATATACAGCTTATATACAGGTCATACCTCATCACCTACTACAAGAAGGTCAAAAACAGACCAATATACAGCCTCTACACGAGTCGTATATCTCATCACCTACTACAAGGAGGTCTATTACAGACCATTATACAGTCTCTACACAAGTCATATATCTCATCACCTGCTACAAGGAGGTCTAATACACACCAATTAACATCCTCTTTACAAGTCATATCAATCATCACCTTCTACAGGGAGGTATATTACACACCAATAAACAGCCTCTATAAAAGTCGTACATCTCATCACCTAATACAGGGAGGTAAATTACAGACCAATATGCAGCCTCTTTACAAGTCATTACCCATCACCTGCTACAAGGGGGTCTATTACAGACCAACATACAGCCTCTGTACAAGTCGTATATCTGATCACCTAATACAGGGAGGTAAAAGTACAGACCAATATGCAGCCTCTTTACAAGTCATATCCCATCACCTGCTACAAGGAGGTCTATTACAGACCAACATACAGCCTCTGTACAAGTCGTATATCTGATCACCTACTGCATGGAGGTCAATTGCAGACCAATATGCAGCCTTTATAGTCATATTCCATCACCTGCTACAAGGAGGTCTATTACAGACCAATAAACAGCCTCTATACAAGTCATATATCCCATCACCTACTAGAGGGAGGTCTAATACACACCAATAAACATCCTCTATTCAAGTCATATATCTCATCAGATGCTACAGGGAGGTCTATTACACGTCAATATATAGCCTCTATACAAGTCATAAATCTCATCACCTACTAGAGTGGGTCTATTAAAGACCCATATACAGCCTTGATACAAGTCATATCTTACATCACCTACTACAGGGAGGTCTATTACACACCAATATACAGCCTATATACAGGTGATACCTCATCACCTACTACAATGAGGTCAAAAACAGACCAATATACAGACTCTATACAAGTCATATCTCACATCACCTACTACAGAGAGGTCTATAACACACCTATATACAGGTCATATCTCATCACCTACTACAGGGAGGTAAATTACAGACCAATATGCAGCTCTTATACAAGTCATATCCCATCACCTGCTACAAGGAGGTCTATTACAGACCAATATACAGCCTCTATACAAGTCATATCAAACATCACCTTCTACAGGGAGGTCTATTACACACCAATATACAGCCTCTTTTCAAGTCGTATATTTCATCACCTACTACAGAGAGGTCAATTACAGACCAATATGCAGCCTCTATACAAGTTATATCCCATCACCTGCTACAAGGAGGTCAATAACAGACCAATATACAGCCTCTATACAAATCATATCAAACATTATCTTCTACAAGGAGGTCTATTACACACCAATATACAGCCTCTATACAAGTTATATCCCATCACCTGCTACAAGGAGGTCTATTACAGACCAATATACAGCCGCTATACAAGTCATATCAGAAATCATCTTCTACAGGGAGGTCTATTGCTATCAGATTATTACATGACATTTTTGATATCATATGTATTATTAGCCCAAGGTTTGATATTTTCCCAAGAGCCGCAGGCTCGAGGGCCAATATCAACCGAGGGCTTATAATGCATATGATATCAAAAATGTCATGTAATGGTCTTTTTATCATATGCTTCAGCAGGGGAAAATGAAATAGAATTGGATAAATCCAAAATTTTATCGAGTTCTGGTACCTCTATTCCTGTTCTCCGAATTAGTTTAAATTCATTTAGATAATATGTTCAGATCACTCACTGTGTGTTTCTTTTTGTTTGTAAGTTTTCATTGACACATTATAATCCAAAGTATTAATTCTCCATCTCTGATGCATCTTGTCATGCATGTCCTCTGCTTTAATATCGTTAGACGTCATTTATTTGTAAACAATTCCGGTAAATTCCGATCATTTACAGAAAGGCATGTGATAACACTTACGGAAAAGCGTGTAATAACGTTCGGAAGCAGTTAATAACATTTTGATATCAGCCCGCTTTGTCAATCTGGTAAAATATCAAATATTTGCCCATTTATTCCTTTTATCATACAGTAAAAAATATAAGTTATTTACAATAAGTATATGATAAACATCAATATACAGCTTCTATACAAGTCGTATATCTCATCACCTACTGCAGGGAGGTCAATAAAAGACCAATATGCAGCCTATTAGCCAAGTCATATCCCATCACCTGCTACAAGGTGGTCTATTACAGACCAATATACAGCCTCTATACAAGTCATATCAAACATCACCTACTACTGGGAGGTCTATTACACACTAATTTACAGCCTTTATTCTAGTCGTACATGTATATCTCATCACCTTTTACAGGGAGGTCTATTACACACCTTTATACAGGTGATATCTCACCTACTACAGAGATGTCAATTACAGACCAATATGCAGCCTCTATACAAGTCATATCCCCATCACCTGCTACAAGTTGGTCTATTACAGACCAATATACAGGCTCTTTTCAAAGTCATATATCTCATCAGATGCTACAAGGAGGTCTATTGCACATCAATATATAGCCTCTATACAAGTCATAAATCTCAGCACCTACTAGAGTGGGTCTATTACAGACCCATATACAGCCTCGATACAAGTCATATCTTACATCACCTACTACAGGGAGGTCTATTACACACCAATATACAGACTCTATACAGGTCATAGCTCATAACCTACTACAAGAAGGTCAAAAACAGACCAATATACAGCCTCTACACAAGTCGTGTATCTCATTACCTACTACAGGGAGGTCAATAACAGACCAATATGCAGCCTCTATATACGTCATATCTCATCACCTGCTACAGGGAGGTCTATTACACACTAATATACAGCCTCTATTCAAGTCATATATCTCATCACCTACTACATTGAGGTCTATTACACACCTATATACAACCTATATACAGCTCATATCTCATCACCTACTACAGGAAGGTTATCACAGACCAATATACAGCCTCTACACAAGTCGTATATCTCATCACCCTCTACAAGGAGGTTTATTACAGACCAATATACAGCCTCTACACAAGTCGTATATCTCATCACCTGTTACAAGGAGGTCTAATACAGACCAATAAACATCTTCTTTACAAGTCATATCAAACATCACCCACCTTCTACAGGGAGGTATATTACACACCAATAAACAGCCTCTATAAAAGTCGTACATCTCATCACCTAATACAGGGAGGTAAATTACAGACCAATATGCAGCCTCTTTACAAGTCATATCCCATCACCTGCTACAAGGAGGTCTATTACAGACCCCAACATACAGCCTCTGTACAAGTCGTATATCTGATCACCTACTGCAGGGAGGTCAATTGCAGACCAATATGCAGCCTCTATACAGTCATATTCCATCACCTGCTACAAGGAGGTCTATTACAGACCAATAAACAGCCTATATACAAGTCATATATCCCATCAACTACTAGAGGGAGGTCTAAAACACACCAATACACATCCTTTATTCAAGTCATATATCTCATCAGATGCTACAGGGAGGTCTATTACACATCAATATATAGCCTTTATACAAGTCATGAATCTCATTACCTACTACAGACAGGGAGGTCAATTACAGACCAATATGTAGCCTCTTTACAAGTCATATCTCATCACCTGCTACAAGGAGGTCTATTACACACCAATATACAGCCTCTGTACAAGTCGTATACATCATCACCTACTGCAGGGAGGTCAATTACAGACCAATATACAGCCTCTACATAAGTCGTACATCTCATCACCTAATACAGGGAGGTAAATTACAGACCAATATGCAGCCTCTTTACAAGTCATATCCCATCACCTGCTACAAGGAGGTCTATTACAGACCAACATACAGCCTCTGTACAAGTCGTATATCTGATCACCTACTGCAGGGAGGTCAATTGTAGACCAATATGCAGCCTCTATACAGTCATATTCCATCACCTGCTACAAGGAAGTCTATTACAGACCAATAAACAGCCTCTATACAAGTCATATATCCCATCAACTAATAGAGGGAGGTCCAATACACACCAATACACATCCTTTATTCACGTCATATATCTCTTCAGATGCTACAGGGAGGTCTATTACCCATCAATATATAGCCTCTATACAAGTCATGAATCTCATCACCTACTACAGACAGGGAGGTCAATTACAGACCAATATGCAGCCTCTATACAAGTCATATCTCATCACCTGCTACAAGGAGGTCTATTACAGACCAATATACAGCCTCTGTACAAGTCGTATACATCATCACCTACTGCAGGGAGGTCAATTACAGACCAATATGCAGCCTCTATACAGTTATATTCCATCACCTGCTACAAGGATGTCTATTACAGACCAATATACAGCCTCTATACAGTCATATGTCCCATCATCTACTACAGGTAGGTAAATTACAGACCAATATACAGCCTCTATTCAAGTCATATATCTCATCAGATGCTACAGGGAGGTCTATTACACATCAATATATAGCCTCTATACAAGTCATAAATCTCATCACCTACTAGAGTGGGTCTATTACAGACCCATATACAGCCTCGATACAAGTCATATCTTACATCACCTACTACAGAGGGGTCTATTTCAAACCAATATACAGCTTATATACAGGTCATACCTCATCACCTACTACAGACCAATATACAGCCTCTAAACGAGTCGTATATCTCACCACCTACTACAAGGAGGTCTATTACAGACCAATATACAGTCTCTACACTAGTCGTATACTAAGTATCTCATCACCTGCTACAAGGAGGTCTAATACACACCAATAAACATCCTCTTTACAAGTCATATCAATCATCACCTTCTACAGGGAGGTATATTACTCACTAATAAACAGCCTCTATGCAAGTCGTATATCTCATCACCTACTACAGGGAGGTAAATTACAGACCAATATGCAGCCTCTTTACAAGTCATTTCCCATCACCTGCTACAAGGGGGTCTATTACAGACCAACATACAGCCTCTGTACAAGTCGTATATCTGATCACCTACTGCATGGAGGTCTATTACAGACCAATATGCAGCCTTTATACAGTCATATTCCATCACCTGCTACAAGGAGGTCTATTACAGACCAATAAACAGCCTCTATGCAAGTCATATATCCCATCACCTACTAGAGGGAGGTCTAATACACACCAATAAACATCCTCTATTCCAGTCATATTTCTCATCAGATGCTGCAGGGAGGTCTATTACACATCAATATATAGCCTCTATACAAGTCATAAATCTCATTACCTACTAGAATGGGTCTATTAAAGATCCATATACAGCCTCGATACAAGTCATATCTTACATCACATACTACAGGGAGGTCTATTACACACCAATATAGAGCCTCTATACAGGTGATACCTCATCACCTAGTACAAGGAGGTCAAAAACAGACCAATATACAGACTCTATACAAGTCATATCTCACATCACCTACTACAGAGAGGTCTATAACACACCTATATACAGGTCATATCTCATCACCTACTACAGGGAGGTCAATTACAGACCAATATGCAGCTTCTATACAAGTCATATCCCATCACCTGCTACAGGGAGGTCTATTACAGACCAATATGCAGCCTCTATACAAGTCATATCAATCATCACCTTCTACAGGGAGGTCTATTACACACCAATAAACAGCCTCTATAAAAGTCGTACATCTCATCACCTAATACAGGGAGGTAAATTACAGACCAATATGCAGCCTCTTTACAAGTCATATCCCATCACCTGCTACAAGGAGGTCTATTACAGACCAACATACAGCCTCTGTACAAGTCGTATATCCTACTGCAGGAAGGTCAATTGCAGACCAATATGCAGCCTCTATACAGTCATATTCCATCACCTGCTACAAGGAGGTCTATTACAGACCAATAAACAGCCTCTATACAAGTCATATATCCCATCAACTAATAGAGGGAGGTCCAATACACACCAATACACATCCTTTATTATAGGATTAAACGCTTCTTTTCAGTAAATCATCGATGTATGAACGAGGTCGACTCACTCACAAACAAATAAACGGCCAAAGGCCGTTTATGATAAGTTTGTGAGTGAGTCGACCTCGTTCATACATCGATGAATTACTGAAAATAAGCGTTTAATCCTTATAATTCTTCCAAAATTGTTTTATATTTTTAACATTCTTGTCCCAAAATAAAATTTATTATAAGTGTGTGACGCGTAGGAATATATACAACGAACTGAAGACGAAGACGTGGTCGGTTTGAAGGGAATAACTGGCATTGACAACAGATACAATTTACGATTTGCCGAGAAAATTATTAATAAAAACAAAAGAAGACTCAACTAAAAACAATATTCCGTATACTAATGTTCGTCATTGTACCCGCGGTATATATTAACGTCATATGTGACGTCATATATGCTCAAACGGAACGGAACCTAGCTAGACGTTCTTTCTTAAATACGAAGAGGAAAAACAATTGTTGTCGTTTGTTCAATGGATTTATCAGTGAAAATTGCTAGAGATGTGCAGAGACATGGAGTTGGTGACAAATTCGTGCATCTTGCTATTTCATTGATTTGTTGTGACCACGAAAAAAAGGTTATTTTACCGTTACGGCTATTGTGTGTATTTGAAATGATTCATATTTGAAATTACAAGAAACGCAATTTCAAAGTATCGTTTATATATGCCTTCACACTCGCATTTCGTCCACATTCGAATTCGGCTATTTCCGTCATTCAGCAACGTGTACAATGAATCCAAAACGAAGTGTACTGTTAAAATATTTTCTTGTATGTATTTGTCTATAAAACAAATGATTGCAGCTGGTTCAATTAAATAGCTTTCCGTTTAAGCAATACATCGCTCAAGATATTTGAATCGCCAAATTTCGAGTGTACTGGCACATGGCCGCCATAGTTGTTTACTTTTAGCAAAAAAAGTAGTTCCCCAAAAGTCGTTCATGAAAGTATGAACGGATCTGGGAAGTACTGGTTTATGGCCTTTTGACCAATCAAAAATGACTTTAAACGTAAACGAATGTCAGATAAGAATTATTCAAGTCATATATCTCTTCAGATGCTACAGGGAGGTCTCTTACCCATCAATATATAGCTTCTATACAAGTCATGAATCTCATCACCAACTACAGACAGGGAGGTCAATTACAGACCAATATTGAGCCTCTATTCAAGTCATATCTCATCACCTGCTACAAGGAGGTCTATTACAGACCAATATACAGCCTCTGTACAAGTCGTATACATCATCACCTACTGCAGGGAGGTCAATTACAGACCAATATGCAGCCTCTATACAGTTATATTCCATCACCTGCTACAAGGAGGTCTATTACAGACCAATATACAGCCTCTATACAGTCATATGTCCCATCACCTACTACAGGTAGGTAAATTACAGACCAATATACAGCCTCTATTCAAGTCATATATCTCATCAGATGCTACAGGGAGGTCTATTACACATCAATATATAGCCTCTATACAAGTCATAAATCTCATCACCTACTAGAGTGGGTCTATTACAGACCCATATACAGCCTCGATACAAGTCATATCTTACATCACCTACTACAGAGGGGTCTATTTCAAACCAATATACAGCTTATATACAGGTCATACCTCATCACCTACTACAAGGAGGTCAAAAACAGACCAATATACAGCCTCTAAACGAGTCGTATATCTCATCACCTGCTACAAGGAGGTCTAATACACACCAATAAACATCCTCTTTACAAGTCATATCAATCATCACCTTCTACAGGGAGGTATATTACACACCAATAAACAGCCTCTATGCAAGTCGTATATCTCATCACCTACTACAGGGAGGTAAATTACAGACCAATATGCAGCCTCTTTACAAGTCATTTCCCATCACCTGCTACAAGGAGGTCTATTACAGATCAACATACAGCCTCTGTACAAGTCGTATATCTGATCACCTACTGCATGGAGGTCAATTGCAGACCAATATGCAGCCTTTATACAGTCATATTCCATCACCTGCTACAAGGAGGTCTATTACAGACCAATAAACAGCCTCTATGCAAGTCATATATCCCATCACCTACTAGAGGGAGGTCTAATACACACCAATAAACATCCTCTATTCAAGTCATATATCTCATCAGATGCTACAGGGAGGTCTATTACACATCAATATATAGCCTCTATACAAGTCATAAATCTCATTACCTACTAGAGTGGGTCTATTAAAGACCCATATACAGCCTCGATACAAGTCATATCTTACATCACATACTACAGGGAGGTCTATTACACACCAATATAGAGCCTCTATACAGGTGATACCTCATCACCTACTACAAGGAGGTCAAAAACAGACCAATATACAGACTCTATGCAAGTCATATCTCACATCACCTACTACAGAGAGGTCTATAACACACCTATATACAGGTCATATCTCATCACCTACTACAGGGAGGTCAATTACAGACCAATATGCAGCTTCTATACAAGTCATATCCCATCACCTGCTACAAGGAGGTCTATTACAGACCAATATGCAGCCTCTATACAAGTCATATCAAACATCACCTTCTACAGGGAGGTCTATTACACACCAATATACAGCCTCTTTTCAAGTCGTATATTTCATCACCTACTACAGGGAGGTCAATTACAGACCAATATGCAGCCTCTATACAAGTTATATCCCATCACCTGCTACGAGGAGGTCAATAACAGACCAATATACAGCCTCTATACAAATCATATCAAACATCATCTTCTACAAGGAGGTCTATTACACACCAATATACAGCCTCTATACAAGTTATATTCCATCACCTGCTACAAGGAGGTCTATTACAGACCAATATACAGCCTCTATACAAGTCATATCAGAAATCATCTTCTACAGGGAGGTCTATTACTATCAGATTATTACATGACATTTTTGATATCATATGTATTATTAGCCCAAGGTTTGATATTTTCCCAAGAGCCGCAGGCTTGAGGGCCAATATCAACCGAGGGCTTATAATGTATATGATATCAAAAATGTCATGTAATGGTCTTTTTGTCATATGCTTCAGCAGGGGAAAATGAAATTGAATTGGATAAATCCAAAATTTTACCGAGTTCTGGTACCTCTATTCCTGTGCTCCGAATTGGTTTAAATTCATTTAGATAATATGTTCAGATCACTCACTGTGTGTTTCTTTTTGTTTGTAAGTTTTCATTGACACATTATAATCCAAAGTATTAATTCTCCATCTCTGATGCATCTTATCATGCATGTCGTCTGCTTTAATATCGTTAGACGTCATTTATTTGTAAACAATTCCGGTAAATTCCGATCATTTACGGAAAGGCATGTGATAACACTTACGGAAAAGCGTGTAATAACGTTCGGAAGCAGTTAATAACATTTTGATATCAGTCCGCTTTGTCAATCTGGTAAAATATCAAATATTTGCCCATTTATTCCTTTTATCATACAGTAAAAAATATAAGTTATTTACAATAAGTATATGATAAACATCAATATACAGCTTCTATACAAGTCGTATATCTCATCACCTACTGCAGGGAGGTCAATAAAAGACCAATATGCAGCCTATTAGCCAAGTCATATCCCATCACATGCTACAAGGTGGTCTATTACAGACCAATATACAGCCTCTATACAAGTCATATCAAACATCACCTACTACTGGGAGGTCTATTACACACTAATTTACAGCCTTTATTCTAGTCGTATATCTCATCACCTTTTACAGGGAGGTCTATTACACACCTTTATACAGGTCATATCTCACCTACTACAGAGATGTCAATTACAGACCAATATGCATCGGTATATTTTCAGTAAATCATCGATGTATGAACGAGGTCGACTCACTCACAAACAAATAAACGGCCAAAGGCCGTTTATGATAAGTTTGTGAGTGAGTCGACCTCGTTCATACATCGATGAATTACTGAAAATAAGCGTTTAATCCTTATAATTCTTCCAAAATTGTTTTATATTTTTAACATTCTTGTCCCAAAATAAAATTTATTATAAGTGTGTGACGCGTAGGAATATATACAACGAACTGAAGACGAAGACGTGGTCGGTTTGAAGGGAATAACTGGCATTGACAACAGATACAATTTACGATTTGCCGAGAAGATTATTAATAAAAACAAAAGAAGACTCAACTAAAAACAATATTCCGTATACTAATGTTCGTCATTGTACCCGCGGTATATATTAACGTCATATGTGACGTCATATATGCTCAAACGGAACGGAACCTAGCTAGACGTTCTTTCTTAAATACGAAGAGGAAAAACAATTGTTGTCGTTTGTTCAATGGATTTATCAGTGAAAATTGCTAGAGATGTGCAGAGACATGGAGTTGGTGACAAATTCGTGCATCTTGCTATTTCATTGATTTGTTGTGACCGCGAAAAAAAGATTATTTTACCGTTACGGCTATTGTGTGTATTTGAAATGATTCATATTTGAAATTACAAGAAACGCAATTTCAAAGTATCGTTTATATATGCCTTCACACTCGCATTTCGTCCACATTCGAATTCGGCTATTTCCGTCATTCAGCAACGTGTACAATGAATCCAAAACGAAGTGTACTGTTAAAATATTTTCTTGTATGTATTTGTCTATAAAACAAATGATTGCAGCTGGTTCAATTAAATAGCTTTCCGTTTAAGCAATACATCGCTCAAGATATTTGAATCGCCAAATTTCGAGTGTACTGGCACATGGCCGCCATAGTTGTTTACTTTTAGCAAAAAAAGTAGTTCCCCAAAAGTCGTTCATGAAAGTATGAACGGATCTGGGAAGTACTGGTTTATGGCCTTTTGACCAATCAAAAATGACTTTAAACGTAAACGAATGTCAGATAAGAATTATTCAAGTCATATATCTCTTCAGATGCTACAGGGAGGTCTCTTACCCATCAATATATAGCTTCTATACAAGTCATGAATCTCATCACCAACTACAGACAGGGAGGTCAATTACAGACCAATATTGAGCCTCTATTCAAGTCATATCTCATCACCTGCTACAAGGAGGTCTATTACAGACCAATATACAGCCTCTGTACAAGTCGTATACATCATCACCTACTGCAGGGAGGTCAATTACAGACCAATATGCAGCCTCTATACAGTTATATTCCATCACCTGCTACAAGGAGGTCTATTACAGACCAATATACAGCCTCTATACAGTCATATGTCCCATCACCTACTACAGGTAGGTAGATTACAGACCAATATACAGCCTCTATTCAAGTCATATATCTCATCAGATGCTACAGGGAGGTCTATTACACATCAATATATAGCCTCTATACAAGTCATAAATCTCATCACCTACTAGAGTGGGTCTATTACAGACCCATATACAGCCTCGATACAAGTCATATCTTACATCACCTACTACAGAGGGGTCTATTTCAAACCAATATACAGCTTATATACAGGTCATACCTCATCACCTACTACAAGGAGGTCAAAAACAGACCAATATACAGCCTCTAAACGAGTCGTATATCTCATCACCTGCTACAAGGAGGTCTAATACACACCAATAAACATCCTCTTTACAAGTCATATCAATCATCACCTTCTACAGGGAGGTATATTACACACCAATAAACAGCCTCTATGCAAGTCGTATATCTCATCACCTACTACAGGGAGGTAAATTACAGACCAATATGCAGCCTCTTTACAAGTCATTTCCCATCACCTGCTACAAGGAGGTCTATTACAGATCAACATACAGCCTCTGTACAAGTCGTATATCTGATCACCTACTGCATGGAGGTCTATTGCAGACCAATATGCAGCCTTTATACAGTCATATTCCATCACCTGCTACAAGGAGGTCTATTACAGACCAATAAACAGCCTCTATGCAAGTCATATATCCCATCACCTACTAGAGGGAGGTCTAATACACACCAATAAACATCCTCTATTCAAGTCATATATCTCATCAGATGCTACAGGGAGGTCTATTACACATCAATATATAGCCTCTATACAAGTCATAAATCTCATTACCTACTAGAGTGGGTCTATTAAAGACCCATATACAGCCTCGATACAAGTCATATCTTACATCACATACTACAGGGAGGTCTATTACACACCAATATAGAGCCTCTATACAGGTGATACCTCATCACCTACTACAAGGAGGTCAAAAACAGACCAATATACAGACTCTATGCAAGTCATATCTCACATCACCTACTACAGAGAGGTCTATAACACACCTATATACAGGTCATATCTCATCACCTACTACAGGGAGGTCAATTACAGACCAATATGCAGCTTCTATACAAGTCATATCCCATCACCTGCTACAAGGAGGTCTATTACAGACCAATATGCAGCCTCTATACAAGTCATATCAAACATCACCTTCTACAGGGAGGTCTATTACACACCAATATACAGCCTCTTTTCAAGTCGTATATTTCATCACCTACTACAGGGAGGTCAATTACAGACCAATATGCAGCCTCTATACAAGTTATATCCCATCACCTGCTACGAGGAGGTCAATAACAGACCAATATACAGCCTCTATACAAATCATATCAAACATCATCTTCTACAAGGAGGTCTATTACACACCAATATACAGCCTCTATACAAGTTATATTCCATCACCTGCTACAAGGAGGTCTATTACAGACCAATATACAGCCTCTATACAAGTCATATCAGAAATCATCTTCTACAGGGAGGTCTATTACTATCAGATTATTACATGACATTTTTGATATCATATGTATTATTAGCCCAAGGTTTGATATTTTCCCAAGAGCCGCAGGCTTGAGGGCCAATATCAACCGAGGGCTTATAATGTATATGATATCAAAAATGTCATGTAATGGTCTTTTTGTCATATGCTTCAGCAGGGGAAAATGAAATTGAATTGGATAAATCCAAAATTTTATCGAGTTCTGGTACCTCTATTCCTGTGCTCCGAATTGGTTTAAATTCATTTAGATAATATGTTCAGATCACTCACTGTGTGTTTCTTTTTGTTTGTAAGTTTTCATTGACACATTATAATCCAAAGTATTAATTCTCCATCTCTGATGCATCTTATCATGCATGTCGTCTGCTTTAATATCGTTAGACGTCATTTATTTGTAAACAATTCCGGTAAATTCCGATCATTTACGGAAAGGCATGTGATAACACTTACGGAAAAGCGTGTAATAACGTTCGGAAGCAGTTAATAACATTTTGATATCAGTCCGCTTTGTCAATCTGGTAAAATATCAAATATTTGCCCATTTATTCCTTTTATCATACAGTAAAAAATATAAGTTATTTACAATAAGTATATGATAAACATCAATATACAGCTTCTATACAAGTCGTATATCTCATCACCTACTGCAGGGAGGTCAATAAAAGACCAATATGCAGCCTATTAGCCAAGTCATATCCCATCACATGCTACAAGGTGGTCTATTACAGACCAATATACAGCCTCTATACAAGTCATATCAAACATCACCTACTACTGGGAGGTCTATTACACACTAATTTACAGCCTTTATTCTAGTCGTATATCTCATCACCTTTTACAGGGAGGTCTATTACACACCTTTATACAGGTCATATCTCACCTACTACAGAGATGTCAATTACAGACCAATATGCAGCCTCTATACAAGTCATATCCCCATCACCTGCTACAAGTTGGTCTATTACAGACCAATATACAGCCTCTATTCAAAGTCATATATCTCATCAGATGCTACAAGGAGGTCTATTGCACATCAATATATAGCCTCTATACAAGTCATAAATCTCAGCACCTATTAGAGTGGGTCTATTACAGACCCATATACAGCCTCGATACAAGTCATATCTTACATCACCTACTACAGGGAGGTCTATTACACACCAATATATAGACTCTATACAGGTCATAGCTCATCACCTACTACAAGAAGGTCAATAACAGACCAATATGCAGCCTATATATAAGTCATATCTCCTCACCTGCTACAAGGAGGTCTATTACAGACCAATATACAGCCTCTGTGCAAGTCGTATATCTCATCACCTACTACAGGGAGGTAATTACAGACCAATATGCAGCCTCTTTACAAGTCATATCCCATCACCTGCTACAAGGAGGTCTATTACAGACCAATATACAGCCTCTGTACAAGTCGTATATCTCATCACCTACTGCAGGGAGGTCAATTACAGACCAATATGCAGCCTCTATACAGTCATATTCCATCACCTGATACACGGAGGTCTAATACACACCAATATACAGCCTCTATTCAAGTCATATATCTCATCAGATGCTACATGGAGGTCTATTACACATCAATATATAGCCTCAATGCAAGTCATATCTCACATCACCTACTACAGAGAGGTCTATAACACACCTATATACAGGTCATATTTCCTCACCTACTACAGGGAGGTAAATTACAGACCAATATGCGGCCTATATACAAGGTATATCCCATCACCTGCTACAAGAAGGTCAATTACAGACCAATATATAGCCTTTATGTATGTCGGTTTTAAAAGCTCTGTAGAGCTCGTGTTTACTGTTTTGATACACCGACTTTAAATAAAGCTTTTTGTCTTTTGTCTTTATACAAATCATATCAAACATCATCTTCTACAGGGAGGTCTATTACACATTAAAATACAGCCTCAATACACATCAATATACAGTCTCTATACAAGTCGTATATCTCATCACTCACTGCAGGTAGGTCAATTAAAGACCAATATGCAGCCTATTATCCAAGTCGTATCAAATCACCTGCTACAAGGTGGTCTATTACAGACCAATATACAGCCTCTATACAAGTCATATCCCATCACCTGCTACAAGGAGGTCTATTACAGACCAATATACAGCCTCTATACAAGTCATATCAGACATCACATTCTACAGGGAGGTCTATTACACATAAATATACAGCCTCTATACACATCAATATACAGCCTCTATACAAGTCGTATATCTCATCACCTACTGCATGTATGTCAATTAAAGACCAATATGCAGCCTATTATCCAACTCATATCAAATCACCTGCTACAAGGTGGTCTATTACAGACCAATATACAGCCTCTATACAAGTCATATATCCCATCACCTCCTACAGGGAGGTCTATTACACACTAATATACAGCCTCTATTCAAGTCATATATCTCATCACCTACTACAGTGAGGTCTATTACACACCATCTATTCAACCTATATACAGGTCATATCTCATCACCTACTACAGGAAGGTGTATCACAGACCAATATACAGCCTCTATACAAGTTGTATATCTCATCACCTACTACAGGGAGGTCAATTACAGACCAATATGCAGCCTCTATACAAGTCATATCTCATCACCAGCTACAAGGACGTCTATTACAGACCAATATACAGCTTCTATTCAAGTCATATCAAACATCACCTTCTAGAGGGAGGTCTATTGCACATCAATACACAGCCTCTATACATACAAGTCGTATATCTCATCACCTACTACAGGAAGGTTTATCACAGACCAATATGCAGCCTCTATACAAGTCGTATATCTCATCACCTATTACATAGAGGTCTATTACACACCTTAATACAGGTCACATCTCACCTACTTCATGGAGATCAATTACAGACCAATATGCAGCCTCTATACAAGTCATATCAAACATCACCTCTACAGGGAGGTCTATTACACACCAATATCCAGCCTCTATACAAGTTGTATATCTCATCATCTATCATCAGAGTGGTCTAGGTAGTGGTCTGCTATATATGTATTAATTGTAGGGCCCTGTGTCAGAGTAGTCTATTTAGCCTACTGCTAAATATGTAATAATAGTAGGGCCTCTGTGTTAGAGTGGTCTAGGTAGTGGTCTGCTATATATGTATTCATGGTAGGGCCTCTGTGTCAGAGTGGTCTGGGTACTGGTCTGCTATACACGTATCTATGGTAGGGCCTGTGTGTCAGAGTGGTCTAGGTAGTGGTCTGCTATACTGCTATACATGTATTAATGCTGGGGCCTCTGTGTCAGGTTGGTCTAGGTAGTTGTCTGTTATACTGCTATACATGTATTAATGGTGTGGCCTTTGTGTCAGAGTGGTCTAGGTAGTGATCTGCTATACTGCTATACATGTATTAATGCTGGGGCCTCTGTGTCAGAGTGGTCTAGGTAGTTGTCTGCTATACTGCTATACATGTATGAATGGTGTGGCCTTTGTGTCAGAGTGGTCTAGGTAGTGATCTGCTATATATGTATTACTGGTAGGGCCTCTGTGTCAGATTGGTCTAGGTAGTGGTCTGCTATACTGCTATACATGTATTAATGCTGGGGCCTTTGTGTCAGAGTGGTATAGGTAGTGGTCTGCTATACTGCTATACATGTATTAATGCTGGGGCCTTTGTGTCAGAGTGCTCTCGGTAGTGGTCTGTTATACTGCTTTACATGTATTAATGCTTGGGCCTCTGTGTCAGAGTGGTCTAGGTAGTGATCTGCTATATATGTATTACTGGTAGGGTCTCTGTGTCAGAGTGGTCTAGGTAGTGGTCTGCGATACTGCTATACATGTATTAATGGTGTGGCCTTTGTGTCAGAGTGGTCTAGGTAGTGATCTGCTATATATGTATTACTGGTAGGGCCTCTGTGTCAGATTGGTCTAGGTAGCTGTCTGCTAAATATGTATGAATGGCAGAGCCTCTGTGTCAGGGTGGTCTTGATAGTGGTCTGCTATATATGTATTAATAGTTGGGCCTCTGTGTCAGAGTGGCCTAGTCAGTGGTCGGCTATATATGTATTAATTATAGGGCCTCTGTGTCAGAGTGGTCTAGATAGTGTCTGCTATATATGTGTTAATGGTAGGGCCTCTGTGTCAGAATGGCTATGTAGTGCTCTACTATATATTTATTATTGGTTGGGCCTCTGTGTCAGAGTGGTCTACATAGTGGTCTGCTATATATGTATAAGTGGCAGGGCATCTGTGTCAGAGTGGTCTAGGCAGTGTTCTGCTATACATGTATTTTTGGTAGGGCCTCTGTGTCAGAGTGGTCTACTTAGTGGTCTGCTATATATGTATTAATAACAGGGCATCTGTGTCAAAGTAATCTAGGCAGTTTTCTGCTATATATGTATTAAAGTTAGGGCCTCTGTGTCAGAGTGGTCTAGGCAGTGTTCTGCTATATATGTATTAATGGTAGGGACCATGTGACAGAGTTGTCTAGGCAGTGGTCTGATGTATTTGTATTAAAGTTAGGGCCTCTGTGTCAGAGTGGTCTAGGCAGTGTTCTGCTATATATGTATTAATGTTAGGGCCCATGTGACAGAGTTGTCTAGGTAGTGGTCTGCCATATATGTTTTAATGGTAGGGCCTCTGTGTCAGAGTAGTCTAGGTAGTGGTCTGCTGAATATGTATTAATGGTAGGTCCTGTGTCAGAGTGGTCTAGATAGAGGTCTGCTATATATGTAATAATGGTAGGGCCTCTGTGTCAGGGTGGTCTAGGTAATGATCTCTTAGAGATGTATTAATTTTAGAGCTGCTGTGTCAGAATGGTCTAGTTATCCTAAATATGTAATAATGGTAGGGCCTCTGTGTCAGAGTGGTCTAGGTAGTGGTCTGCAATATATGTATCAATGGTAGGGCCTCTGTGTCAGAGTGCTGTAGGCATTGGTCTGCTATATATGTATTAATGGTAGGGCCTCTGTGTCAGAGAGATCTATGCAATGGACTGCTATTTATGTATTAATGGTAGGGCCCTGTTTCAGAGTGTCCTAGGCAGTTGTCTACTATATATTTATTAATGGTAGCGCCTCTGTGTCAGAGTGGTCTAGGTAATGATCTGGTAGATATGTATTAATCTAAGAACTTCTGTGTCAGAGTGGTCTAGTTAGCCTACTGCTTAATATGTAATAATGGTAGGGCCTCTCTGTCAGAGTGTGTCTAGGTATTGGTCTGCAATATATGTATTAATGGTAGGGCCTCTGTGTCAGAGTGGTCTAGCCATTGGTCTGCTATATATGTATTAATTGTAGGGCCTCTGTGTCAGGATGGTCTAGGCAGTGGCCTGCTATATGTGTATTAATGGTACGTCCTCTTTGTCAGTGTGGTCTAGGTAGTGGTCTGCTATATATGTATGAATGACAGAGCCTCTGTGTCAGGGTGGTCTCGGTAGTGGTCTCCTATATATGTATTAATAGTAGGGCCTCTGTGTCAGAGTGGTCTAGGTAGTGGTCTGCTATATATGTATTAATGGTAGGGCCTCTGTGTCAGAGTGGTCTAGGTAGTGGTCTGCTATTTATGTATTAATGGCAGGGCCTCTGTGTCAGAATGGCTAGGTAGTGGTCTGCTATATATGTATTAATGGTTTGTCCAGTGTGTCAGAGTGGTCTACTTAGTGGTCTGCTATATATGTATTAATGGCAGAGCCTCTGTGTCCGGGTGGTCTCGGTAGTGGTCTGATATATATGTATTAATAGTAGGGCCTCTGTGTCGGAGTGGTCTCGGTAGTGGTCTGCTATTAATGTATGAATGGCAGAGCCTCTGTGTCAGGGTGGTCTCGGTAGTCGTCTGCTATATATGTATTAATGGCAGAACCTCTGTGTCAGAGTGGTCTAGGCAGTGTTCTGTTAAATATGTATTAATGGTAGGGCCTCTGTGTCAGAGTGGTGTAGGCAGTGTCCTGCTATATGTGTATTAATGGTAGGGCCTCTTTGTCAAAGTGGTCTGGGCCGGGTTCTCCTTTATATGTATTATTGGTAGGGCCTCTGTGTCAGAGTGGTCTAGGCAGGGGTCTGCTATATATGTATTAATAATAGGGTCTCTTTGTCAGAGTGATCTAGGGAGTGGTCTGCTATATATGTATGAATGGCAGAGCCTGTGTGTCAGGGTGGTCTCGGTAGTGGTTTGCTATATATGTGTTAATAGGAGGGCCTCTGTGTCAGAGTGGTCTAGGTAGTGGTCTGCTATAAATGTATTAATGGTAGGGCCTCTGTGTCAAGATGGTCTTGGCAGTGGCCTGCTATATGTGTATTAATGGTACGTCCTCTTTGTCAGAGTGGTCTAGGTAGTGGTCTGCTATATATTTATGAATGACAGAGCCTCTGTGTCAGGGTGGTCTTGGTAATGCTCTGCTATATATGTATTAATAGTAGGGCCTCTGTGTCAGAATGGCTAGGTAGTGGTCTGCTATATATGTATTAATGTTTTGGCCAGTGTGTCAGAGTGGTCTACTAAGTGGTCTTCTATATATGTATTAATAGCAGAACCTCTGTGTCAGAGTTGTCTAGGCAGTGTTCTGCTCAGTATGTATTAATGGTAGGGCATCTGTGTCAGAGTGGTCTATGCAGTGGCCTGCTACATATGTATAAATGGCTGAGCCTCTGTGTCAGAGTTGTCTAGGCAGTGTTCTGCTCAGTATGTATAAATGGTAGGGCCTCTGTGTCAGAGTGGTCTATGCAGTGGCCTGCTACATATGTATAAATGGCTGAGCCTCTGTGTCAGGGTTGTCTCGGTAGTGGTCTGATATATATGTATTAATAGTAGGCCCTCTGTGTCTGAGTGGTCACGGTAGTGGTCTGCTATATATGTATAAATGGCAGAGCCTCTGTGTCAGGGTGGTCTCGGTAGTGGTCTGCTACATATGTATTAATGGCAGAACCTCTGTGTCAGAATTGTCTAGGCAGTGTTCTGTTAAATATGTATTAATGGTAGGGCCTCTGTGTCAGAGTGTTCTAGGCAGTGTTCTCCTATATATGTATTATTGGTAGGGCCTCTGTGTCAGAGTGGTCTAGGCAGGGGTCTTCTATATATCTATTAATAATAGGGTCCCTGTGTCAGAGTGATCTTGGTAGTGGTCTGCTATATATGTGTTAATAGTATGGCCTCTGTGTCAGAGTGGTCTAGGTAGAGGTCTGCTATATATGTACATGTATTAACGGTAGGGCCTCTGTGTCAGGGTTGTCTAGGTAGTGGTCTGCAATATATGTATTAATGGTGGGGCCTCTGTGTCTGAGTGGTCTAGGCATTGGTCTGTTATATATGTAGTAATGGTAGGGCCTCTGTGTCAGAGCGGTCTAGGCAGTGGCCTGCTATTTATGTATTAATAGTAGGGCCCTGTGTCAGAGTGGTCTAGGTAGTGGTATGTTATATATGTATTAATGGTAGGTCCTCCGTGTCAGTGTGGTCTAGGTAATGATCTGCTAGATATGTGTTAAGCTTAGAGCCTCTGTGTCATAGTGGTCTAGTTAGCCTACTGCCAAATGTGTAATAATGGTAGGGCCCAGTGTCAGAGTGGTCTATTTAGCCTAATGCTAAATATGTAATAATGGTAGGGCCTCTGTGTCAGAGAGGTCTAGGTAGTGGTCTGCTATATATGTATTTATGGTATGGCCTGTGTATCAGAGTGGTCTAGGTAGGGGTCTGCAATATATGTACTAATGGTAGTTCCTCTGTGTCAGAGTGGTCAAGATACTGTTCTGCTATATATGTATTAATAGTAGGGCCTCTGTGCCAGGGGGGTCTAGGTGATCTGCTAGATATGTATTTATGTTAGAGCTTCTGTGTCAGAGTTGTCTATTTAGCCTACTGCTAAATATGTAATAACGGTAGGGCCTGTGTGTCAGATTGGTCTAGGTAGTGGTCTGCTATATATGTATTTATGGTATTGCCTCTGTGTCAGAGTGGTCCAGGTAATGGTCTTATATACTGCTATACATGTATTAATGGTGGGACCTCTGTGTCAGAGTGGTCTAGGTAGTAATCTTCAATATACGTAATAATGGTAGGGTCTCCGTGTCAGAGTGGTCTAGGTAGTTGTCTGCTATACTGCTCTACGTGTATTAATGCTGGGGCCTCTGTGTCTGAGTGGTCTAGGTAGTGATATGTTATATATGTAATAATGGTGGGGCTTCTGTGTCAGTTGTCTTGGTAGTGGTCTGCTATACTGCTATACATGTATTAATGGTGGGGCCTCTGTGTCAGAGTGGTCTAGGTAGTAATCTTTAATATACGTATTAATAGTAGGGCCTCCGTGTCAGAGTGGTCTAGGTAGTGGTCTGCTATACTGATATACATGTTTTAATGCTGGGGCCTCTGGGTCAGAGTGGTCTAGGTAGTGATCTGTTATATGTTTATTAATGGTAGGGCCTCTGTGTCAGAGTGGTCTAGGCAGGGGTCTGCTATATTGCTCTACGCGTATTAATGCTAGGGCCTCAGTGTCAGAGTGGTCTAGGTAGTAATCTGCAATGTATGTATTAATGGTAGGGCCTCTGTGTCAGAGTGGTCTAGGTAGTGGTCTTTTATACTGATATACATGTTTTATTGCTGGGGCCTCTGTGTCAGAGTGGTCTAGGTAGTGATCTGTTATATGTGTATTAATGGTAGGGCCTCTGTGTCAGAGTGGTCTAGGTAGTGGTCTTTTATACTGATATACATGTTTTAATGCTGGGGCCTCTGTGTCAGAGTGGTCTAGGTAGTGATCTGCTATATATGTATTAATGGTAGTGCCTCCGTGACAGAGTTGTCAGGGTAGTCTTGGTAGTGGTTTGATATATATGTAATAATAGTAGGGCTTCTGTGTTAGAGTGGTCTAGGCAGTGATCTGCTATATATGTATTAATGGAAGGGCCTCTTTGTCAGAGTGGTTTAGGTAGTGGTCTGCTATATATGTATTAATTGTAGGGCCCTGTGTCAGAGTGGTCTAGGTAGTGTTCTGCTATATATGTATTAATGGTAGGGCCTCTGTGTCAGGGTGGTCTAGATGAAATGCTAGATATGTATTAATGTTAGAGCCTCTGCGTCAGAGTGGTCTATTTAGCCTACTGATAAATATGTAATAATAGTAGGGCCTGTGTGTCAGAGTGGTCTAGGTAGTGGTCTGCTATACATGTATTTATGGTAGGGCCTGTGTGTCAGAGTGGTCAAGGTAGTGGTCTGCTATACATGTATTTATGGTAGGGCCTGTGTGTCAGAGTAGTATAGGTAGTGAGTGGTCTGCTATACTGCTATACATGTATTAATGCTGGGGCCTCTGTGTCAGAGTGGTCTAGGTAGTGGTCTGCTATACTGCTATACATGTATTAATGGTGTGGCCTTTGTGTCAGAGACGTCTAGGTTGTAATCTGCTATACTGCTATACATGTATTAATGCTGGGGCCTCTGTGTCAGAGTGGTCTAGGTAGTGGTCTGCTATACTGCTATACATGTATTAATGCTGGGGTTTTTGTGTCAGAGACGTCTAGGTAGTGGTTTGCTATACTGCTATACATGTATTAATGTTGTGGCCTTTGTGTCAGAGTGGTCTAGGTAGTGATCTGCTATATATGTATTACTGGTAGGGCCTCTGTGTCAGAGTGGTCTATTTAGTGGTCTGCTATACTGCTATACAGGTATTAATGCTGGGGTCTTTGTGTCAGAGTGGTCTGCTATACTACTATATATGTATTAATGGTGTGGCCTTTGTGTCTGAGTGGTCTAGGTAGTGATCTGCTATATATGTATTACTGGTAGGGCCTCTGTGTCAGATTGGTCTAGGTAGTGGTCTGCTATATATGTAATAATGGTAGGGCCTCTGTGTCAGAGTGGTCTAGGTAGTGCTCTGCTATATATTTATTAATGGTCGGGCCTCTGTGTCAGAGTGGTCTAGGCAGTGGTCTGCTATATATGTAATAATGGTAGGGCCTCTGTGTCAGAGTGGTCTAGGTAGTGCTCTGCTATATATTTATTAATGGTCGGGCCTCTGTGTCAGAGTGGTCTACTTAGTGGTCTACTATATATGTATTAGTGGCAAGTCCTCTGTGTCAGATTGGTCTAGGCAGTGGTCTGCTATACATGTATATGTATTTTTGGTAGGGCCTCTGTGTCAGAGTGGTCTAGGCAGTGGTCTGTTACATATGTATTAATAGTAGGGCCTATGTGTCAGAGTGGTTTCGGCAGTGGTCTGCTATATATGTATTAATAATAGGGTCTCTGAGTCAGAGTGGTCTAGGTAGTGGTCTGTTGAATATGTATTAATGGTAGGGCCTCGGTGTCAGAATTGTCTAGGTAGTGGTCTGCTATATATGTATTAATGGTGAGGCCTCTGTGTCAGAGTGGTCTACTTAGTGGTGCTATATATGTATTAATAGTAGGGCCTCTGTGTCAGAGTGGTCTAGGTAGTGGTCTGTTGAATATGTATTAATGGTAGGGCCTCGGTGTCAGAATTGTCTAGGTAGTGGTCTGCTATATATGTATTAATTGTGAGGCCTCTGTGTCAGAGTGGTCTACTTAGTGGTGCTATATATGTATTAATTGTAGGGCCTCTGTGTCAGGGTGGTCTAATTAATGATCTGCTAGAAATGTATTAATCTTAGAGTCTCAATGTCAGAGTGGTCTAGTTATCCTACTGCTAAATATGTAATAATGGTAGGGCCTCTGTGTCAGAGTGGTCTAGGTAGTGGTCTGTTGAATATGTATTAATGGTAGGGCCTCGGTGTCAGAATTGTCTAGGTAGTGGTCTGCTATATATGTATTAATTGTGAGGCCTCTGTGTCAGAGTGGTCTACTTAGTGGTGCTATATATGTATTAATTGTAGGGCCTCTGTCTCAGGGTGGTCTAATTAATGATCTGCTAGAAATGTATTAATCTTAGAGCCTCTATGTCAGAGTGGTCTAGTTATCCTACTGCTAAATATGTAATAATGGTAGGGCCTCTGTGTCAGAGTGGTCTAGGTAGTGGTCTGTTGAATATGTATTAATGGTAGGGCCTCGGTGTCAGAATTGTCTAGGTAGTGGTCTGCTATATATGTATTAATTGTGAGGCCTCTGTGTCA
Source organism: Limnoperna fortunei (assembly GCA_944474755.1). Classification (NCBI taxonomy): domain Eukaryota; kingdom Metazoa; phylum Mollusca; class Bivalvia; order Mytilida; family Modiolidae; genus Limnoperna; species Limnoperna fortunei. The sequence goes on along the minus strand of OX104113.1, from coordinate 92,619,390 downwards.
GAGTGGTCTACTTAGTGGTGCTATATATGTATTAATTGTAGGGCCTCTGTGTCAGGGTGGTCTAATTAATGATCTGCTAGAAATGTATTAATCTTAGAGCCTCTATGTCAGAGTGGTCTAGTTATCCTACTGCTAAATATGTAATAATGGTAGGGCCTCTGTGTCAGAGTAATCTAGCTAGTGGTGTGCAATATATGCATTAATGGTAAGACCTCTGTGTCAGAGTGGTCTAGTCATTGGTCTGCTATATAGGTGTTAATGATAGGACCTCTTGGTCAGAGAGGTCTAGGCAGTGGCCAGATATTTACGTATTAATGGTAGGGTCCTGTGTCAGAGTGGTCTAGGGAGTGGTCTGCCATATATATATATATATATTTATGGTAGGGCTTCTGTGTCAGATTGGTCTAGGTTGTGGTCTGCAATATATGTATTAATGGTAGGGCCTTTTTGTCAGTGTGGTCTAGGTAATGATCTGATAGATATGTATTAATCTAAGAGCCTCTGTGTCAGAGTGGTCTGTTTAGCACACTGCTAAATATGTAATAATGGTAGGGCCTTTGTGTCAGAGTGGTCTAGGTAGTGGTCTGCAATATATGTATTAATGTTAGCGCCTCTGTGTCGGAGTTGTCTAGTCATTGGTCTGCTAGATATGTATTAATTGTAGGGCCTCTGTGTCAGAGTGGTCTAAGTAGTGTTCTGCTATATACAATGTATGTATTAATGGTAGGGCCTCTGTGTCAGGGTGGTATAGGTGATCTGCTAGATATGTATTAATGTTAGAGCCTCTGTTTCAGAGTGGTCTATTTAGCCTACTGCTAAATATGTAATAATAGTAGGGCCTCTGTGTTAGAGTGGTCTAGGTAGTGGTCTGCTATATATGTAGTTATGGTAGGGCCTCTGTGTCAGAGTGGTCTAGATAGTGGTCTGCAATATATGTAATAATAGTAGGGCCTCTGTGTCAGAGTGGTCTAGGTAGTGGTCTGCTATACATGTATTTATGGTAGGGCCTCTGTCAGAGTGGTCTAGGTAGTGGTCTGCTATACTGCTATATATGTATTTATGATGATGCCTTTGTTCCAGAATGGTCTAGGCAGTGTTCTGCTATATATGTATTTATGGTAGGGCCTATGTGTCAGAGTGGTCTATTTAGTGGTCTGCTATATATGTATACATGGCAGAACCTCTGTGTCAGAGTGGTCTAGGTAGTGGTTTGCTATATATGTATTTGTGGTAGAGTGTTTTACAGGTAGTAATTTGCTATATATGTATTACTGGTAGGGCCTCTGTGTCAGAGTGATCTATGTAGTGGTCTGCTAATCTGCTATACAATGTACATGTATTAATGCTGGGGCATTTGAAGCATGAAATTGCTGAAAAACAGTCCAGATTTAAATCTATGTACAGGTAAGCAATGTGACCTCATCCCTATCATTTTTTACTTTAACCTAAAAATTTTTCCTTGAGTGACTTTGACAGTTTTCAATACATATATAACAGCAACGTTAAGGTTTTTTTGGACAACTTCATAGTTCAAGAACTAAAAAACCTTAATATTGCTATCATATGTATAAGTATTGAAAACTGCTTAAGCCACTCAACTGGAAATGGGATTTAATGATCAATGATTGGTATGCAGCTGTTTTATAGCACATGTACACTCAGTTTCATTAACATACGACTTACAGTTCTTGCTTTATTGAAGAGCCAATAAAACCTTAACATTGCAATAAGAAGTATTACAAACTGTCTAAGTCACTCGATAGGTTAGTCAAGATCAAATGTTGGGAAGCAGCTGTGCAAGACTATTACTAAAGCACCTGTTTACCAAGTTTCATTAACTTACAATTCTTGAGAAATTTTAATGCCACCGCCTCAGGTAAAGCAAACACTATGTCTCTAACACAAGATGTCTAAGGTTTTTAATCCTTTATGGTCTTTTTTCAATGCCAAACCATTTTTAATTGATTTGTATGTTGTACAGGCTCTACAAGAAGCCTCTAGGTTGTTTAGAACTTCACTGGAAATTCATTGCACACATCAGCCCATCTTAATTTGATTTGATCAAACATTGGCTGATACTGATGTTTACAAAATAAAACATGGTATTCTAGATTTGTTTGTTTGGCATATCTTGACACAGCCAAATTCCGGACAATGAAACATATACACTTCACCTGTGTAAAGCACATTCATGGACTACTCTTCAGATGTAACATATTTGATGCTACGGAATATGTTTCTTTTTCTGGATTTGTTGTTTATGATTCCAGATATTTCACACCAAACAAAATCTTCACCAATAACAATGCATGCCTTCCTTTGTTAACATGAATATCCTTAAGGCTGAAAAAATAACATTACATTTTGAAAAAAATATATTACCAGCAACAGGTTTTTCAACACAACTATATATGTACTAAATGTTCTTTAATTTTTATTTCAGCAACTGGCAATACTTGTCAATTAAGATTGGAGTCGAGGACACCCTGCAAGCAGTAAGACCTGAACACCTCAGTGTCCAGCAGTTCAGATTGTTATTGTTTTGGTGATCTGTTTTTAGAAAAATGCTTTTGATGAACCTCTTTGGGAAAATTTTGTCAGTTACAAAACTTGCTACCTTACTATTTGTTAATTACAGACCATAATGAATATATTTTTTAAAGTATGTTAAAATCTTGACCTTTTTTGTTAAATAGCTGTTAAGTTTTCTATAGAATTGCTGGTGATATTATTTAGATACTTAGATATCTCTTGTACTTTTATTATAACTCTTATTAAACTAATTGTTATTTTTATTTTTAATCAGACGCCATACCTATTCCTTTCATATAATTTAGCCAGCACAAGTGCCTTCCGAAACTGTTTTTGAATCGTCTTCATTGGGCTGAAGGTTATTGATCAAGCTAAATCCCTTCCATTTGTGGCTCTTGATTTGTTAGTGTGTTGTACTAAGTTTCTATCTTTGCTACAGATTAATGGCATCCATTAACCTCTTTTCAACAAGTAATAAATAGCTTCTTGCATTTAATCAGCTGTCTGGATGTTTTCTCTGCTGGCAACAAATGTTCGCATTCTTTATCTCATATGTGCAATTGAGCTGTCACAGTAGGATGTCCCTGATTGTCCTTCACTATAATATAGTTGTAGGTATTATAGTTATAGGTATTAAATCTTTACACCTAAACTAAAAGAATATTATCAAGATAGAGTACCAAATAAATTATATGATATGAAAGCATGTAGCTTTTTTAATGCTACCTCTGGGATAAATTGATCTTTATTAAACTTTAATGGCCTTCCTTTAAGGCTTGCCTTGAAAATGTCAGCACCATATCATAATCACACTGTTTGTCAATAGGAATTTCATATGCCATAGGATAAATCAAGTCTACTCTGACTGATGAAAATACAATTTGTTCACACTATTATGCACCAGCAGAGGATTGATTGATTAATGTTCAATGACCAGAAAGCAATCCTCAGCTATATTCAGGATGTGATCAAATTTAACATAATTTATTAAAGACAAATACTGAAAAGTAGTGATCCTTCCTCAGATTAAAATTTAGCCTCATTCATTTATAAATACGAATATATACTCTCCCAGAAAAGAAATGATAAAAAAATTAAAATTTTAAAAATGATTTTTTTCTTAAATATAAATTGACTAACTGAGAAAATAAATAGTGGTGTTTACATTTAAACCCCATATGAGATTTTACCTCGGACTGCATTTAAAATTCAATCAAGCGTGAAAACATGGTACACATGTTTAGAAATATGTCATGTATAGAAGCCTGACAAAAAATCTGTTTGTTTGGCCCATGCAATCAATGGGTGATTTCTTATTGGGTACTAGGGGTATGAAAGCTCGGTACTTCTTTTCTCCAATGCAGTAGTCTAATTGGCATCTGACGAGGAAATGCTATGCCAAGGTTAGAAGCTGGTGAATCACAGACTGCGGTTGCAAGACACTTCAAAATTTCTTGCCTGTGGGAGCAGTATCAGCAGCTTAACACTACAGAAGACAGAACATGCACAGGGTGCCCATGCAACACTACTAATGCCCAGGATAGGTACAACAGGCTTTTTTTATTTACACCACAGAACTGTTCCTGCGACAATTTCTGCCAATAATATCCCTGGCATGAAGAGAATTTCTACCCAGACCATCCGTTATCGATTGCAAAACCATGGGTTGCGTGCCAGACTACCATATTTTGGAGCCGCTTTGAGACGTCAAAATTGCCAGGCAAGAGTATGATGGTGTAATATTGTTCGCGGATGGGATTTGCGGAACTGGAGAAAGGTGTGGTTCAGCGACGAATCCGGCTTTTTGCTAGAAAATAGAGATGGCCGTACTTGGGTCTAAAGACGATAAAACGAACGATTTGCACAAAATTGTCTCGTTGAAGTCAACAATTTCGGTTGCGGCAGCCTGATGATGTAGGCTGGCATCTCTTTTGCCAGAAAAACACCCTTGGTTCATATTCCAGGCAACTTGAATGTAGTTCGCTATTGTGACAAGCTTCTACATCCTCACTTATTGCCCGAAATTGATGTCCATAGGGGGGTTTTTCAACATGATAATGCCAGACAGCATATTGCAAGGATCCTTTGACTTTTTGGAGCAGCAGAATTTAAATGTTTTGCATTGGCCTACAGTGTCAACAGATCTAAACACAATTGAGCATATGAAGGATGAACGTGACCGCAGCATACGTAAACTTCAACCACCGCCTCAAACACTGCAGCATTCACTTTAGGTTGAATGGCAAAGAATGGCATTAGTCCAATCTGTTATCATTATTTAAATTTACATTTATCTGTTTGGCATAAAATTAAACATTGTTAGCCTGTTAATGTTTCTAGCCCTCCGTCTATGAATATACTGTTCGGATCTATGACAGTATGTAATCGCAATATACTAGGCTGAATACAAAAATTCTTGATAGTTGATTTATAAAGAAGAAATAAGCCAGGAATAAAAAGTCAAAAATAAATAACAAGAATAAAAACAATACAATAATTCTATCTGCTAGACTGAGTTTAATTAACAAATCTAAATTGTCATAAATGTGGCCCTCATAAATATTCGCCTTTATCCATACAAATACTTTACAGTATTACGGCAATTACTAAACAAATATATTTGATTAGTTTAAAAATCCAAATGAATATCTCGCTTTTTATTTCTTTCCCAACTTACTACTTAGTAAATGTTTAAATGGAGCAAAACAAGCAATAAGCAGTTAATGGAAGCAAAATATAAAGCAGCAAAGCGAAACTATCAATGTAACGCAAATAAAGCTTATAAAGCGAAAAGAAACAAATATTAAAAATAAAAGGGAAAAACATTTCTTACCTCACATGATGTGTAAAGGTTTCCCTAAAAAATTTAACATCTTTCCTTATTCCGCTAAGCCATGAATACCTGTAAAACAAATTGTATACTACAATCAAATTGCTAAATAAGATGATGTTGCATTTTAACCAAAATTGTCACAAAAAGTAGTCGTTATTAATTAAATTACCAATACCTTTAATAACTCTGTCAGTCCCTAATCTTTGTCAAGAACATTCGGCATTAGTTTCATGTTAATTAAAATTTATTTAGTTTGTCGTAATTAAACAAATTAACTTTTATAACGTAAATGCTAATTTTACCACTTTAAAGTTAAAATATCTTTGCTCAATACACATTCTCACTCCGTTGCCAAAGTAATGAACTGGTAGCGCGTGTGTGAAGATAAGTAAATACATGCAAATTAAAAGGACGTTAACCTACTATTTCACATATCGACAAACGTAAAAAAAATCAATTGTAGGCTTTATTTTAGAGTAAGTTGAAAATTAAAATAGTGAAATAATTCAAACAGAATACGCATTTAGCCTAAAGATGCCTCTTTCCACTATGAAAAATTATATACAATTGATTTTTTTATTGTTCAGTATTTGAAAAAAAACAATCACGATATAAATTTCAAAATTATAATTTTTAAAAGTTTGTTGGCTACAAAAAGTGCATTTGCGACCTTTGCCTAGATGGTTCGTAGAAATAACTGCACTTTAACAGGTACACCTGTGCATAATTCTGAAGAAAATAACAACCCGATCGCTTAATACCTATGACACGATTAGTATATGCTATTTCAAGATATTTAGAATTAATAATACACTGACTAACAAAATTGTGTGATAATTTACATATTTAAAATAGTAAAGTAACTGACAATATATATATAAAATAATAATTATCTGAACAAATTTGTTTACTTTGTATCTAATATGTTCAAGTTGTCGAAAAAAACACAACAACAAAAACAAAACAACAAAAACGAAAATATAAAACAACACACATCACGATATTAATTGATTTTTTTAAAATATATAAGTACACCTTATATGTACTGTTCAATGTGATCACGTGATTTGAAATGACACCTTACTCCCATATTTTCACTATATAAATATTTGGGGAATTCCCTACTTCGAAAATATGGGAGTAAGGTGTCATTTCAAATCATATATTTAATAGTGGGGAAATTCCCTACTTTAAAATATGGGAGTAAGGTGTCATTTCAAATCACGCGATAACATTGTTTAGTACATAAGGTGAACTATCTTGAAAATTCTTGATGTGTGTTGTTTTATATTTTCATTTTTTGTTGTTATTGTTTATATAACATCAACATAGATAGAAAGTGAATAAAAGTTTTCAGATAATAATTGTTTAACATATATTGTCGGTTACTTTACTAGTTTAAATATAAAAAGTAACTCCTAAGATTTTTGTAATTAATTGGACAATAATTTACGATGGTTTATTGTCTCAGTGTAATATTTAATAATTTTATATAACCTTCAATGTTCTTGTTATTGTTTATACAACATGACCATAGATAGAAAGTGAATAAAATTATTCAGATAATAATTGTTTTACATATATTTTTTGTTACTTTACTAGTTTAAATATGAAAATTGGCTCATAACTTTTTTGTAACTAATTGGACTATAATTGACAATAGCTTATTCTCTCAGTTTAAATAAATAATAAATTAATAAAAAAAAATAATAAATAAATAAATAAATAAATAAATAAATAAATAAATAAATAAATAAATAAATAAATAAATAAATAAATCAGAGAGAAGTTTTAAATGTCACACCAACTAACATAATTATATTTAACTTTTTAACAGGTAGACCTTTGTACTATTCTAAATTAAAAACACCTAGGACACCATCAGTATATGTTATTTTCAAGAGATTACTAATTTATCGTAAATATTGACTGATTCTTATACAGAAGTGTCTGAAGACATTTCTCTCCCCCCCCCCCCCCGCGACGTTGTCGTCAACCTGTCATTTTCTATTATTAAATAATATAATGTAAACAATTTTGCAGATATAAAATGAAATATACCGCATGAAAAATAATGTAAATCATTTGTGCCGTGAAAATTCATTCTTTTGGTGAGGAGTATAAAGTGCACATATACTTTAAAGTCTAAATAATTACAACAAAATTAATGTCATATTTAAAATAGCAAGGTAAAAGAGAAGTTTATTTCACAAAATTATTGTCTAGTAAATAATTTTGTACACATTTTATATATAACAATGTTACAACACCTATGAAAATAATAAAAAAAATCTATATAAATATATAATTAATAATAATTATTATTTGTACAAATTTGTTCACTTTCTATCTAATATGTTAAGTTGTATAAACAAAAACAACAACAACGAAAATATAAAACAACACACATCACGATATTAATTGATTTCTTTAAAATATATAAGTACACCTTATATGCGCTGATCAATGTGATCACGTGATTTGAAAGGACACCTTACTCCCATATTTTCACTATATAAATAGTTGGGGAATTCCCTACTTTGAAAATATGGGAGTAAGGTGTCATTTAAAAATAAATAAATAAATAAATAAATAAATAAATCAATCAATAAATCAATCAATCAATCAATCAATCAATCAATCAGTCAGATAGAAGTTTTAAATGTCACACCAACTAACGTAAGTTATATTTAACTTTTTAACAGATAGACCTTTGTTCTATTCTAAAATTACAAACACCTAGGACACCATCAGTATATGTTATTTTCAAGAGATTACTAATTTATTATAAATATTGACTGATTCTTATACAGAAGTGTCTGAAGACATCCCCCGCCACGTTGTCAGCAACCTGTCATTTTCCATTATTAAAAAATATAATGTAAACCATTTTGCAGATATTAAATGAAATATACCGCATGAAAAATAATGTAAATCATTAGTGCCGTGAAAATTCATTCTTTTGGTGAGGAGTATAAAGTGCACAGATACCTTTTTAGTCCAAATAAATACAACAAAATGAATGTAATGTTTAAAATAGTAAGGTAAAAGAGAAGTTTATTTCACAAAATTATTATCTAGTAAATAATTTTATTCACATTTAATCTATAGCAATGTTACAACAGCAATGAAAATAATTAAAAAAGCAAACACATATCACGGTATAACTTTACATTTTTTTTCAAGACATACACCGTGCCGGGCCGTGAAAATCCATTCTATTTTGTTGCGTCTAAAATGACATGTAGGTATTTAACTGATGTGTTAATTTTCATATTAACCATTGGTAGTAAAGCAAAAATATATGTAACGCTAATATTATGTGAATCATTTTTTTCATTATATAATGAAAATAGAAAGCAACATAGAAAAATAAATACACTTTTTAGTTAATTTTTTTATAGACATCTGTACTAAATAATGGCTTCGCTATTACTTTCACTTTTGCTAAGTGTGGGTTTTCTGCTTTAGTACTAATAATAGATTACTTAATTAGCTGTTGTATTTACTTCATCTTATCACAAACGAATACACATTTTATATTTCATACTTTCAAGAAGATATGTGTTTGTTTGAGTACAAGTGCTACTAAACTGTTACAATGACGAATCTGCGATCACCTACCTGGAATAAGCTATTTATAGAAAAACATATAGACTATTTAGTTTATTATTTTTTATTGACAACTGTACTAAATAATGGTTTCGGTATTACTTTCACTTTTGCTAATTGTGGGTTTTCTGCATAACATACACTATCTAATACCGTACAACAAAAAATAAATAACTTCTTTAATTATAAACAAATAGTTTGCTAATAATCCGAATCTTGTATTTATCTTAATTAACCCCCATTATGTCACGCAATGCTTATGAAGTTATTTGTGTATCCATGTGATACACAACACACATCTCGATAAAGATAAGAAGTAGTGACGTCAAGAATTTCAAGATATATCAGGACACCTTAATCACGAAAATATATGATCACGTGTCTTTTGAAATGGCACTTTACACCCATTCTAAAGTTTTACCGAGTAAAGTGTCATTCGTATATTTCCTATAAGGATAAGGTGCTATTTTGAAATGACACTTTAGTCCATTTACCTACCTATATTTTTTAATAAATGAAACAAATGCTGCTTTTATAGCAGAATTTTTCTATTATAATATACAACAACTATTTATTAAAATTATTTAATGTTATACTACCTAATCGATGTGTTATTTAACAATTTCCAAAAAGTGCACCTTACTACCATCCTGATACTAAGGACACCTAACTATCAAAGCAGGAGTATATATATATATATATATATATATATATATATATATATAGTTTAGTTTTTATGACCTGTTACTTATATTAGATCAATTTTAGTTGTTTTTCTTTTGTTTTTTTTTTGTGTGCATGTTAAACCATAATTTGTGGGTTTTGTTACTTCAAGCATAATTTAATGTTCAGTACAAGAAAACACCAAAACATCGTCCTGTCTTTTGTGTATAAATGTTAGTTATCTGTAGATGTCTACTATGGCAACATTCAGAATCCATTAAATATGTAATGTCATTCCATCCCTAGGTATTTTACTTTAATATTCGGTCTGACTTTAGTAATAATTGTTTCTGAAATTCATCGTTCCAGACATTTTATTTCTATATAGGCACTGACTATTTAATATTTATATGTGTGCATACAATGTATACTAAATAGAGAAATGGCAATGGTGACATGCAGGGATAGTACAGACTTTATCCGGAGAACTAGTGATTCCTTTTATGTCCAAGACAAGACAAATGATGACTGTTTCATTAGTTCATCAACTAAAACAGAAACTAAAGTTGAAATGCGGACATCTGACATCTCTGCATTAACCGAACAAACGAAAGCAATATTAACCGAATTTGGAACCAGCACATCAATTCATGGTTTGCGACATGTTGCTGAATCGGGAACACCAATAAAAAGGTAATGGTATTCAATTTTATCAATTATCAGAACGACTGACTACTGCAACTCTAAACTCTATATTTATCAAAGTATTTTTAAGACCAATGTCCCAGACAGCAAGCCTTGGTTGGGCCAACGTTGGGCCAACCACTACCTATTACGTTGGGCCACCGTCGGAAAACAATGTTGGGCCAACGTTATAAGTGCAAAGTGTGCCAACGTTGGGCCAACATGTTGGTTTTACGTTGGGCCAATGTCGTCATATTTAACTGCCAACGTTGGGCCAACGTCGTAATAACTGTCAGCCGATTGATAGCCAACGTTGGGCCAACATCGTCATATCTGTCTGCCAACCGAGAGCCGATGTTGGGCCAATGTCGTCATATCTATCTGCCAACGTTGGGCCAACAACGTTGCATCTAACCACCAACATTGGTCCAGCTATATCAAAATATAGCAGACTAGATACCAACCATAGATCAACTATGTACCAGACAAAACCCAATTAGAGGCAGACGTTCTTTATTTATCCACTATGTACAGCTTTATATACGAACTTAATGGTCCTAAAGATTTTGTCCACCTATAAGTTAGTAATTAAAAATCCTTGTAAAAGTTAAATCCTTGGATAGACATAGTTCTATGGACAAATCAATTAACACTAAACACAGTATGTTTTCTTCATTCTTTATAAATATATCATTGATGTCCAGAGTTTATTCACTCCTGTTTATTTGTTGCAGTTTTTCTTTCATTTCTTTTTTCTACCATCATTTCTGTCAGATGCATTTCTTTTTCTACCACCATTTCTGTCTTTTCAATTAAATATCTTCTATTTCTTTGTCTGTATCCTGCCTACATATTCTGTTCTGTCTCCGTTTCTGTTGGAAAAATAACAAATTTGGCGTTACTTTAAAATCACTTAATTTTAAAAATTAAAGGGCCACAAAGTACTTAAATATAAAAGTATTGAGTTGACCAAAATTTAACATAACTGTTAAATGCCTTACAGTATTTATGTACACGTTTTTGTACTAAATTGAGAACATAACAAACTAATTTAGCTACTACTTACAAAGTAAAACATCTTTTAACCACAATGACGAAAACGGTATTTTTGACCCCCTTTTCTGAGTCAAGCTGTTCAGCTTTACAGCTCCACTGTTTTCAAGTATTTTTGATAGTATCTGCATACATGTTTGTTTAAATCCTTCCAGACCTGAAAGACATAGTAATTGCACTAAATATCAGGCATAACAATGAAAATAAGAAATGGTATACTTAATATCCATGTTTTAGACAGTGGGAATATATTACACTATTTATAATGACATTAAATCCTAGTTGTTAAAATCTTCCCAGGAAATGTGGTAATTCTATACCGTGTATAATCTGGGTGTGATTTGTGTGAGATGTGTATACTGTATTAATTAATCAACAATCTGCAGATAAAACTCTTCACACATTTGGAAGGTGACCTAATTACTGGAGAATGGAAACATTTACATTAACTATATTTATTGCATTATGAAATTTGAAAGATTAAAAATGTATTACTCTTAAAAATATGAGCATTAAACCAGGAACCTATACTAGTCCCAGATTACAAACAGATACTTTAAAGACAGTAGGAAGTTTTTTGTCAGCATTTATTTTCATTTACTAGTACGACTGATAATTTACAAATGAAGTAATGATGTGTATTAATTTGTACAACTGATTATTGGGAATAAACAATGAAAATTTTACCCACAGCAATAAGTGAAAAATACATTCTATAATAAACTAAATTTACTTACATGATTTAACTTTTAAAAATCTGTAAAGCACTGCAGCAATAGACGCGGGAAATCCAGCGATGTCAGATTACAGATAAGGTCATAGGTCATTACAATCCCAGCACATTCCTCAAATTTAAGGCCGAGTAGTACAGGCAATCACATAAAGTTTCAAACAGATATGAAAAATTTAATTTTGACAAATAGAAATATTACTCAATTTGAAATTTTAATTAAAAAATAAAAAAATTTTTATTATTATATTTATGAATAACACAGCAAGTAATAAAAACTCATTACACACATGTCATTGCAACAGTATGAGATTTATTCAATTGAAATAAATGAAGACTTTCCTTATAAACTAAAAATTTTATAAAAAATTTTAATTCGGATTTTAATTTAAAACAATATTTTTGTTTTTATTCCATAACGTTTGCCATAGTTGTACCAACGTTGGAACAACATATAAACCACTGTAGAAAAAAAACAATACAACAGAATAAATAAAATAAAGAACATCTGTGTCTTGAATTCCAATGTTGCTACTGTGTTAGGAAAGAAACTGTGGAATAAAAAACGAAGGAAAAGTTCCAAACGTCGGCCCAACATTGGATCTATGTTGGCCTTTCGACGATACATTATACCTCTCAATTGCTAAAGTCCAAGTATAGTTGGGCCAACGTTGGCCCAACGTTGCAATGCCAACGCCAACCAATAACCAACCGTACAACAATTTACCAACGTTGGCCCAACGTCAGCATGCTGACTGGGGTAGCGTTCAAAATGACAATTGCAAGATAATTAAATTGATGTAATCAATGCTGGTAATTGTTACAAACTAGAGTTTGCAGATATGTTTTATATATTTAAAACTTTCTATACAGAATTGTAAATGAATTACTTCTTATTGTTATACCACCTGCATAACGGGGCAGGAGAATAATATAGTAGGACGAATCAGTCCGTTACACTTTATTTAATGTGCATGTCCTGCTACACAACATAATGGAATTTGATGACACTTTTACAAAATCTTTGTTACTTATTGCCAGTATGCACCTGATATTTACTATTCTGATCGGAGTGATATTTGTGGTTTCACATAGAAAAACATGGACTACTATTCTTTTACATAGGGGTACTTGTTTTGTGTAATCAACTTCTACAGTTTTCTAGCCAGATGTTTTGAAATATTTGGAAGCAGTAGGTATCTATTATTTAGAATTGGTCACAGTTTTTCTAGTTTTATTTTGGTGGTCATTGTATATTTTTTACAAAGCATGTGATTACTGAATGGAAAATTCACATTGGTCGTAAATGGTTAGCAGTTTACTTTTTACATTGCATGCTATGTTTTAGGACACTATGGTTTACATTAGTATTGGTATGTTTCGGTGTTTTGGTATACCAAATTGTAGATCGTATGGTTTACTACTATAGCTGGCCAATCACAGTAAATGTAAAGATAAATTACAATAAAACTCTGGAGTTTCCTGCAGTCACGATTTGTAATCAAAACTCATTCAAGTATGTATTACCTAAGCAAAAATGCCGAGGATTTTTCTAATCCTAATATTTTAGAACAATCGGCATTAAGAAAACAATAGTAAAATCAATAGAATTTATGTAACATTACTGTTGTCGAACTTTTAATATTATATGTATTGCCTAAGAATATAGAGTTCTTAATTGTTTACGACAAAACAAACCGTTAACCTATTAAATTACTAACTCTGATTTCTAATATACATGTAATAAAAAGCACAAAACATGGTATAAGAACGTTAACTCATTTTAAAGCACAGAAGAAGTAGAACGGTAGTTAGTATATACTAACAATTTTTTTTTATCGCTGGCAAAATTTTTTAATACTTTAACATTATTGTAAATGTTGAAACTGTCTAGTTCACGGAAACATTTGTTAGAATGTCAAATTTAAATGATATTGTACAGATTAAAGTATTGCTATAAACATTTTAATAGAAGCGCGGGTAAATAACACACACCTCGAAATATACATGTATATATATATAAATGAAGTAAGTGTTGTTTTACCTGGAGCAATAACAGCAATAATACGAATCATGACTAATGAATATTGAACAACTTGCGTTGCGTTTTTAACATCAGAAAATTTACAAGCAAGCATAACATACAATTACAAGTATAAGAAAAACGTGACAACGGCTTAAGATGAAGAAAATTGCAAAACGTAGAGCAAGAATATTGATATTATTTTATAAAAAGGCAGGGCATTTCAAGCCAATTCGATACTTTGTTACATTGAATATTTTTCATAGGGCTAGTACAGCCAACAAGTTTGGACGCTACCGCATTATTGAAAGTATGTTTTCACAAGAAGGCCCATTAAATACCAGCTACATTTTTGATTATGGAGGAAACATCACTTTAGATGATCTATACTTAAACGCTTCTCATCAGAAAGAAGACTTGATATTCGAGTGAGTATTTCTAAGTTATGTCTATGCTGTGTGTGAGGGGACAACACAAATAATATACCGAAAAAAACGAGACACAAGGTGTGAACAAAGAGACAACCACTTGCAAACATTATTTAAGGACCACACACTCAAGTACGAATAATCCATCCAAACCAATGATCGCGACTGAATGTTCAAGAATACTAAGAATCACGTCACTACTTGGACCTTAGTTGTAAAGAAATCGACTGATGATCAGTTGAGTATCAGCAATAGGGTTGTGAATTTAAGCTTGAATACGGGCATAACGTAAACCTTAATTTAGAAGCATAGACAGTTTTATGAAAAATTGAGGGTTCTCACCTTGTCTCATCTACTGCGCCAAACCAATACAAAGTAAAAGTGGCGAAAACATGAACAAACAAAATCAAATACACATCTCAACCATGCGCAGAACTAAAATTAAAGGACTTATTAAAGTAAAAGTGTTTAATTGAAAGAACACAACACAGAAATACTGTGTTTTATGACGGAAAAGCTTATGACTAAAAACTATTAGAATGTCTAACGAAACATCTTTAAAAAATAATCTTCATTTTGCTCGATGCTACATCAATATAGATATATCTAAAAAATGTTGATAATTTGACTAGGATATTTTCGTACATATTGAACATTCTGTTAATACAAAATACCATTATTTTATTTTTTATTTAGAATATGTAATGCAATACTTTTATTTCTTTGATATTACCCTAGTAATAGTTCTAGATTTTCTGCGGTTTTCATGTTTGAATTACACAGGTGGTTTTTTTATATGTGGACATAAAGGCGAAGCTCCTTGAAAGTGATCGGAATTTCACATAACTTTTCGCTCGATTTTACATACAGCTTTAATTCATGATTTCTTCATCTTAACCTTTACATATAATAATGTTTAAATTATCATTATTCAAAAGTTAAGCAGTATAATAAAACACATTTTTACAGTACCTCATATAACAGTTTTATTTGTCTTCCAACACAGTACTATTTCCCTCCGCTACCATTTTGGCAGAATATTCTATGTTTTGAAACTAATAAAATCGAAATAACTGTATATCATTGTATTTTGCAACTAAAAATCTTAAAATCTTTTTAGATGTATATGGAAAGGTAATTTGTGCGGTTCAGAAGACTTTGTTGTAAGTCTAACTGATCATGGTGTTTGCTATACTTTTACTAAGGACAAAGATGACTTGCTAGTGTCTTCACCAGGTTATTATATTAATTCTGTATTGATTTTAAGCGATTTTGACTGTTTTGTACTGGTAGATTTTTGAAGAACAAAATATTTTATTTCAGTACCGGTATACCGATATTGTGCGAACTTAAGAAATCAGATTATAAAACCGCTTTTCCCATCTGAAAATCGTTCTAAATTAGGGTTTAAAAAATATATATAATGATATAAGATGAAACGGCATCTTCATCACATTATATCTCAAAAACAGCAATTAAATAACAAATTAGTAAAAACAGGTTAATTGAAATAAAAAGGTGCAAATGAAAAATCAAAAATCATAAATATGTTAAAATTTATAATCTGAAAAAAAATCGTTCAAATAAATATACCAACAGAAATATTCTTGAAAGCAACATTGGCATATAGATACCTTTTTTTAAAGGTGTCGAGAACGGACTTAGACTGAAATTAAACATAGAACAGAGTGAATATATGCCAGGCCCGCATACGTCGGCTGGAATACAATTTCTTCTGCATGAAGGTACAGATATACCAATGGTAAATGCCCTAGGTTCGACAGTTTCTGCTGGGTCACACGTATTTGTTGGTGTAAAAATAACAGAGGTAGGTTAAATAATTCAGATCGGTTGTTTCAACAATAAAGACAACAAAATGATTGGCGGGATGTTAACAATTCGGCAACTGTAACAATAATAGGATATTTTACAGATGCTGAATCCGAATTGGAAAGTTAAATAAAGTTAAAATTAAAACTTATGATATATTATCTGTGTCACAATTTCAACAAATATTTTTACGTTTTTAAATGCTCGAGTCCGTACATAGTCAAGAACCTTATCTTCAATCTTTGGTTGTCATAATTTAATTTTTTCAGTATACTTTCCATTAAATATTTTGTATGCCAACATCAATACTCAGCTGTTCTTCACTATTTCAGCAATAAGTTTTGTTAATATCAGTGATTGATTAAGATTAATCTAATATATTTTGTTTAAATTCAACCATCAATGATCCATGCTTAGATTGTACGAAAGTAAAACATTTACAGGCAGAGGTAATAAATCATTCCAGTAATGCGAATCGTGTATTACCTACAAATTTGCTACCAGGTGTCTCGGTGGCAGAGTGGATAAGTCCGTCTACTATTGATCACCTGGTCAGTCAAAACCGAGATTACGGGCATTAATCTCACTGCAAGCAGGTGCGCTCCACTCCAATATTAATTGCTCAGGATTTGCGAGTTTTCGTACCGACGGTCGAGTTGTTTTTTTTCGGAACTCCAGCTTAATCCGTAAGTTAAACTGAACGCCATGATAAAGTTTAAAAAAATGACGTTAAACACTTTTTCAAACAAACAAACCAAATCTGCTTCCAGTAATAATTTGTATCTTTCTTTAAAGATAAAAAATTTACCTCATCCCTACGGAAAATGTGGTTATAAGGATTTGGAATACGTTCATGGATATTCTCAATCAGATTGCAAACTGAACTGTTTGTCAAAAATATCTTCTGAAGTATGTGGATGCCGACATATATACATGCCAAGTGCAAAAGGTGGGTCATCTTTGCAACACTATGAAACATTAAGATCGAGAAAACGCTTATAAGTGAAAGATTTCTCGTATGCCGTTCTTTGAAGACTTGAATCGCCATGGAAATTGATATAGACAGATTATAATATTAATTATGTTAAAGCCATCAAATACTTCCTGTTCATTTTATAAGACATGACATAAAATTTCCACTTCTACCTAAAGCGATTCTCATATATAGTGTTATACAATCATTTCACTTTATTCTCATTCCGTATGGGACAAAATTATTAATAATATCTTTCTTCATTTTGTGATTAATTATCAAATTGATGCATTGAAGATTTACAAAAAACTTTTTGCGCAATTAAACGCGATTATATTTCAATCTAGTATATTATTTATTTGTATTCATCAAACATTAAAGACGGAATATTGCACACTGAAACTATTTGTAATTTTTGTAACTAAAATAGAGTCTTTCTATCTATAATCCTTTTGTTCTTTTATTTTAATTAACTTTTGAAAATAATTATTGATTGCAGGAAAACCCAAAGTCTGCAGTATCAGTGAATATTACAGCTGCTTACAGGCCTTGATCGGTGAAGCTAAAGCCTTTAAAGTCCCACAAATATTTAGATGAAAAAGTGCAATTAAATGTGTATTTAAAAATTTATTCGTGAATATGCACGTCGTTTTCATGTATTAAACGAAATTTATAAAGAAAAAAACGGTACTTTCAAACCCTTTTAAGTCAAAGGCGACAAAAAATTAGAACTCAGCGTCAAACTAAAACACATACAAATGTCCAGTTGTTTTTTTCACATTTAAATTGTTTAAAGAGCAGTCAATATTGGTTTTCGTATTTAGGAGTATTACCTAGCTACAATTATGTAGCTCATTTTTTTATGGAAGGAGCTACAAAGAGGTCCCATTACTCGAAATGGAGCAAGCCGGGATTGATTCACACCCGGGTGTTTTATGCATACAATAAGCTATTAAAATGTTTCCCTAAATTGCTATATACTTGTTAATGTCTTTGACTGATATTTATACATCACCAAAGTCGTTAGTTTTACACTTTATTCGTAATCAATACATTGTTGTCAAAATTTGAATTCCGAAAGTGCATAATTTCCTAATGGATTTTGGTAAAAATAGGTTTTTTTCGGATATATTACATTAATTTATTTCATAATTTTTACTGATAAGCTTCTACAATTTTACACTCCACAATTTCAATTGTGTTAACAATGCCATGATTACGACAAAGTGTTAAATTATTTAATCAGACATTGTAGAAATGTCAGCTGAACGACTGAGAAAGGAAAAATATAAATATTACAAAAATAGCAGTTTAATAGTGGAAAATATGTATAAATACCAAGAGTGTTTTGCTCCATTACCCATAATGGGACCTCTTTGTAGCTCCGTCCATACTAAAATGAGCTATCTGTCGAAAGAAACTAGTTTCCAATAGTCCTCTGAACTATTTCTTTTCTGGTGTTTATGACGTTAAACACATCGAATTACACATATTGCCTATTGAACAACTGAGATGAGTCCATTTCTTTCATTGATTTAATGTCATGCTCTAATTTCAAGGTAAATTCGGTAGTCTAGAGCAACCACGTGTGCATGTCTTTCTAATATAAATGGTTACCAGTCACAGATCTCTCACATATGATCAGTTTCGTTATATAATTAGATATCTGGTGTAAACGATGTGGTTACCAATCAATTTTTAAACAAAATGGCGTTAAAGCATTATTTACATAAAACTGTTATGACATTCGTTGAAACAAAATTATGTCAAATTTTAATGTTGCCACAAACATTCTAAAAAACTAATTTTCTGGGATATATTTTATTCGTACGAGGAACGTAAAAATTGATTTATTCTCATATGACCGATAAATGCAACGCTTGTAGTTATTTAAAAATAAAGATGAATTGTCTATGCTATATTTTTCAGACACGTTTCAATCAGACGCAGACGATCTATGCGATTGTCCTATTCCGTGTTCATTGGTTGGTTACGAAACAGATACATCATATGCCAGCATATCAGAAAATGCTATCAACAAATATTTAAATAATAACAATATCCAGGAATTGAAACAAAAGCTTATTGGTGCAAATGAGGTAACATCTCGAATGGATACATCCAAACTTGAAGTACTTTATGAGCTAGCCATTGATTTCGAGAAAAAGTTAGATGAGATCAAATTTATTTTTCTTGACAAGCTAGAACATCTTGTACACCAGATATCTAATGATCTTGAAAACGAAACTAATCGTATGTCATGGGTCTGTGACTGGAAAACATTTGTTTTTGATTTTCAGTATTATGTGGTAGATAAGAATTTTGTTCGTTTCCGCGATGCTATGGAAGAAAGACATGCACATGTGGTTGCTCTAGACTTCGCAGAATTTTTATTGACATTAGAACGTGAAATTAAGTCATTGATAGACATGGATGCATCTCAGCTGTCCACTAGGCAGTATGTGTACTTCAATGTATTAAACATCATAAACAATAGAAAAGAAATAATTCAGAGAACTATTGGAAACTATTCTGTTTTGATTGATGCATATAAATCGGGAATCCAGATATTTAACTATATGTACGGTAATACTCCAAGAGACGAAAACCAATATGTTGTTCCTAAAGATTTACTGCATGCGTGCTTATACCAAAACAACGGAACAACCGAAAGTGTCAAGCTCTATGTCGACCACCTAAGAGAAGCTGTTTCACTTCTGGAACAGTTTCAGAGTTCTGCAGACGAAGCATTTTATCAATCATTATCCAATGTAACATTGTTAGCATTAAGACAAGACAAGTTGAATACAGTGATTGTAGACTGGTTGTCAGCTAGGCAAACCGTCTACTATAATGTAATTGATAAACCATTACGGGTACTCAGCCAA
The DNA here is from genome assembly GCA_944474755.1 of Limnoperna fortunei. NCBI lineage: Eukaryota > Metazoa > Mollusca > Bivalvia > Mytilida > Modiolidae > Limnoperna > Limnoperna fortunei. Next base: position 92,599,141 of record OX104113.1, on the reverse strand, counting down.
AGAAAGAAAGAATTTGAAAGTTTTTCCTATAAACAACTTGCGCTTTCTTTAACAAAAACAATTGAAGCTTTGGATAGAAAAATTGAAGCTGTTAAGGAATCCTTATTCGTTCCTCTTGACAACATGCACGATTTAATTCATGCATATACTTTCGATGGTATTGGTTCAAAATACGAAATTGCACAGAATTTTACTTCCGGTGTCATTTTGACCGGAAAAGCAAACCTTGACAAATTGATGTACGAACTTTTAACCGCAGATTCTGACATGACTCGTGCTTTTACTGACATACAGTTTTTAACAACAGACATATTTAAAAGTATTGTTCGCGATTATGACTCATTTATGTACTATACGTTTATTGGTAATTTGAAATTCGTGCAAACTGTGAGTGAAATAACAATTCAAATAGAATCCAATTTTACAACATATATGGAAACAATTCGATTTTACGATACAGTTGGTCAAGATGGACTTAACTTTGGAAAGGCTGTTGTGGACATTGTGACATATTTTGAAAAATACCTAGCCTCATTAGAGACGGATCAATCATTTATAAGGTATACACACGTAAATAAATAAAAAATCTGCATGAACCATATAATGTACTATTTAGGTTTTGGCGTATACTTCTGGTTGTAAATTTAAATCGAAACAAACATTAAATGGTTTTCCTCTCTATAGTCCCTTAACAATATAGTCAGATTCATGTAGTGTTAGTATAAAAGTCAAGAACACTTGATTCATTAGATTCTATCTATTCGTCCACCAAGCAGTATTTCAGCTATATTGAGGAAGAGAACAAGTTAAGAAACAACAATTCAATGCACGAAAGAAGAACCAAAGGGCATAAATTTAGAATGCCATTGGAAAAGTAGGTGGAATGGGTTGGACCGAAAATTGAATTTAGTACTACAACGAACCTACTCTTATTGATATCTTCAAAGGGGGTGTTTATCTTGCAAGGAGCGTGCACAACACTGCTTACTTTCTATTGTTGTACATAACATATCATGTACCACATATTTTATGTGACTGTTCCATCTAAGAAGTTTGTGCTATGTACTATTTGTTTTTATAGACCTTCTACATCGTACTCTTTTACTTTTATACATTTATAAACGTTGTTATTTGTCTTTTTACAGGCCTATAATTTTGCCCAGCTTGACATTTTCTACAGACAAATGAATTACGAAGAAATAACCCAACAGGTTGCCTTCGATACGTTTTCTTTATTTTGTAAGTAATAAGTATGATTTAAAAATCTACTCACAGGAAAATGTTTAGTGCTAGAATGGAGTAGATTGCAAGTTAGTTGTGTTATAAGTCTTTTTTTAAAATACGTCTCATGTTAATTATTATAACCACTCTTAGTAAACCCGTGTTTGGAGCAGTGCAATCTGATTTGTATACTTAGTTACTATACCGAACTCCATCATTCAATATATTATCGAATGAAAATTCAGTACGTTTAAAGCCAATTGGGAACGTTTTGAATATACGTCGTCTGTGGCTTGAATAAATTTAAAATTGTCAAAGATACCATATCTACGTAACTAAAGCTTCTACAACTGTACAACTGTACAAACGGTAACAGCGATTCTCGTACAGTCCTTTATACTAAAAAAATTCTGAAATTTTATGTATCTCAAAACTTGTAAACACTTCTGCATTTAAACATCTGTTCAGAATTTTAAGACACTTGGAGGGAATATAAGTCATCATACGTAGTTGTGCATATTGACACGCTTAACCAAAATACAAAATGTCAAACGTGATCAAAGACTGAGACAGAATTTGATATACGATTAATTAAAAAAGAGCTTTAAGGTGTTTACTATATATCCAGTTTGATATACCGAGTAATCAAACAAGATCTTTAAGGACTTCACTATATCCGATTTGATATACAGAGTAATCAAAAAAGAGCTTTAACAAATTTCATATATTTCAAATTTTTAATACCTATTGTGACATTAGATATTAAAAATTTTAAATATAGGAAAGTTGTTATAGCTTTTTTATGTGAATTGACACATAACGTGGAATCATGGAAACGTGGAAAATATAGCCACAATAATCCAAAGAAAACAGCAAACTTAAGTACCGACAAGGAAGGACAAAAGGCTAATAGTAAACACGCATGTGCTAATTTTAATTAATTTGTAAGACGGCGACAATAACCAAAATCACATAACGCATTATTTCCATATGTTTACAGGTGATATTGGTGGATCTATGGGTTTATTTCTTGGAGCAAGTATTCTTTCCTTGTGTGAGCTGTTTGATCTACTATGGATAAATATATATAAATCAAAGAACACTTCTAAACAAAAAACAATTGTTGTCGAACCACTTGAACCAGGAAATGCCAAATGAATTTCAATTAAACTGTTGCAATAATATTTATTGCATTATTTTATTTGCATTATAGTTTCCAAATAAAAAAAATCATATATAGAATTAAGTCTAGAAGTTAAATATAAATATAAGAGCCTATCCGCGATGCCAGAGGGTCATATAGTATACATTAAATGTAAAAATGTTAAATATATATATATATATATATATATATATATAATATAAGCCCAACACTGTTTGAATTAGATTTTTAACACTGTCAAATTTTTGCTTTCCCTCAGCGGGATTCGAACTCACACCGTTGTGACACTGTGGCACCAAATCGCCTGCACTTTGTCCAGCGGTCTAGACCCCTCGGCCAAATCCGCTATATAAAAATATAGCTTCATTAACCGGGGTGAATCTTAGACATAGACATAGTACATGTGTACTAGCGTGTGACGATGGAATTTTCGTAACCATTACGTATTAATCTGACAGTAATCTAATTCAGCATTTTTGTATATATTATACAGGATGACAAAGTTACTTGTCATGCAGTCACAGTAAGTAAATTATATACAAACGTCTAAGTATTGTGACAACCATATAATATATCTATCCAGCGGATTTCTGAAACATCAGAAATACAGGGTTAATATCAAATATTTATATATACGTATACAAATTAAGCCCAACACTGTCAAATTTTTGCTTTCCCTCAGCGGGATTCGAACTCACACCGTTGTGACACTGTGGCACCAATTCGCCTGCACTTTGTCCAGCGGTCTAGACCCCTCGGCCAAATCCGCTATATAAAAATATAGCTTCATTAACCGGGGTGAATCTTAGACATAGACATAGTACATGTGTACAGTGTGTACAAAACAATGGTAACGGCTTAACATTTAGCATCTGATCCTTCATGTTGTTCATTGTATTCATTAATATATGCCTTTTGAATAATTGCATATTTCTCTTAATTAATGACACATGTTTGTATTAATGTTGTGGCAGCTTACTATATATACTGGGGATATACCACTCGTCATTTGGTAATTAACACTAGGATATGTTAGCCGTAAAGAACAGAACGTAAAATCGGCAAAATAACAAAAATTTGTTGCATATGATCTTTCATAAACAACAATGTTATTGTTATTTCGCCGATTTGGCAAGAAATAGTTTTCATTACCAAGAAAGGTACTGAAAAGACCTAAAACTTTAAACCGCAAATGTTGTTTTAGTTATAGACCTAAACTTGTAACCACAAATTTAGTTACCCAGCGCATCCCCAGGTAACGGAAATTGAAGCCTTTTTGTTGGTGTTGTCTGGTCAAAATACGGAAAGCTCGATCTTAGACCAAAGTGTTTGACGTGTTGTCCTTACAGGATAACGACACCTCTTGTAGATTTCGAAAAAGAGTAGACACAAGGCTAAATTATTAGTCCCTACTGAAATCTTCATACATTTGCATTGGCAGTCAAAATTCCAGTTGGTAGATCATTTTCCTAGCTACACTAATGTAGCTCCTTTTTTATCTGGCCAAAACAATTCCTGTTATACATACGTTAGGATTTACCTCTCTTAGTACATCTGTGTATGTTTTTCTGATTGTATAAATTTAAAAGTAATTAATTTACTAAACACACATTTATCCTGCGTATTGGTACGCTACAACAAATGACGCCATAATACCTTTATATAACAGTTGTCAAATGTTAACATATTATTTGTCCTTATCATGTATTAAAAGTAAATGTAATATACTTAAAAATATCTCTGTTAGATATAGAAAAGAAAGTTTAAATAGTATGAGCTGAACGTCTTATATTCACAAATACTATGTGTAGTCCACCATAACAACAATACAATTTTGATGCAAAATGAAACAAACAGACATTACAAATTATCAGTCAAGATTGTGACAAGACCTTATCTGCATTTATGAAGTTAGTTTTTATAATAAAGATATATACAGCATTTGTTAGAATTATTGTTAACACAAAATACGCTAGGATTATCTAGTGACGGTGGACGGTTAATTAAGTATTTAGGTAAAACCGTTTCCAACTCCAATTCAGGTTTGATGCATTCAGCCGTGTATATACACAACAAATTGTTTCGCTATCACTCATTGTTTTATTTCATAGCACATCTAACTAGATAATTTGCACTTAATATTTTTAACAGTATTGGCTTGATCTTAGCAACGGGAGCCTATATTATTATACTAAAGGTTCAATAATTCCAGCGCTTTATTATTACATATTCAGCAAGAATTATCTCCGGTTATGTTCTAAAATATTTTGAATTTCGTCCTCGGGTACTGAGACGATACTGTGTGGGTTCACATTGCTCGACCCACAGATCTGCCCAGCGCGTTGCCAAATGACGGAAAGTAGATGTGCTCCTTTTTGGAGGTTGTCCGCGGACTACAGCGGGTAACATGTTTGGAGAGTGCTACGCTCCTTCCACTATAAAGATCCATTTTGTAGATGTCAATAAGATTGAGCACGTTATAGCCAATTAAAAGGCAACAGTTTCCTCACTTCTCATACCCCATGCTTTTCGGTGGCATTCAAAAATATTAGCCCTTTAATCCATTTGTTTCATATTTGTTTATTGCTTGTTTACTTATTCTCGTCCTGCATATAGCTGAAATACTGCTCGATGGACGTACAGCTAACATCAAAACAATCAATTTTTCTATAGTGTTGTCTGGAGTGGTACAGTGCACTCGCCTCTGGCTATTTCACTATAGTCACCAGACAACATTTCAGGTAAACAAGAATTATTACAAGGTAAACAACTCCCACATGAGTGAAAAGTCCATAGGAGCTAAATAGAATGTAAACACCTAAACTAAGATACGACTATATTTTGGTTTGACTGATATTTGAATATTTGCTTATTTTAGGTTTCAACTTTTGTAAAAAGATGCGTTTGATTTTTGAAAGTATTTGTCTTTTTTAACTAATTTACAAATTTTTCTCCTGAAGAATCACCACCTTAATTTTTTTACAACATAATCCTAGTTTCTGGTTTCAGTTTTGACATGCAGTACAAAATAGAAATAAATCAGTCCACACCGAACAAATACAGGAAACGTGTAAGGACTTTTTGCGTTTTACAGATATGTATTCAAAGTTACAATTTTTTTTTCGGCGTAGCCAAATATAAGATCAATGTCATCACCATGGACTCTCATTCGTAGCGACAGACGTGTTGTTTACAAAATTATTAATTTTCATTGGATAATAATGACATCATTTATAAAATGCAGGGGGCTCCAGTAATTTTTTGAAATGACAACGTATTATTTGCATTTAAATAGAAAATAAAACGCAATTCACTATTTTAGCTTATAGATGTATGATCAACATTTGTGAGTAATTCTCCATTTTGGAAAAATAATTCCGCACAAGTATATTGTTATTCGTTACAGTATAATGCTATATGATAACCTGTGGGCAACGTCGATTATACAAAATAATTTGATTGGCGTAGAATGTAAACAAACATTCGAATTACACCTAGAAGTATCGTAACACTAAATGTTCCGATTAGAAAGTGACGTTTAATTTCGCGGGCTTTTGTCAAAGAAAGGAAAAGAGAAAATAAACAGAGAAGAACTAGTGTAAACAATGGTAATAATTTAAATTCAAACTGTTATTTTGGTATAGATACGATGAAGGTTATAACGGTTATCATCACCAAGGCCAAATATTGTCAGATTTTGCTGGATTCCAATGTACAGCGGTATCTCTTTATGCTCTTATTGCGGTTTGCAATATAGTTCCGAGTCCTCAGTTATTTTCTTCAAACTTGGTGAATCATATTGTAGATAATGGCCATGTTCTGTACAGTCACATCATTGCACAATCAAACAATCATCTTCCCCGATATTTAGGCCACTGGAAAATACCTTCTCAAGTTATGGTCGACACTTCTGTTGTTGAGATTCACAGATATGATAACATGTTTTATGGAAGGGTTGGAGCTGAAACAAATTATCCCTTTTCAACCGTTAATATTGAAGAGGCCTTTGCTATGAGCTACTCTATATCTAATCATTTTCTCTGTACATTTGGAACCAGTTCAATTGCCGTTTTCAGTAATGAAGAATCTGGTCACTGGTGTATTTTTGATTCACATTCAAGGGATGCGAATGGAACTGCTAACATTTTCGACTTTGACACTTATGAAGATTGTGTTTTTTTTATCAGGAATAATTTTCATGGTCAGTCATTTGAAATAACACCTATAGTATTCGTCTTGAAAGGCTCTCCTACATGCACAAGTATTCACGAAGTTAAAAATGACAATTGTGGGTTATCTATGGTGACAAATTACATTTAAAAAACCACAGTGTTGAGAAATTGTTGTATGTTAATGATGAACCCATGGAAATACATGTGAGGAAGAGAGTGAAGATACAAATGTTAATTGTGAAGCACATACATGTACATGTAATAATGAAGATAATACAAATTGTGGTGAATGATACATAATGACCTTCTTAATGAAACCAGATATTCACCTAAAAGTACATGCAATATTGTTGAAAATAAAGAAATGCCAAAAATACACATGTTTATGTTGATATTAATACTTGTCAGGAGATGATAGAAAATATGAGAAACAAATAAGAAGGTGTATTAATGATAGTTGTGCTTGTTGTAAAAAATTCTTATTTAACGATCAAATTTAAAAAAATGACTCAGAATTTTCAGTGCAGTATACATGGAACAAATGCAAGTATTACAGTTATTGATTGTCATAGTAAATTGTGCAGTTGATGTGCATTACAATTTACCCAAGGAAAAATGCCGGAGAAGTTTGTTAACAATAATCTTGAGGTAGCGTCTGTCCCAGAATGCTTACAAACACTGGATGTAATGCAACGGGGAATGATTAGTCAGATACAAAGTTTTATGACTATTATTGTTTTGAATGGGGGTCAGTATGCTGAAAAGGGATTGGCTATTCATTTCCCAATGGATATATGCAGTTGTTTTTCAACAAAATGAATGAGTTGTGTAAATCAAATCTGGTAGTTGTTGAACATTCTGCTAAAAAGTCTAAGGTAAAAAATGTTAGCATGCAAAAAATTGTAAATATAGAGGAGGTACGCTTAGCATTGACATAGTTAAAGGAAAACAACATTCTCTATCATAATTATCCAGATTTTCAAACTTTAGATAAAACAAATGATGATATAATTGACTCAGTTTTTATGTTTGAAAATGAAGAAATGGAAAGAAATATTAGAAGTATCATTGATAATGGAGCTGAGACTGAAGTATGCCTATCAATTACACTGTTCCCAATATCCAATTTGAATCTGTGTTAAGTAGACAACAACATTTAAGACTGCCTGTTCAATATGATAAACCAGTTTGGTTTTCACAAATACCTCATGGAGAAGAAATGGCTTTTCCTTGGCTTTTCCACTAAGTAAAGGTGGTATTTATGATAATCGTCCAATGAAGTTAACTCCTCTTCAATACTTTCAGCATCGTTTATATAACTATGATGACAAGTGGAGAAAAAATATAACCTACCTAATGTATGCAGTTAATCATATGGAACAAACAAAACTTACCAATGAAATAGAAATACAGTTACGTATGTCTAAAGTAGGATTTAATCGTGAACTAACAGCAGGGAATCTATCGGACAATTCAAACATTAGAACCATAAAGCAAAATTCATTCATGTTTATGAAACAAATTAGGGGTACTGTTGCCTATTGGTCAGATGTGTTGCAAAACTTATTAGCAATTGTTAAAAGCCTTGGGCCACCAACATAATTTCTTACTTTATCTGCAGATGATAATAACTGGCCAGAATTAAAAATGTTGCTTATGGATTTACTATATGATGAGGCATTCAAAACAGATTCGAATAATGAAAATGTTAGAAAAGATCCTTTACTTTCATCGTTACATTTTGAAAGAAGATGGAGAGCATTTTTCAAGCATATCTTGATGGGTAAAAAAAAAAACCTTCAGGAGAAATTCAGGATTATTTTGCTAGAATTGAATATCAAAATAGAGGGAGTCCACATTTGCATATTTTTTATGGATTGAAAATGCACCTTCACTGATGAAAAGTACTGCAATAGAAATCACAAAGTATATTGATAAAGTTATTAGTACGTCCATACCTTGTAAAGTAAAAGACTCAGAACTACATTCACTAGTAACGCGTTTACAAATTCATCATCATACTAAAACATGTCAAAAAATGGAAATTGTTGCTTTGGATTTCCAAAAAGTACCAAGTAATAGAACACAAATTTTACCAAATGTAGACATTACAAATCCATCCAATAGTGGACACTTTTACCAAACAAAGCGTACAAAAAATGACTCATTTGTAAATGCCTACAATCCTTATCTTCTTAAAAAGTGGAGAGCAAATATGGATATACAAATGGCAAGTGGAGTACATGGGTAAGCATATTATGTATGCAGTTATATTGCCAAAGCAGAATCAGATGATCTAAAATATGCATTAGGGAAAGTATCCGAAGATATAAATTCCCATGGTAATTATTCTCATAAAAAACAAATCGTTTGATAGGAAATTGTGTGTTAAAAAAAGGAGATTGTCGGCTCAAGAAGCTGCCGCTCGAGTTGGTCACCTGCAACTGATTTGGTCATCTAGATGAACTTTATATTTAAATGCAAGACCTAAACAGGACAGATATAAAGTTTTATTGCCAAAGTCTGTAAGAGAAAAATTGTCAGATAATAGCACAAAAATATTTTGTACAAAATATTTAGATTATTACATGGATAGACCATTGACTATGGAAAAAATGTCGCTTTTTAAATTTTCATCTTGGTAAAAAGTGTCTTCATCACCATCTGTCCAAGTCACATCAAGGCATTGTGAAAGAATAAAACTCCAAACTTATGACGAGATTTTGCAAAAGCGAGAAAAGCTGCAATTATTAGAACACCAAAATTTCAACGCAATTCTGAGGCAAGTTTTTTTTCATTATTAATGTTGCATCTACCCTTCAGAAATGAAAATTCCCTTCTTTTGCCATACTCTACTGCACAGGATGCGTTTTTGAATAAGTATAGCTTATTTGATTTAACAGATATGCAATTTGACTGTTATTTACAAGATATAGAGCATACAGTAAGGTTAATAAGTGTTACGAGAGATGATATAGGTGTGTCTATAGCACCAAATACTCATGAAATTAGTACTGATGATTCCATAAGTGTGGAAGAAGCAGGTTCCCAGTATGATATTTTGAATAATGAAAATTTGGATATGTCTGGAAATGTGATGGAAAATAAGAGTATCACTGATGCTTATCAGCAAGACACTGATGACTTGCATTCTTTGCAAGTTAATCTTCTTTCACAAGAAGAAATAACTTTGAATATAAACAGATTTACTAGAGACCAAAGGAATGTTTTCAATGTTGTAAAAAACCATTTCGATTCAGCATGTAAAAGACATATTCATATATTTATAAGTGGTGGTGCTGGTACTGGAAAATCTTTTCTCTTAAAAACCTTGGTAGAATGGATCAGGTTTTTTACAGCACCTTTTATTGGTGCTAATCCAGTTTTAGTTGGTGGCCCAACAGGGATGAGTGCTAAAAATATCCAAGGTAAAACTTTACATTCTACATTTCGATTGCCAATACAACATGGTCATGAACCATCTTACAAGGAGCTCAGTAATAAATGTTTACAAGACCTTAGACGGAGCTATCATTCAGTTCATACCTTGATCATCGATGAGATTTCAGTGGTTTCTAGTCAAACACCGACGTTTATATGCAATAAAAGGTAATGATGACTATTTTGGGGGATTAAATATTATATTAATTGGCGACTTTTACCAGCTAAGACCAATAAGAGGTACTTTTGCTTTTCACAATTTTGTCCTTTGGAATTTGTTTGACACTTACATTTTGGAAACAAACATGAGGCAAACAGCTGAAGATGGATATAGTCAACTTTTGAATCGAGTACGAATAGCTGAAAATACTCTTGACGATTTTCAAATTTTGTGTAGTCGGATTATTACCAATGATGATACTCAATTTAAAGGAGCTCTAAGAGTTTATCCAACAGTAAAAGAAGTAAATAAATATAATATTCACCAACAAAATACTTTATCAGCCAATATAATTGTAATTAATGCTGAACACCAATTTAACCAATGTAATACTTTAACTTGTGATGATGTTGATATGTATATTCCAAATGATGATAGAGATGCAGGTGGACTAGTGAAACAGTTATCATTATCAATAGGTACTAGAGTTATGCTCAATCGGAATATAGCCACAGATCATGGGTTGGTCAAACGAACATTGGGTTTTGTTCATTTCATAGAGTTTTATAATGATCAAGTTTAAAGAATATATATTCGTTTCGATTATACAAGTATTGGGCGAATATTTTATGATGAAGAACACAATACTACAATAATCGAACAAATTTCACAGGAATACTACTATAAAGGAAGATCAATCATTAGAACGCAATTTCCACTAGTACCAGCATGGGCTTCCACTGTACATAAGGTACAAGGTATAAATTGTGATAAAATTGTGTTGGTATTGGGTAGTACAGTGTTTGCAAAAGGTCAAGCTTATGTTGCTCTTTCAAGAGTTCGGTCTCTGGAAGGACTCGGAATAGAATGTTTAGATCCAACAAAAATCAAATCTAATTCAACTGTGATAAATTTTTACAACTCAATTTCAAGTTTTAAACAACATCCACATTTGTAGATATCTACTAAACCATTGTACTATCAATTTCTAATTTATTTGTATTATGCAAAAAATAAAACAAAATAAAAAATACAAATGAAACAAATTCATACAAATTTATTTTGTACTAAACTAACTGCAATATAATCACCTGTGCACCTTTGCATCCGTCGTCGTATATATACAGTTGAGAAGTTTTGTCTCTAATTTCAAATGCTACTCTTTTAAATGCACTTTCTTTAGATAAAAAACTAATTTTAATAAATTGTAGGAAGAGCTTATTTTATACAATGTACATAGAAACTTAATATATATATTGTCTTTTTTATTACTTAAGGTATCAATTGTATAACAACATGGACAATGGAATGAAAAGCAATATATATAAAATATATATGTATGAAATTTATAAATATAGAAAAAAAAGAACAATTAAAATTGCAATTAAAACATATACAATTATTGCATTCTTAAAAACATGTAAGGCCAAATAAAATTAATTTGTAGATTCTCATCCCCACCCGTCCTGATTTATTTTTTAGTGTCAAAATTAGGAAATTCCGGATTTTATACATTTCTGTTTCTGGATTTAGTAAAATTAATGATCAATATTAAGTTTCCTGTTTGTGAAAACCTTCAAAACAAACATGATTTTCTTGATTTTACGATAATTCACAGTGTAAATTATCATTCTGCACTGTGAGATAGATACATGTAGATCTGATGTTTATAGATTGTATGTTTATTTTAGGAGAAAACATTTGGTTTACTGTACCATGTAATTTATAAAAATCTAGATAAAAATAAAAAATTAAATCCTTGGACCCGCCCCATTTTTTTCACCAAATTTTAATGAGAATCTACTAATTAAGTTTACTTGGCCTAACAACATCATTTCAGATTATAGAATTGAAAACAATATGCAAAAGTTAGCAATTTTTGAACGCAAAACTCTTGATATCTATATCATCATGACAGACAAGTTTAAAAAAAATACAAATTTAAACTATAAACTATTTGAAACTTTATTTTCTTTTGAAAAAGAATTTAGAATCCATGCCATCCTCCCGTGATGGGATTAGAAGTTTAAAGCCAGTTCGAGTAAAAGTGGTTGTAGCTCAAGCTCCAAGAGAATACACTTATTCAAGCAACAAAAAAATAGTAGTGGTAGAAGTTGTAGTCGCAGATAGCACTAGATACAAAAAATTGTCATGCTACAACAAGAATGCCTTTGCATTCTTGAAAGAAGGCAACATTGTTATGTTATTAAATGTTATCTTTAAACCTAAGGAAATAGTAGCAACAAGTGAGGCAAAAGTTATAATTATCCCAGATGTAGAAGTTCCAGATGACATCATGGAAAGGGCAAAAAATGAACCCATTTTGACAGTATCCCTGCCATTAACAGACTTGAGTATTCAAGAAGTGAAAGAACAACCAGCTGGAACAATATTCAATATTATTGGAAAAATTATAGAGGTATCAAGCTTCAAATGTATTACATGTAATTGTATATATATTCTATTTGAACATAACAGGTCTTCATGAATAATTTTAGGTATTTTGCAAATCTTTCAACATGTTAAACCTAAAAATCAGTAGACACGAAATCATCACAATAAAACAAATAAAATGCAACAACAAACTGCAATCAGCATTGTGACTCAAGTCTAAACAAAAGTGAACGTGTGGCTCTGGAAGTGTAAAAAGATCCTGCTTGCTACATTTTTATTTATAAACTAAAGCACATCCGTCACATTATCAATGTTCCAATTAGTGTTTGTGTAATTCATAATTCTAAAACTTCATGACTTGTGTAAGTTTAAATTCATATATTTTTTTTTATTTTCATAACTGCATATTGTAAAAAATTATATATTAATAAATAGTAATATTATTTTTTAAACAGCTTGACAACTCCATGACTGTCAACACTCAGTGGGGTACTTCAGTTGATGTAAGAAATGGGAGATTAGCTGACAATACAGGGTCACTTTATTTTGCCTTTTGGTGAAAACTGGCCCATTTTCCTATGGAAGAAGGACAAGTGATAAAAATTTCAAATGGACAGTTGTCAGCTACATCTACAGAATGTCCCAAAATCACTGGAGGTCGCTATACAACTATTGAGGTTTGTCTTCTATATCTGCATACTAAGAAAACGTTTTAACTTAAAATATACTTGAATGTTTAAAAAAACTGGGTGGATCCATAAATTGTTGAAAGGAGGGTTTCAGGTAAATATGCTTACAATCTGCACAAAAATTATAAAATTCCAAGAAAAAGGGTGTTCCAACCTCCAGGAAGATCCATCTCTGGGTTTGCCACTGAAAAATAGTACATTAATAATATTTTTTATTTACATGGAAAATTAGTTATGATAAGATTTATGACCATACTTTTCGGTTGTATAAATTTTCAACATAAATAAAAAGTATGTTGTACTTCACCAAAGTCGTTAGAAGGAAACTGGTTGTAGTTTGGAGACATGTACATATTAATTTAAACACTAGTAGTTTACATTTGAGTTGTTTATAATCATATGTTGAAATTGCATATTGTGTCAAAGGTAAGCATATTCTAAAGATTTTTACTTTGTAAATAAAAATCTCATATCAATCATACAGGTATTAATTAATAGGTGAAAGACTTATTCACTTTTAGGAATTTTAATTTAGATAATACTATCTATGTAGATTTAAAGTAATTTCTATTTATAATTTTAGATTTTATCATCTCATTTGTTAGAGAAGATTGAATGTGACGTAGATAGTATGCAAGAGGCTGAAATTATAGGCATAGCGTCCTGTGACACATACAAGTCATGTAATAATCCAAGATGTTATAGGAAAAAACTAATTAATGACATTTGCCCATCTTGTTCCCAGACAGCAACAGAAGACATAAATTCTGTTGTATGCAGTGTTTTAGTTGCAGAGAAAGACGAATATAAAGAACTAACACTTTTTACGTCACAAGGTGAGGAGCTGATTAAAAAACCAATATCTCCTGAAAAGAAAAAGGTGGAAAAAGAACTGCTAACTGTAATCCCTGTCAACATTAATTATTTGTAAAGTCCAAAGAGAGACAAGACCCTGTCTAAGTTCAAAAGACAATAACTTTGGTCCTAACTCAGGCTTCTGTAATTATTTGCATTGGTAAGAAATAAATCAGCTTGAACTAATGTTAACTTTATACATGTAACTTCAGTTATTTGACCTTTTATTTGTTTTAGTGTTTTCAAGTTCCTGTTTTTCTTTAAAATGATGTAAACACTACTTAAAAAAGTAGATTCAACATTTTTTTACAAATGATCAAAAATATCAACACAATTGATGTGTTAATTTATTACAGGAAAACTTTATTCTAGATGTAAATAATATGAAAACTTGAAAAAATGATTGGTTTATTTTACTTTGATGAAGGATAAAACTTGCTAATTTTGTAATGTGTCATATTTTGTTTCATAGAGGTAGAAATGTGTTAACTATATTGTATTCTTTTTTTTTCTTATGCAATAATTGATGCACATATTTTGTTGATGTCCACATACTCACAAGGTAGTGAACATGCATACAAGTCTTATGTTAGTTCCAATGATCAGTATTACTTATTGTTATTTAGTTTAATTTGAACACTTCACTGTATAAGTGTTCAGTGATGTAATTTTTTTTCTTGTGCAAGACGCTGCACATATCTTGTTCATGTTCACATACACACAAGGTATTGAACATGCATACAAGTCTTATGTTAGTCCCAATGATCAGTATTACTTATTTTTATTTAGTTTAGTTTGAACACTTCCCAGTTTAAGTATTTAGTGAAATATTGTTTATATAAATGTATCATGTGTCTTGACATTATATTTTAGTGTATTATTTCTTTTAGAAGCAATACATGGAGGTACGTGGAACTGTCATTCACTAGCGCACGTTTATATGCTGCTTCACTGTACAGACGATCGTATTTGTCATAATCAGAATCAAAATAATTCATGGATACCATACTTTGTTGTCGTTTTAACATGGGTTGGCATAATATTCATGATATTTTATCCCTTGCTATCGCTCGGGGAAAGATATTCAAGAATATAATGCCTACCATGTTAAAACGACAATAAAGTATGGTATCCATGAATTATTTCTTAATTTTTTTTTAAAGTTTGACTGATTTTAAAAGTGAACTTAATGTTTGTATTTGCAATCACAGTGAGTTGAACTGAATTCTGCTCCACCACTCCAGGCACAAACATATTATGCTTTCACAGAACAATGTTTGTGGTAAAATGTGTGCATCCATTTGTTTTTACTGTGTAGAAGTTGCATATACATAAATATTTAATGTCTGTACTCTAATCATTGTTCAAATTGAAGATCATCAATAATGAAAAATATAAACGAAATTTTTAACATTAAATAAATGCATTTTGTTGTACATGCTGTAAGTTAACACATATTTTAGTGTTGCATGTAAATTTCATACTGAATTATGTTTATTTAGGAAAATTTACAAAATAAAAGAATTAATTCCATATGCTATATTTTTGATAGAAAAACTTTGAAAGCCAGGCTTCATAGAGCTTGTTGTAGAAATTTTAATTTGAAGTTTTAGCATTTTTGTAGAGTTCCCAAGAACCGCTAACTAATTTCGTACAGCTTACTGAGCCGTCAGCATACCATATGTATACATCAGTACATCCTGTTCGTGGTTCTATTATACAAAACTATTTATTGTCACATAATAATAACTGAAAGTTAAAATGTAGAGGAAACGGAACGGTCAAGCTCAAATAACATAGGACAGAGAAAAAAAGGATGATTGAGAAAAAGCCATTCGACACAAAAGACGAAACTACAAAAAACAACAATAAAACTCCGATAAATAAGTAACCTGAGCACAATATAAAGATGAATTCCTAAGTTGCTCCCGACGAGTAAGCAGTGCTGGCATCTAATTAGACATCCATCGAGTTACTCATGGTCATGTCTGTGACAAAAGTCAAATCCAGAAAAATACCCACAGCAAGCAGAAAGATAAGGTCTGTGTTTTAGATAGTTTAAATTAATTTACTGTAAATGATATTTAAGTTTTTAAGCACAGGCACATGTTTTCGCCAGAAGTCGAAGTTATCATATTCTGCGATGCGTAAGAAATTACACGATGTATTAACCAATCGACAATTCACTAATTTTCTTTCCATAAAACAAGGATTTAGAGCCAAGGAAAAGAAATCAGTCCATACGAATATCTTTGTTTTACAAAAACTTTAAAGGTCTTATTTATCTTGTGTTCAGTACTGAACCTCATAGCGCTGGCTATCATACGAGATTAGCTGGTCTAAATTTTTTTATCAAGATTTATAGTCTTAGTTCGTAGTACGAAAGCCCAGAAGGTCATTCGAGATTCGAGAATCGAAATTCGATATTCGAGATTCGAAATTCAATATAGTTATAACCAATCAGACTGCGTTTAACATAATCGTCTATTAATCAGAATAGTTCTTATATATTCGAGATTCGAAATTCGAAACTCGAAATTCAATATAGTTTTAGCCAATCAGATTGCGTGTGACATAATCTCTACCAATCAGAATTCCTTGGTTATATCGCTACTACATAAAATTTGGTTGAGTAGTTTTAGAGGAGTTAATGCGATAACCATGATTGTTGAGGATTACTGAAAATTCAAAGTTCAAAGAGCCATACCTACCACATAAATTTAGGAATCAACAATTCCTGATAATATGCACCACTACATATATGGTGTACTAAGTACATACCAAGTTTCATAAAAGTTTGTATAGTACTGAGTAGTTCCAGAGGATTTGTGCTGACAAGATAATTAATGGGTATTTTCAGCACATTTCTAAGTTCAAAGGCCCAAAATAAGCCAGTGGCGGATCCAGAAATTTCGAAAGGGAGGGGGGGGGGCACTGACTGGCCAACTTTTGTCAAGCTTAAATGATTTCCTATATATGCAACCAAATTTTTCCGTCAAAAGGGAGGGCCCCGCTCTGGATCCACCCCTGATAGCCCCCACACAAAATTTGAGGACCAAAATGCCCTGGTAATATGCACAACTAAATATGTTGTACCTTCTATATACCAAGTTTTGTAAAACTCTAAACGTTTTTTTGAAAGGAGTAGCTCCGACAAGATGATAAATGAGTATTTTCAGCAAATTTTCAAAGGACCATAACTCCCACTAAAATTTGAAGATCAAAATTCCCTGGTAACAGCACAACAACATATGGTGTACTTCCTACACACAAAGTTTTGTTGAATTACGTTCTACAGGTACATTCTTGTTCTTGATTTGTAAAATCAAGATGGTATTGAGAACTGAATTAATTTGATTAAATAACAACTAAAGCTTATAAATTTTATTTTCTTTAACAAAACCATGTTGAACACAGTCATTATTTGACAAATATGTCGACGGTTTAAACCCCAAATAAAAATAATGGCACATTGCTACGTTTATATAAGAACTATTCTGATTGGTAGACGATTATGTCACACACAATCTGATTGGTTATAACTATATTGAATTTCGAATCTCGAATTTCGAGTTTCGAATCTCGAATTTCGAATATCGAATGAGCCTTCTGCGCGTTCTAGTTGAAAGCATACGTGTCATTATTGTAGCGGAGTTAATTGACATGCAACTTTGCTGTTGCGGTTAACGTGTTCAACGTGTAGCTAACATATTGCACGATGGATATAACATAAATCAATTCTCTGAATTTGTTTATTTTGCAACGAAATATCAACAAATGCTAAAGGCACCTCTTTGATAGAAGCATTATTTTAGTACATGTTCGTTCAATTTTTCCTTATTTTTAAGTCGTGCGGCAAGAAATCTGTAGGTTAGACCATGACTTATAATTAGAAGGACAAACAAAACAATGAAAATTAAAAAAAAAACAAAAAGAAACGCGAATTCTTATCTATTTAAACCGGAAATGAAACCAAAAGCTTCGGAGGGGTAAGTAATTTCTTCAACCTTACAGACCCCTTGGTATAGGTCAATTTCCGGGAATGAAAAAACTAAGTTTTTGTAATACAAATAAGTACTAATCAGCTGTGTGACACTTACCTTGTATTATCAACAATATCAAGATCTAGACCAAATAATTTCTTTGTATAGTGGATACACAATTACTTTGAATTGTAACCTTACCCCTGTAGCTGAGCAAGTCTTTCATCGAAATATTTGTGGTTTGACGGGCTTCAGAGTAATATACGATGTTGAGATGTTGACATTTGGAAACCTAAATATATCTTTTGCAGTCAACGTAAGAAGCTGAGCAATAATTGTCGGTGGTATATTTTGTTCCCTATATCTGGTAAAATGTCATAGATTCTACTATTCAGGTTTGAAATGTTAATGACACAATTTTTTCTTTCCATTTTTTAAAAAGTAGTTGAATACTGATTTATAAGTAGCATAAACAAATCTGCGTGGAGTTCTGCTCAACTAGTTCTGTTAGGAATGATCATTGTCGGTTGAGAACATGTACACATCAAATTCGTCAAATTTATTATCAATTGAAAGCGTTAGGCATGTTGGCAACTTTGAACCGTTATTTCTAGTCCGAGAATCCTCTGCCGTCCAACGCCTTTTTAGGCTATCAAAGTCTACAAAAAATGTTGGACGGCAGAGGTTTCTTGGACTACATTATTTGTGCTAGCGGGTACAACTATTGTTCAATAAAGCTAGACTGCTGAGATAATTGAAGATAACTTGAAATCATTTTACTTAAGTCTTGTTAATTCAGATCTCTTTTACGCCAATCCTTCACTCAGCGGTGTCGGATGACGAACTGGACAATCTTAAGATTTTGTGCGTTATATTGGTTAATTATTTTAATTTTATTCTAAATCTATGATACCGGTAATTCTTTTTAGCTGAGCCCCTCCCCTAATGAGATAGGGACGAGAAAATGCATCTTGAAGCAGTGCGTTAACACACCGAGTAATATGAAAGATGTAATTCCTAGCTATCATAGTATCACGAAGCGTTACATTAAAAAGAGAACAAATATCTAGAACGAAAACATTGTTTACATTCACAATAACATAACAAACGACTTGGTTTATAATATTTTTTTTATTTCATACACGGATATGAAATTGGAAATGACAATGTATTTTTAGTGAGGTATGGACGGCAAATTTTCTAATTTTTGGATATATTTTGGAAGTATGGTCCTTTCAGACCATCAAATGCCGTTCCAAATACGAAGGTGGATTTTTTTTACAGTATAACGAAGCGTTACATTAAAACACATTTAGAAAGGCAACATTACACATTTTTTAATACCGGGATATTCATCAAGAATGTGACGTCACATATTTATATTTTTAAATCAACCATTATTTCCTTCAAAATATTCAGCGTTTTGATAAGGCGATGCGATTTTCCATAGTACGTAAGTAGTTTTTGTTTCTGTAGGTATCTATTATTATTTACAAACGTTCGTCTGCTTTCGTGACAAACCGCGCGTCCTCCAAAAAGAGACAAACCTTGTAGGGTTTAAAATACACAAAATATACTGCACCTACGTTAAACCTCCGTTCTAACTTAAGTCAAAATTTACAGTGGAAAATCGCTTTAAATATCAATAAAAAAACCCGCTGCATTTCAAAGCGCAGAATATTTTGAGGAAATAATTCTTGATTTCAAAATATAATTTTTGAGATCTAAAATATACTGCACCTACGTTAAACCTCCGTTCTAACTTAAGTCAAAATTTACAGTGGAAAATCGCTTTAAATATCAATAAAAGAACCCGCTGCATTTCAAAGCGCAGAATATTTTGAGGAAATAATTCTTGATTTCAAAATATAATTTTTGAGATCTACAAAAGAGGCATAGGCTCGACCATACGCGGTAAGCCATTTTTTTCCGGCAAAAAACCTCTTGTAGGCCAAAATATGTCTGTACCATATGATTAACCGATGGTAGTTGTTTGTGTGTTTTGTTTTAGTTTAAACATATTTATTTCAATAATATCATACAAAGTTACAAGCAGACATAAACATAAAACGCAAAGGATTCGGAAACAAGCTAATGAAAGCTTATATCAGGTCCGTTTCCTAATTGTTGAAAGAGTACTACATATTAGGATTAGTAAACATGCTACATGAAGGAAATATGTTTATATAAATTAACCCTTGTTTGACAATACATGTATATAACTGAGGAATAACAGAAACAACACAAATATATATATAATAAAAAAAAACTGTAAAGTAATGATGAAATGCAAGAAAAAATAAGATATTGCTTAGAATCGTTTACTTGCTATGATGAAGTTTTGAGTTTTGATAAATATATCTGTATTTTGTTCAAGCGTTAGGCTATCTGACCCAAACAGTAAAAGGTTTACATCAACAGGTACATTGCAGTTAATAGTGAAAATGGTATTGTCTCTAATGTTTGTGTATATATGGCAGTAAAGTAAGTAATGAGTAGTTGACTCAGTGTGTCCACATACACAGTTGGGTGATTCGATTAGATTACGTGAGAAAAGGTGTTCGTTTAGAGAAGAACAGTTCATGCGTAATCTAGAGTGGAATATTTGACCTTGTCTAGAGCCGGCATAATAATATTCTGGAGGTAACGTATTACCTTGATTTTTTAAATTGTTTTTAAAAATATGAATAGACGTAGAATTTCGAATGTCAGGTGGGAGCTTGTTCCAGAGTTTTATCGTGGACGGTAGAAAGTAGTCCGAATAGAGGTTACTTCTAGTGCGTATTTCAGATATATTATTTGATTGTCGAGTGAAATGGCCATGTACAGACGCCACTGAGTTTGGAACTAGATTTCTTAAATATTCTGGCGTTTGTTGGTTGATAATCTTATATAAAACCATTAATCGATGTTTTTCCCTCCTGTCCGAAAGTTTCTCCCATCCCGTTTCTGTGTAAAGTTTTTGAATAGATGTCAATTTTGTCCCACCCGTAACAATACGCATCGCCTCAATTTGGACATTTTCTACCTTATCTACAAGATACTGGGTACTAATATTCCATATCACGTCACCGTATTCTAGTAATGGTCGAATAAAAGACAAATACATTTTTTCGAGGGTAAATCGATCTAAAATAAAGCGTTTTGTTTTATTAGTAGGTTACATTTCTATTGCAATTTTTCTGGTATCATATCGGTGTACCAGACTAAAACTGATCAATTATGAGATGGACAATAAAACTCTTATCTATGGATTGATCCGTCAACAGGGAAAACAGTCACGAGGGCTAAGACTAAACATAATATTGCATCACTCAAGCCAGCCTGTTTTTTCGTTGTAAAATATAAGGTCCACTGAGTTATACTACTTCATTAATTTTATTATAAATTGACATCTGATTTGAAGTTTGCAGCTTGTCACTGTATCTTCCCTTCCTGCAACGAGTAAATTGCCTTACATTACAATGTGTATCGATGTTATGATATACAAGTTTAGCTTTTCTAAAAAGCTAACCGTCTCTTAGCTGCATTACAAATTTTATGGATTTATTAAAGTATCTGTTTTTTTGTAATTTATATGTAGGATAGGTAAACAATGTGCATGTACCTTGTAAGGACTTTGTTTACGCTAACCTATTATCCAATGGTGCTTGAGAGATTTAAATGCCTGTCGTCACTTCACATGAGCTTTTAAAAAAATAATTAAACAAAAGTTGACTCCCTAAACAACAAATGTTCAAAATTAGCGGTAAAAATATGTTTTGTTAAAATTTGCATCAATATCAGAACGAAAATAAAGATACAGAACATATAATTTTTTCCTAACCCAAACAACTTTAAAAAGTAGGGAGATTTTGGTACAATGTTTACCTTTTAATTGTTCACTGACCAATGCATTGAATGAAATAGAAGTCAATATGTGAAACGTAACATTACTACGCTAAAATACTGATTAACGAAAATAAAGATATAGAACATATATTTTTTTTCCAAAACAGCTTTTTGAAGTAGTGAGATTTTGGTACAATGTTTACCTTATAATTGTTCACTGACCAATGCATTGAATGAAATAGAAGTCAATATGTGGAACGTTTCATTACTACACTAAAATACTGATTACAACCCCGATTCGACCTAAGAATATATCGAAATTTCAGTACACATACTAGTGCGATCCTGACGTAAACCAATGAAATGAGAAAAATATTTATAGATTTAGTTAACCACCCAATCATGTAACAGAGAGTCATTTACTCCGTAGACTGATCGTCATTTGACTATGTATACCGTCTACCATGGGAGACGGTAATAATTCTGGTTCACACATAATATCAAACCGAGTTTCCCACATATTAACATAATGTATGCATTTTCACCAGTCGAATCGGTCACGTGGTCATAGCACGTAATCATTAAATTCTCTATGAAACATAAAAAAACAGTGCACCATAGCAACGTCTATAACGTCGTAACGTACATCGATACGAAAACGTACATTTACTCTGACTTTTGTCATGAATTTCCCACACTGATTGATGTTAAATTTAATTATTGAGTGCTTTATTCTAAAGTTTAATTAACGTATGAAAGCGCTGGCTGTGCGCACATTTTTATAATGAAGCGATACCGCGCTTTTTTTTTGAAAATGTACTTCGTCAACGCTTAATTTGTCAAGGAAATATGTACACTTTAAGTTCAAGTAGAGACAGATTTTTTAATTTACGAATGAAAACTTCTTCAAATATTGTATAAAAGAAGCGATTATGTTTTATCATATACAGTATATCATATAACAGTTCACAATATATTAAAGAAAAACTACGCACCTCCCTCAACTTTGCGCATGTCGCACAACACTCCGTGAGTACGTAGTGGTTGCACCAATAGTCTTGCTTTGTATGTAAACCCCATGAACCAGTAATTAATTGACTACAGTCTATGGATCCATCAGCCCACCATATGAATTTGTCCACGCATGCTCTTTTCTCGTCTATAAAAGTACATATTTCATTAAAAAATAAAGAAACAAATGAAACCGCCATTTGGTCTGAGAAGGTCTTTCCCACTGTTCCTCTAAAGGCAGAAAATATATGTGATGCTTAGGGCTTTGTGTGTGTTGCTAAGCATAAAATGTCAATTCCTGTCATAAAAATGAGTTATTTGAGTGGTCCCGAGCCTAAAAATATATTGTTGTTAAGGACCTTTATTCTGTTGCTAGGGACAAAATGTCCCTTCCGGTCATTAAATAACATATTTCAGTGAAATAAATCAATTATTCTGATTCTACAAATATATGGTTGCTAAGGACTTTTTCCAACAGTTACCTTGATTCTATGATATGACCTTGACCTATGACCTTTGGCTCAAACTGAATCTCTTTTCCCACTGATCACGTTAAACCTATGTTTACTATATTATCTCTAACAGCTTTCAAGTTGTAACCAAAAATCTGATTAAACGAAACGCTTCAAGGGCTGTAACTAGCATAGCTTCGGGCCAATATACCAAATGAAGGTCTCGATAAGAGGAGTATTTTTTTCTATTTATTGTTTGCTTCTATCTTTTATGAGATATAATGCTAACAAGATCTATGGTGACCTCTTTGACCTTGATTGTTGACATTTTACCTTTACATTTTTACATGTAATACATGTCACTTGGGATCAATGGTGGTGGTACAAAGTCTCTAGGACTTACGGTTTTCGAGTTGTGACACGTAAGGGTTTTCGTGTTTGGGCAGATAACCCTGTTACTAACAAAGATCGGCCTAAGGGCATGAGCCATCTGATCTCCGGATATGACGAATTATTGGTACCAAGTATCGAAATGATATGTCGAGACACTTTTTAATAATAATAATCATAAGAAATACAGTAAAGTCTTTCCCTTTAATAGGGAATAATAATAATTGAACTATATTTGTCAATTACATTTTATCCATCAGCAAAATGTTAGTTTAAAAGTGCAAACAGTGAAATTTATTAAAACAAATTGTATGTACGAGTTTAGAGAAGGATTAAATTATCAGCGTAGCATCATGTCGTCATGGTTTATTTCTGCTGTAGTATTTATAACATATAGATGATAAATGATAACTTACTTATAGGTACTGAATGAATCAAACCTGCAAACATCAAAGTCAACAATATAGTCCTGGTAAACATGTTTGACATTGTAAGTATCTCCACAAGCAGTTCCAATGTTCTTATCTTTACCTGCTGATTACTAATTATATTATAATGTCACCTTATCTCTCAGTGTATTCTAACTGGAACACGTTTGTGTACGCACAGTGTGGATGTACTGAAGAGTGCAATACAACCGAAACATTTTTTTTAAAACATTGACAATATTGTTCTTGTTCCTAGAGTTCCTAGATTAAAACGAATTCAATTCGATTCTAGGTTAGATGATAATTCATACTTCGACTGGCTTTTCGAGTCCAGCGAGTTTTTTACGGTTATATTCAAACAGAGGATAACGTTCATTATTTTGTATATTATATTGTATCAGGTGGGGTAATTAGTTGGTTAAGTTTACGTACATCAATTCATCTAAGTTGTAAAATAAGGGATAAATCTTCAACAATTTGTTGTTACATATTTTCTCTCAATCCACTAGATTTACAGTTTACAGTGCAAAAGTTTACCCTCACAATGAACTGCATATTAATAATTTGGGGCAAATTTTGTGGATTTTAGAAAGATGTTTATTTCTGAGGTAGTCGTTAAATTTAACTTCTTGTGGGAGATTTTTTTTTATATCTTTCAGTGTTATGTAATTAGGTAAATTGCGTAGGAATGATGCGCGGAATATAGTCAGGTGGTTTTTGTTTACAAAATATACTATGGGAAAAAAGTTATTTGTGCTATCCTTCAATGTTGAAGGGTTTCAAAATTACTTTTTGAAAAAGCGATCAAACTGAATGAAATTGTGTTGTCCCTGTCACAGCTTCGTTATTGAGTTGCTTTAATATGAGTTTTGTATATTCCGGGCAATTGTCCCAAAAATCGTCCACGCGTTCAAGTAAAGGTCGCACGTACGACGACTACTTCATTTCTAGCAATTTGGTGTCAAGTTTGAATTTGAGACTTTGCATGAGGTTCTCAGTCCTTACGAGGCTAAGCCAATAAGCATAGAGCTTTGGGTGGAAAGTGAAAAAAATAAAATTGTATAAAAATAGGGCAAAATAACTTCTTATTGGCTAAAATTTATCTTTAGGAGGAAAAAAACACAATTTTAAGAATATAAATCATTTATTAGATGTCGTAAACTGGTTGTCATGGTAACAATACATGAAAATAGTAATTTACCCCCCTTCAAAAGATCTTTACATAGGATAAATAATAACAAAATTGTATGTTTTCATGGTATAGTAACATAGTATAGACTAAAATCTAAACATTGCATTGACAAAAAAAATAATAACTTTTTGTAAGTGGTTGCTATGGCAAGAACAAGTTACCACAATTCGGAAAGACAATTTTTACTCAAAATTATATGTTTTTTGTAGCACTATTGTTAAAAATCCATGCTTCAGTGGAACAAAACAACATTGTGTGTCAATATAATTAATATCACTGGTTTTGAAAAAGAAAAAAAAACTGGTTACACATTTGCATAATTTTTTAATTAGCAATCAAAAATTGACATTTTTAAACAATTTTCCTCCAAAACTGAGATCTTCAAAATAGGATTTTGTGTCAATTAGATCATTTTCTACAGAAAAAAGAAGGATAAAAAAAAACAAATTAATCAAAGAGAAAGTACACAAAAAATTAACACAATCGTAATGATTTTTACAATATTCAATTGGCCCTAGTAACCTAATTTTTACCTTAGCAACAGACAAAATGAGAAGTTTTATTCCCGTATTTTTTATTAAATGCAGTTTTTTCTTACATTTTTCATAGTAATACTCACAAAAAACCTATTTGCCATTTCCTGGTAGAATTACTTTGGTTCATGACTATATGAATGCTATTCAAGTATATGCATATATATAGTGCATTTTTTGGATTATGTTCATCAAAGGCAACTTAAAAAGAAAAATGTTTGACAAAAGCATTTTTGAACATGTTGAAGAAAAAATTGAAAGTAACATAATATTTACCATAATTTCAACAACAAATAATGAAATATTTGAGACCAAGCTAAAAATGTCTAAAAATTAGACTAACACTGTGGATCTGCATTTGTAAAAACCAAAGATGTTAGGATGTGTCCCATATGTCTTGAAATATATTATTAGCAAGAAGTAGATGAGTATTGTGCATAAAATCACTTGACACCATATGGTATTAAAGGATAAAGCTACAGGCAAAATACAAAAACACCCTTGCATGTTGTTTCCACAATAACCAGAACAAAATTATGTGACACAACATTATGCAAGACAATAAAAGTCAAAATATCACTTTAACGACATAAACATTGACATGGTTTTTGATTGGGACATGAATGCATTAAATTAACTATGACTACTACTAACATTGACATTGTTGATTGGGACATGAATGCATTAAATTAACTATGACTACTACTAACATTGACATGGTTTTTGATTGGGACATGAATGCATTAAATTAACTATGACTACTACTAACATTGACATGGTTTTTGATTGGGACATGAATGCATTAAATTAACTATGACTACTACTAACATTGACATGGTTTTTGATTGGGACATGAATGCATTAAATTAACTATGACTACTACTAACATTGACATGGTTTTTGATTTGGACATGAATGCATTAAATTAACTATGACTACTACTAACATTGACATGGTTTTTGATTGGGACATGAATGCATTAAATTAACTATGACTACTACTAACATTGACATGGTTTTTGATTGGGACATGAATGCATTAAATTAACTATGACTACTACTAACATTGACATTGTTGATTGGGACATGAATGTATTAAATTAACTATGACTACTACTAACATTGACTTTCTATAAAATTGACTTACAACTACTGTAACATTTGATTACACTTGGCTATGGCCTATCAATGTAATATGTGCAAATATACCTTACTGAATACCATGGCCAGGTTTGTTGAGCTGCCTCAAAAGAAATTGCACAGATGGCACTTGTAAGGAATATATGCACACAGACCACATAAAAACTATTTTTGTCACCTCGCCTAAACAAGACTTCTGCTCAGTTTGATTTTTATATAGTAAGGTAAAACAAACAAAAGTTTGAATTGAAAAATGTCATTTATTATTTAAATGACGGTTATATACATGTTTATACATGTTAACAAAGTTAACATCAAGATCACAAAACATGCATATAAAACAATCCATAAATATATACATTTGTAAGACTAAAACTGTAACTATTCTAATACTACTATAAGATTTCTATAAAAATCAAAGGTGAGGGATTAAAAATAGCCCTCTAACAACAATATAATATAAAGATCAACATTCCCAATCAAAAGCGAGTTACAAACTACATGTTGGCTATTTGAGAAACACTAAGCATAAAAAGATTTGGGTGGGATGGTGGGTAAATTAAATTCACTTTTTCTTCGAAAAATTTTTTACAAATAAATATGGCTGCAGCAGCTTGTAATTGATGCTAAATAATGAATATTAATGAGCGTCATTTGAACTGACACCTAGCGGTGTCAACATAATTCAGGAGGATAACTCCACCCTTTCATATACTAAAAATTACTCGTGCCAAAAATTCATTTATAAAACTATAAATGTGGTTTTATCACCACTTTATTGGGGAAAATTAGCACACAAGTGATACAAGTAAAATTCAGTAGACAAATACCAAACCTTGTTCCCATACATGTAAACAGACAAGAAAAAATGGTAATATTAGCTTGCATCAATATAAATCTGGCAAGAATGAAACATAGTGCTATTGTACACCTGATATTTTATATTTTGATTGGAATGATATTTACAATTTCCCATAGCAAACATTGACTTGCCATTCTTTGATGTAGGGGATACCTATCTCTTATCTACAACTACTTGCACCACTGAGTGGGATTTGATGAAATTTTTGCAGAATCCTTTGTCATATGGTGGAATTGTGAACCTGATATTTACAGTTTGAGCACAACGATTTTTGGAGTTTCCAACAGCAAAGACATAGGGGAGCTGGGGCTATAAATTATGAGGATTGCAAAGCTTTTTCTAGTCTTTTTAATTTATATCTGATATGTTTCTAAATTTACCTGATTTATTTTACATTGGTTTGTTTTATTGCTTGTCAAACTTGAGGCAGGAATCTTATTTCGTGCTTGCAAAGCAACCTTTCCTTCGGTGCAGTCTGCACTTTGATTATTCATTCGACATTGATTTGGTGGATTGGATGTTTGCTTTACGTCCACGAGGAGTATTTTAGCTATATTCAGGACAAGAACAGATTAACAAACAATAAATCAACGGCAAAACGGGTGGGACATACGGAACAAAATTTTAACAGCCACTGGAAAAGTATGGATTATTGGGCAGGTGCGCAGAATTTAGCGTTTTGTATCGGCTATTCTTTTTTCGAGATCTTTAAGAGGGGTCTTTATCGAGCAAGGAGCGTGGCTATCTCCAAACGCGTCACCGACTACGGTACGCGGCCAGGCTTTCCGTGTCATGACCTTTTAACCCGCCAACGACAGGGTCTCCCTATCCGCAAACCGGGGACGCGCTGTGCTGCTCTGTGAACCCTCTCAATATGATTCAAGATTTTGACATCGTTTACGTGACATTGTTAACAAAAGATCTTGACGTAATGACGTATTGTAACAATACACACCTAAATATTTTTCAGTACTTAATTCAACGAGATAGTTCCAAGTTGGAAAAACTAATTAAAATTTAAGAATTACAATTTTACTTATATTTTACCTATTCGTTTCAGAATATTGTTCGAATCACCTTTCATAAATAAAATTCAGTTTGGCAAATACGGCAACAGAGAGTTGATGAGACATATCCACCGGATTTTATTTAAAAAAAAACACGTGCATATTTCGATGAAAAATATCAGTTTAAGAAAAATCCATAAAATCCCAACAGTCGATATCCAATATTAAGGCTAAATAATAAAAAACAATTTATTTCATCCGTGTATTACTAAGCGTTGTTTTTCAAGAAATCATCTATTAGAATATCTTTTCAATTTGCTGATCTCCCGATCGCAGATGAATATTGTGAATTGTCTTGTATAATTTTAATACAACTAATGAAATATTGATTTTGTTCTGTTAAAATTGACCGTAAAAAATATGTAAACATACAATGCAACATTTAAGAAGAAGATTTTGGTAATTCCAAAATATCAAAATACGTTGTTTTTTTTTATTCAGTAAATCCAAAGATTTAAATTTGCATAATATATCGTAGACCCATCCCAAGGGAGATAAAAATAATAAACAGACTTTTAATATCTTCAAAAGTCATATAACATAATACATATTTTAATGTGACTTTCGAACAACAACCAACACATTTTTAAAATAAATCACTGGCATAAATTTTAAGATAAACGTCGTTTTGTAAACTAAACCAAAACGTATATTCCGACTTGGGTATAATAACAAATTATTAATTATTTTTTGGAGAATAGTTTTATTTTCAGTTTCATCCAATCAAAACTTACGATTTCTTCTGTTGTCATGGTAAGTGAGAAATGTTTCATGCAAACCAAAACATTTTTACTTAAAACAGTTTCATGACTCTGAGGACCGATTTATAGTTTATGTTTATATTTATGTTTTGTCGGAAAATTACAGGTTCAATGAAAAGCAGTAATTAGGCTTATTATTTAAGTTAAGCAGAATTCGAACAGCAAACTATGCGAGGCCAAAAAACTACGACAGGGGGGCTGCGGTTAAGGATGCACAATCCTGCATCCTCAGCCTGACTCCATCGAAACAAGCATTTTGGAATTTTTGGACTATCTGTATATGTTTTTCTTTACACATGAACTATTACATATTATTTACACATTTCTTTTTTTCTTTGCTAGGAAAGTTTAAAAAATGGCGAAATTTTTCGTGAGTCAACTGCATCACTTGCCTAAATGGTAGTTACGGTCTTTGGCAGGTTAAAGTTTTGAAAGAAAATTACCAGCAATAGTTCAAATATTTTAGGTAGTCATTAAAAGTGCGAATTGCAATGCAAAACTCCATACCAATTTTAATTTAAAATAAAACATGAGTTATAACGATAATCGTCACGTTATATTACAGTCGATATTAACAATATGACGGGTGTCAGAAAACACGTGATTTACAGATTTACGCACAAATGCGTTTAGGACTTTCTAGACGGAGACAGTCCACTGTAGGTCCTTATTGGAGTCTTTTGTAGTCTCCTTCATTAGTCAGTCCACACACATGGAGAAAAGAAGTGGTGACAGAAAGACAGCCTTGTTTAACTCCTATTTTAATTTCTAGTTCAGGTGAAAGGTCACGACCTTAACTCTACAATCTGAATATAGTACTTTGATGATGTTAATAATTTAAGATTGAATTTTATAATGTGCCATAATTTTTCAAAGATAGTTTCTATCTACTCTATCAAAAGCTTTCTAAAAATTAAATAAAGTTTGCATAGAGTGTGTTGGTCCACTCATTGCTTTGTTCAATTATCTGACGAAGTGAAAATATCTGGTCATTACAGGATCTTAGCTTTCTAAAACCAACCTGGTTTGTCCGTAAACATACATCCTCTTCACTGGCTATTCTGTTGAAAATAATTCTGCTCGGAACTTTGCTGGTAACAGAAAGTAGCATTATACCTCTACAGTTATAACAAGTCAGACAGGTCATCTTTCGTGTGTAATTTGGTGACAATGCCTTATAATTTTCCAATCATTGAGTTCCAGATGTTCTTTGATATGTTGGTACAGATGGTAAGATGTTTACTTCACTTTTGAGTAACTCAGCTTGAATTCCATCTTGGTGCGTTTCAGTTTTCAGAGCTTTTATATCAGATTGAACTTATGGTAGACAAGGTGGTTCGATATCAAAATTTAGGATTTCTTCAGCCGGTGGAATAATGGCATCAACATAATAATTGCAAAGTTATTATTTTTGTAATTAAAAGTAAGATCATTACCCATAAAGGCGATGAAATACTCCTGAAGGTCCTGAAAAATCCTGAAACATGGGACCTAAATTGGGGAATGAATTTCAATGCCACAAAATGTTATAGTCTTGGTGTTTTCAATAAAAGCAGGGACTATTTTCTACACACAACAGTAGTCTAAAACACCAACCACTTTTAGAGCATTATCATCTCTAATGACTTGAAGTGGGGACCGCATATAAGCAACATCTCTAAGAAGGCAAATTCAACTTTGGGAATTCTAAGACGTGACGTAAGAACATGCCCACGTTCTAGTCTTATTGGACCCTAATACCAAATCGACATCAACACGCTTGAAAGATTCCAACACCCGGATGCGAGGTTTTATTAACTGGATACTATAACTGTAACTGATATGTTCAAAGACCTCAAACTTGAAATTCTTTCTGACAGAAGTAAGAAAACCCGCCTGACATCTTTCTATGAAATTGCTGGGGGGGGGGGGGGGGGTTGGTACCAGCAAGCAATCTCGACTCACAATTATTTGACTCTTACTAAGAAACAAGGCAAACAAAAAAAGCAAAATCTTATACTGACTCATACTAACTGGAACCACCTGGACAGTGATATTGTCAATACTGTCAGTGTTGAGTCATTTGTATTCACTTTCGTTGCTGTATTTTACATTGAATCAAATGCAGACAGAAAAACAAATATTTAAAGGCTCGAAACGTTTGATTATAATACAGCTTCTAAGCCACGCATTAAAGGTACAGCAAATGACACTATTGGGTCTAAGGTACATGCTGTTCATGAATGACTTAAACAAAATATTGACTTAAAGCTTTGACGCATTACAATATGATATATTATAATTGCAAAGAACATAAAAAATAACCTCTGTAACATAGATATAAAGTGCGTCCCGTAAAATTATTATCAAATCAATTTGACAACGCGTGCATAATGCAGAATAAATCGGCGGCCAACTGATGCTTTGCATCAAAAGTTTTCTTGTTTAAATCTGCCGTTACTGCGCACGAGTAATACAATCCATCTATCTATCCCCCGCTGCAGTCTCATCATTATTGGGATCTAGCTGTGTATTACATATAGATACATAACGAAAGCTTTGTTCATTAACAAATGTTTACTACAAGGCCTAATATCCAAAAAACCCAATATCAACATATATACAGGGACATGACGTGACGTGTCAAAGTTCCCGTATATTTTATATTGTAATGTACTGTGTATTATCTAGATTCAGTTTTAAGTGATGAAGACTTGCATCTCGATTCATTTTCAAAAACTATAATTCGTAAGGATCGCAACAAATATGGTGGTGGCTTACTTATCTATGTCAAGGATGATTTCTCAATTACTCGGAAAGGTGCACTCGAAAACCAAACCGACGAATCGCTATGGGTAGAAATTAAAGGTAAAGGTAAAATATTTTTACTTTCATGTTCTTATCGACCGAATGAACGGACAATGACTACTGGACACGACTTAATTATGCAATAGGATTAGGCTACGAGATTAATGAAAACATTGTGATAACGGGTGATTTAATTCTGATTTATTTAATGCTCACAGTAATAAATTAATTGAAACAATGAACTTATTCAATTTAACGAATGTAATCGATAAGCCCACTCGGGTGACAGACCACAGTAGTACATTACTTGACCCAATTATTATAAGTGACTCAATCCAGTATTTATTTTCTGACGTTTTCAAAGTACATGCTGACGTATGTGATCATAGTACACATACTAGTGCCATCCTGACGTAAACCAATGAAATGAGAAAAATATTTATAGATTTAGTTAACCCCCCAATCAAGTAACAGAGAGTCATTTACTCCGAAGTCTGATCGTCATTTGACTATACTGATGCAACAATACTATTTATAGATTGTCCTAGATATATGTCAAATTCATTCCAACGGGTAATATGGTTATATGATAAAACAGATATTGAAAAATTTTCAAAACAATTGAATTCTACAAATTGGATAGGACTTTTTTCGGATGCGGACGTCGATGAAATGTGTAGATTATTTACCAATAAGTTTCTTGAAATCGCAAGGGAAAGCATTCCAACTAAAACGGTTACCATAAGAAATAATGATAAGCCATGGTTTAACAGTGAACTTAGGAGGGAAATCCGTAGAAGAGATAGATTTAGAAAAACAGCGTTTGAATCTAAAAGAGCAGCGGATCTTATAAAGTATAAGAAACAAAGAAATAAAGTAAATAATTTGAAAAAAGCTGCAAAAGAAAATTTTG
The DNA here is from genome assembly GCA_944474755.1 of Limnoperna fortunei. NCBI lineage: Eukaryota > Metazoa > Mollusca > Bivalvia > Mytilida > Modiolidae > Limnoperna > Limnoperna fortunei. The sequence goes on along the minus strand of OX104113.1, from coordinate 92,565,698 downwards.
AAAAGAATCTTGATAATATCATATTGGATGATGCTACAAATTCTAAAACCTACTGGAAAATTATGAAAATGTTAATAAAATCAAATAAAGGCTGTTCTAATATACCCCCACTTCAGAATATAATTCATGATCATAGTTTGGGAGATGTAGTCTATGGGGACGACGAGAAATGTAAGCTATTGAATACGTATTTTAGCAAAATTTCGTCCGTGAAGGATGAAAATGTTATTCTCCCGGATTTTGAACTTAAGACAAATATACATTTAAGAAGTAATTGTTGACATAATAAAAATCTTAGAACCTAATAAAGCATCAGGGCCAGACATAATAAGTCACAAAATGTTAAAAATGTGTCCTGAAAAAATAGCAATTCCACTTCAATTTTTTTTTAGTAAATCTCTGCACCAATGCAAATATCCTTCTATTTGGAAGACTGCAAATGTTATTGCATTATTCAAAAAGGGCGACAGTTCAATACCATTTAATTATAGGCCAATATCACTCATTAGCTGCGTAGGGAAGATAATGGAACGTGTTATTTATAAATATGTTTTTAACCACATGCAAAGAAATAATCTAATATATAAATACCAGTCAGGTTTTCTTTCTAACTGTTCCACAGTTCATCAGCTGTTAGAAATATACAATTGTATTCTAAATTCACTCGAGAAAAAGGAACTAATTTGCTTTGTTTTTTGTGATTTTTCTAAAGCATTCGACACAGTTTGGCATAAAGGGTTATTACATAAATTGAAATCGTACGGTGTAAATGGAAATTTATTAGAAAGGTTTAAAAACTATTTAAATAATAGGCAGCAAAGAGTAGTTATAAAGCAATCATCTTCTGTGCTTTGTAATGTGAATGCTGGTGTTCCTCAGGGATCGGTATTAGGTCCATTATTATTTATCATTATATTAATGATATAGCCGAAAATCTAGTCTCTCTCTGCAGACTTTTTGCTGACGACAAGTCGTTCAGCTACTCTAGTCGGGACGTTTCACAGATACAATCTGTGATTGATCACGATCTTAGAGAGCTGAACGATTGGTCAAGAAAATGTTTAATGTCGTTTAATCCGGAAAAAACAGAAATCATGTTATTTTCAAATATACCACAGACAGAAATGAGGTTTTCACTAAATAATATAGATATTCCAGTTAGTACTTTTCATAAACATCTAGGAGTCACTTTTAGCAGCGATGCTAAGTGGAACATACATATTGAAAATATTATATGTAGTGTTTCAAGGCACTTAACTGTACTAAGGAAGTTTAAATACAAACTTAATCGAAAAAATATAGAGAAACTCTATTTAGTCTTTATAATACCCCTTTTCGAGTATGCCTGTGAAGTTTGGGACAACGTTGGTGTGGGTTACTGTAATAAGCTCGAGCTACTGCAGCTAGAGGCTGCTCGAATTGTCACAGGCCTACCAAGTTTTACTAATACAACTAATACTTATACTGAAACTGGGTGGGAGCCTTTAGCCGAGCGTAGAAACGTAGAAAGCTACAAATGTTTAATAATATACAACATAGCTCTGCACCAACATATCTGTGTAATCTAATACCACCAACTATACAAAGCACTTCAGTGTATCCCTTGCGTAACGGTAATAACATTATGACCCCTTATTGTAGACTGTCCCTAACTAACGAATCATTCATGCCATCAACTATTCGACAGTGGAACAGTTTGGATATGTCGATTCGTAATGTCGATTCTATATTTAAATTCAAATCCGAACTTAAAAACACGAACCTATGTATAAAAGTTCCAAAGCATTATGAATATGGACAGCGTAAATTTAATATTGTCCTAACCCAGCTAAGATGCTTAGCTTCACTTTTAAACTATGATCTTTACAGAGTTAATATTATTTCTGATCCATCCTGTCGTTGTGGATGTAACAGTGAAGATTCGTATCATTATTTCTTTGCATGTTCTAAATATACCATCATTAGACACAGATTATTTGAAAACCTTTCCTGGCTGCCCAATTATTGTCCAATAAATCTAGAACTTTTAACATGTGGTAACCCGTTATTGTCCACCAAGCAGAACAAACAAGTTTTTAAACATGTATTTGAGTATATCAAAGGGTCAGAAAGATTCCACGTTGATTAATAACTTGTACACAGGGTTCTTGAAGCACACAATTCATCACCCCCCCCTCCCTTATTCTTTAATTATTCGTTTATCTTTGCTAATTTTTTTTCTGGTACATTCCATTTATCCCATGTATTGTACAGAACTTATCTTACACATAAAATATATATTGTATTAAATTGTATGCATGCTCCATAAATGTTCTTTTGCAACATATTGTATATTTGGAGAAGACTTCATAAGTTTGTCTAACAGTGTCTTATCCTTTTTGCAAATTTGAGCAAATAAAATATGTTTAAACTAAACTAAACTGTGTATTATTTTATAATAAATCGCATATTATAGGAGCGCACAGCTAAAGAGGACTAATTAAAAACTTGCAATTATAAAACAATATTACGTCGAAGTTCGTGACATTTACTATAAATATGTCCATTCATTTGTTTAGTATTTGTTAGTGAATCCTTAAATTTAACTTTTTATATTTTAAATTTACATTGTAAGCAAAAAGCAATACACCAATAAAACATTAAGGTTAAACAATCAATCCTGCGATTAATAACAAAGCATCTATATACGTGCGTACTGTGTGTTCAATCATTGACATTTTAAAATACAAAGTCAGATATTTTATCTATAAAGACACGTATGCTTTCTAAACATCTATACATTCTTATATTTCGTTTCAAACCGAGATATTTTGCATATTTATATTGAAGACTAAGGCCTTTTCGTGATATAATAAAAGGAATCAAGATTAAAAAGAAATGTTTGACCATTGATGTGTTAATCATTATGCCGTGCACAGTTTGATTCTTTTCAATTTCAATATTGTTCGAGAACATGCGAACTACACTGTATTATAATATTCTAGTTTAAATTAGACTTCCAAGTTTGTGTCTTTGATTTTTAAGACGATTTTTTTCAATTCTATGTGAAATGTATAAGCGGAACCGTAAATAAAATGAGGCTTGAATTATTGTAACAGCATGTTTGTAACTGAAAAATGTCCTTATCCGGTTTAAAACCGGAACATATTCTAAGGCGGTGCTCCACCAAATCGATATCATGTCTAGCAACCATATAAATAAGGGTCGGTTATATTTTCTTTCTCTTAAAAAGTATACTTTTTCTGAGATAAAAATTTCTGTATCATTATTTCATCCAATTCTTCAGTTTCTATATATTTCTGAATATTGTTTAAATCCGAGCTCGCTAGACAGTAAACATCTAAACGAACTAGAAGGTATCAGTATCATGAAATTCTAATATAATTAAAATCTGTAATAAGGAACTGGACAAAATGACGGACATATACAAATCCAAACGGAGTGTATGACATATCGCTTGACCACTTTGTGAGGTTGGGTATAAACATATGGAATCTATTAGGTTAGTAAATGATATTCCACCGCGTTACTTTGTACTTCATATCCATAATCAGATGCCAACCTAGAAAGACTACAAATGAAAAAACATGTTAAGCGGTTCTCAAATTAAAGCACGGAAATGATTTTCCCTATCAGCCACAAGTGTTCCATGGTAATTACTGATACGTGTTCTTATTGGTTAAAAATAGAACAAAATTAAAATGGACTTAAGAAAAATTAAATAATTTGCAAATAAAGGCTAAATTAGGTATTTTCGAACAAATGTCGTAGAAACCTGACCGTTATAGAACAGTTTTAATATATTTTGAGGACACTGTAAGAGGAAGACTTGTATCTCAGTGCACAAAATTTATTACGTTATCGATTTCTGTTGTAATGTATGTCACTGAGCGATATATTCGGTGTTTTTTGCAGTCACAAAGGGACATGAAATAATCATGTCTAAAAGGGCAAATATGCCTTAAAAGTTGTGTTGTTATTAAAAATATAAAAATGATTTTTCAGTTTACTTCGTTTCTTACTAAAAATGCTTTAGTCTTTACCACATTTGAAATTTACATATTCGACATGTATAGACATATATAAAATGTGTTTTCTTACGCAGAAATGTTTTAACTTTCATTTTTATCGTTACCGGTAGCACCGGAAATGACTTTTGACATATAATGTTAAAATATGTATCTCTTGTATGATCCAGAATTACTGAAATTAGTAAATGATGAACACAAAAGGGTCTGGAATTATGAAAGTTTCAATCTGTATACTTCAGACTTTTTATTTAAAGTTTTAAGATTGGGTTTGTGGTTGAAACACCATGCCGGCTTACGATTTTCATCACGTAGATTTAGTAGTATAGATGACCGAAAATAGTCTAAAATTTATATTACCACATGACTAGTATGTCATTACATTAATTAAAGCACTGATGGTGATCACTTTCAGATTGTCCAAAATAATTTGAGGTAGGTTTGTCCTTATTTGTTAAATACGAATTGTATTTTATTCATAACGGCAAAGTTAGAACTGACTAACTCTTATTTATAACACTGGGTGAAACATCAATTATAATTGGATAGTTTTAATTATTCCGAGATTTGGTACTGTCAATTGTTATGGTAGGTGTAATTTCCCGTAAATATAAATAAGCATATCCTTATTTTTATTGCATAAACATATTCGAAGACGTGATAGCATTACTCTGTGATTTAAATATCGCAATAACCGTTTACTGACCGATGCGTAACTCAGATGACCAGTAAATACAGACAATACAGTTGTCTACTGAATTTAAATTTATTTCGGAGGATCTGCCATTTTAAAACTGTTTTAAATATGCACAAGTCTAGTTAGACCGTATAAATTGTACGTATTTTGATCTACCTAGTATATATTCGAAAACAAAACCAATAATCACGTTAAAATATCGACCAATTACAAAGAAAAACAAAAAATATTTTTCGTAAATATTATTATGGTGAATACAAACAACCGTCTAAAACGTAATATTTTCTTTATAACTAAAAGTAAAATCAGAAAAAAGGAATCAACTGCATTCTTCATATCAAATTGAATTTTTATAACGACATATATTAAAAATGAAGTTATTGTGTTTTTTATTTACATGTGTATCACAGGGAGGACAAGTCTTCTGTGTTTTATGGGCTTTCTTACGCCTGTTTTTAATTCTATCACCACGTTGTTAGAATTATTTTGTTACTTGTTAGAGTAACTTTCAGAACGTAGACGTGTTAGGGTCTCCAAACAGACATTCGATTCTGAGTTAAAATGATCTTGCTTCATATGATACCATAGGTAGGCAAGAAGTATGCAAATAATCGTGTTCAATGGAATCTACAACTGATCGCGTTACTAACAACACCTCGTGCGGTCGATGAATTTGGGGTTTAGGTTAACATATTTGTAAAACAGAACATATAGCGAAAACTTTTATTTATTATAATTTATCACGATGTCTTTGGAATGCTTTTGGACTGGGGTTATTTATTGCTTTTTAAAAGTATTATTAGCTTTTTATAACTCACTCACAAACTAAATAAAGTCACAGGGACTCTACGTTAAGTTTGTGAAGGAGACGCCGGAGTTTACACATTGATAATTTTCTAAAACACAGTGTTTAATCCTTATGATTCTCTGATATAATCGAGTTACCGATACCCATCTAGAACTCTAAATGTACCAAGGCCGGAAAGCGTATGAATATGCAAAACATACTACTAAGTGAATCTCGCTTCTTTCGATATTAATAGAATAAAAAGAAACCTTTTTTTATTTATATAATATTTTATTTGAAATCTCAATCGATTTACTTAAAAATCATTGCGGCAGACAAAACATTGTCCCCTCTCCCTTACGATACGCCAGGAGGACGCTAGCTTGTTGACATTGGATACTGAAAGTAGTCCGCTCATAGGAAATATCGATTTATAAATTATCTGATAATGACTCTTGTTTCTATCTAATAAAAGAACATAATATAAATAAGTAACAGCATCAATTGACTTATTAAAATTCTCGCACTGCATGTACAAACTAAGTTTAAATGCAAATGTCACATTTAGTATGTTTCTCATAACAGTTCCTATTGAACTGAGTGTGCGTTTGCTGTTAATTTAAGCCGGGATATACAAACGTGAGTAGATGAGAACGGTTTGGCTATATAATGCTATTATAAAGTATAAAAGGCTTTCATACACTATCAAGGTTCCACTTAATCCCCCTTTTTATTAACTAATGAAGTTGCTTCCTGACAATGTTAAGTAACAGGATTAAATGTCTTGTCAATTAATTCAAATCTACTCACGAGACTTTAATGTATCCCATCAAGCTGAAGTGAATTTAATTATCATTGTTGCTACATGTAAATCTATGTTACAAACGAGACAATTTTAATTTTAAAAATTACAAATTTTCCTCATCTACATGGGTAATATAATATTCACACAATATTCCAGCTTCTCCTGCATACGGCGTCTATATTTCTCAATTGATTAGGCATGCAAGAGCTTGCAGCGAGTATACTGATGTTTGAAAACGTCACCTATATCTTCAGGATAAACTTAAAATCAAGGTTACAAGAAAACAAGTACTATCTTTAAAAAAGACAGTCGACGCATTTAACTCTTAAAGGTGTATGTAAAGTAGAACGGAAACTGAACAAACAACAATAAGAAAAACACTTTACAAAAATTTATCAAACGAAAGAAAGAGAAAAGAAACATTAACATTTTCTTTCATTATTGTGTGTGGTAAATAATTAACACGCTACGAACTGTATCCAGTCAAAATAAGGCTATAATATAAGAAGGTTGCTACATTGATGATTTAATCATGTACTTTTTAAACATTTTATTAAACAATAGTGTATTATCAAAAAGAGCTCCATCTCCCGTGTGCTCGTGAATGACGACGGACGCAAAGAAAGAAGATATGCATTAATGGCTTTAAAAATCATAGAGGTAACAATAAACTATTTAAATTATCCCTAATGAAAAGCTATTTCAGAAGTTGAAGACGACAAAGGTAAATAAAAAATATACAAACCCTTCTATGTGTATCTCGGAGTTGTAAGTTTTTTCTTGCGATTTAGCGTATATATTAACTCGAAAACAGGTTAGTTAACATTTTAAAATTTCAAAACAGTACCTATTTTTTAAAATAAATTTCATAAACAAATATTTACTTACATGCATCAATATTCATTACAGTTTGCTATTTTATTAATTTTGACTATCTTTTAAAATGGAAACTTCTAAGTAAAATATTCTAATTAGAATTGTATTAACATGAACACAAAATGTCAATTCAATGCTAATTAAATGTGAATTGAAATCTGTAATGTGTGGTAAAGATATAAATTGAGTTATGCTTTGAACTACGACGAATCGCAATTATTGTCATACCAATCCCCCTTTTCAATAGACCAGAAATGTTTGATGGAAATTTTTTTTGGGAAGTACCGACGGACAATTATTACTACGTGAAAGAAATCATAAACCTTTAAATTAACACTAGTCCCAGGTGAAACGAGTTTGAAATTATTAATTTATACATGTGTGCTCCCCACCCCCCACCCCCTTATGTGTTTTTATATTTCACAGATTCTTTTATTTACGTGTTTTCGATATTAACAGATTTACCAAGCAAACAGTTAACGTAAAATTGATAATTTACATACAACTAGATGTACTTGGTTGTACATGTATTCCAGAACGTTTATTGCTATTATGTATTGAAACCAACTGCCTAACATATAGAAATGAAGTTTTCCTGCGAGCACCAAATCAGTTATACAATAATGTAAACAAATTGAATATTAGAAATTTTTAATAAAATGTTTATAGTTTAAAATTTATTGAATAAGCAAAGTATACTTTACAATTAGAGCCACAACTCTCTATCTATGCGTGTACTACGACGGACGCCCAAGAACAATAATAATACATTTGATTTAATATCAGCATGTATATAAAATGAGTTTTAATTTGTATTTAATAAAGAAATTAATTAAAATTTCTTCCCTTTTACAATCCATAAAAGCCCGCAAAAATCAAGCGTGTTAATATCCGTTTTAATTTGCGCTGTACTTCAAATAAAAAATACCTAACATTTTTGTACAAGTTGTTTGATATAAAATGTTACAAACTGCAGCGCATCTCTATCGTTCTTAATACTTAAATTGCACTATAAAATAATTTTTTAAACAAACAGACGACAAAATCTATTAATAATAGTACACAATTTGAAAGGTGAATTGCCTATTTTACCACCCTGTTCCGAACCCCTGTCCAATTTACCACCCTGTTCCGAACCTCCGTCCAATTGGTTTTTGACTAATCAAGAAACAGAATTACGATCACGTGACTTGCTTTTTCGAGAGGTGAAGTGTCATAAGGTCAAAGGGTAAAAAGTGAATATAATACCGACTGCGTCGGAAAAACGACTCGTCCGCGCCTTTAAAAAGTTTTACTTTAGATACAACTTCCTTGTGGAAAAATATTATATCTCCTTTAAAAATATTGTTGCAAATAGTATTCCCAATTTGGATTTCAGTGTACAGTGAACTTGCTACGATGATTGTTTGATACACCTATAAGTGACTAGTGGTATATGATACCCATCTATTTAATCAACTAACCAACTCACATTATACAGTAATGGAAGCGGTTTGGAATGCCATAAAACCTGGTTTAACTCACTATTTCTTTTGAAATGCTTGTACTCACACAGGACCATTGCTGTAGTTGCTTTATGTTGGTTTTTGGTTCTGGAGTTTGACGGTTTCTCGGACTTTGATTTGGTGGATTGTCAATTTTTTTGACAGTTTTATCGGTCTCCGGTATTTTGTAGCACCTTAGTGTAGACAGGCACGTGATCAGTGGTCGACTAACTAATCGTATTCACTCGGCCATCGAGGTCCCTTCATGACATAATATAATTAGTTCAAAGTCTCTTAGATTCAATCGATTCTAACTTGGTAGGACAAGACATCTTTTGGTAAATTATTTTAATGACACTAAGGATATAAGGAATCACATTGATCCAATCAACAAAACACGAAAATGTCAAATTCTTTAACTTTGATATGAACTCATTCAACACATTCAAACTTCCAAAGATACATACAAATGGTCATTCTTTCCACACACTATCACACAATGGAATATGCTACCACCTCAACTTATTAATGCAGACTCAGTCGATTCATTTAGACCACAGTTAACACCAGCTGTGTTCTTCACTCTAATCTAAACACAAAAGTTCCATGTACATTGTTTTAAACTGCACTCTGTATATATCAACATTTGGTTTTTGTTACATTTTCTATTTTAAAAATTATGTGTTATATACCACGCATGCGCACGGCAGTTATCTTCAATACCTTGAAGTTTCGTCACAAACTGAAGATTGAGATGAACTTATTATTAATATTTACCGTACTGTAACTTTCACCTTCGAACGACATTCAACGTACATGTAAAACAACAGAAACGTGAAAAAGTTAAAAGCGAATGGTAAAACTGTTTGATACTAGCAATACATACATAAACTCAACTTTAGATATCGTTTTTGTGTTTGTTTCCAGACAATTTTTGGCTTTTTGTAGCGGCTACGTATATTGCATACTTTTCATCGTCATTAAAACATTGCAGAGAATGTCATAATCTCCAAGCAAAAAAACTTTCACTATCTTCCACGGCTAGACTCCCTTTTACACCATCTGACAACCCGTATCGAGATGGCTTACTCTATCAGTCACCCGGTATACATTGGGCAGTTTTGTAGAACGAGCCCTGAAAAGTGTTCCATATAAATGATAACTTAAACATAGAGCGGATGGTTTTATCGGGTGGTTGTCATTGAGTGATTGCCAGTTTGTTTGGTAGATAGAAATACAAAATATAAGGCAATTGGTTTTTGGTAGTGGCTTTCTCACGGTACATCTCAGGTGAGCCCGTTAGGGCGAACCTGAGATATCACCGTGAGAACCTAAAACCAATTGCCTTATATTTTGTTATCGGTAATTTATAACTAAGAATATATATCTTTATGAAACCCATGCACAAGTTCTAAAAAATTACAGAATCAATCTATTATTCAAAACAATTTCAAACGGACTATTTTGTCGGAGTGATCTGTGAAAAACGGAGTGCTACGTTATTTACCGTCAACGTCATTCAACTGGAATGTGGCGTAATGAATGGATGTTTATTTCATTGATCCTGTGTAAGGTTACAAGGCAAGTCATTTTTAAGCCTTTATGTAATATTTTGTGAATGAGAATCTTTTATTAAACTCTTATAATATGGGGTGTCAAATATTTGTTTTTAATATTTTGCTCTTTGACTTTGACAACCGTATTAACTATTATTTCAAATTTATGTGCCAACGTTTCTGACCGATTTTCCAATAGAGTGACAGTTTCTCTTGTTATTGTTTTCTATATTTTGTATTTTATATCGTTATCATTTCTTGTAACTGTTTGGTGTTGTGTTATTTTTAATTAATAGTACTTTGCAGTGGCCAGGGGAGATACGATTTACACATCATTTATTTAGAAATTCCAATTTTAATTAAAATGCATTGATGTAATAAGTTGTATGTTCTTTGTGTGGGCCAAATTTTACTGCTGTAATGATCCTATTATAATTTTGTGATTTGTCGGATTAACGAAACAAATGACGAGATTATTCGCAAGTTCTTCTGGCTAATGACAAATATTCGGGATTTTTCACTTCACTGCTGAATTTTGATGTTGGGGCAATGTGAATAGTTTTGTTAAGATTATTTAAAGTGTATGATTGTTAGCTAGCTGCAAAAACGAAGCTCTAGTGGTCGAGAACGGAGGGCTGAGAATATTGCAGGTCATTGTTGAAATCGTTAACACAAAAGGGCACTGTAGGGGGTCTATACTACAAGCAGACGTATGCTATATTTCTAGGAAAAATAGCAAAGAAAACCGACAGAACAACAAGAGCCAAAAGTCAAGGGACAGTTACAAATCCGGATATACACAAAACGCAACACAAAAAACAGAAAGAGAGTAACCCGAACCCAATTAAAAACCATGGGTGCACTTATGTACTCCAGACGAGTAAACAGTGCCTGCCTCTAATTAGACACCCGTCGAGTTACACATTGTCATGTCTAGGGAAAAGTCAAATCTAGGAATAGGAATCACAACCTATGACTCAGCAAACATGTCAGATCGTATTTGAGACACTGATTTCACATAAAGATCAATTAAGTCATGGTGACGACCATAGAACTTCTGAAGAGATAAAATCAACCTAAGTACAACAAACCCTTGTTTGAGTAGTTTAGCAGTGAACAGCAGTGATCGGTCTAGAAAATCGGAATACCGATCGCAGGATCTAGAATAACGCACAAGTTGTGAAATTTACACACCATACGCTGCAGCTGCTGGAAGGTTGCTGTCGATGAATGGGAAGTTGACAATTTAAAAGGTTAAATTAATCACGTTATTGTAGAGTCTAGTTTGTACATGTAGTTGTTCTGAGTCTATTTCAATAAGTAGGTCTAAGTAAGAGGCCGACCTTAGTGTATTGGAGGTGTCTTTAATTTCAAGCTCGCTAGGGTGAACTGAATGCAGATAGTCACCAAATACGTCGTTTTCAAGATATAATCGCTCTCGTTAAAGGAGGTGGAAATTGTAATATTGATCACGTGACGTCATAAAAAAATTTAGGGCACTTTTAGTTTAAAACGACAACGCTTGATACGAAATGGGACGGAATAAGAAAGACGATACAAAACCAATCATGTGCTGTGTTGTGCCGGAGTGCAAAGACAACACTAAACATAAAATTTATGGAAAGAGTTCAAGTTTTTTCCGTTTTTTGACGTTCACACTATGTTTATAGACGGTACATTGAGGAAAGTGCCCTTAATAAAATCACGTGATACCATTAATCACGTGATATGATACATCTAACTACCTATCTTGAAAACGACGTATTTAGCATGTCCTCCAAACATGACAAATATCTTGTCGATTAGAAAATCTAACATTTGACAGATTTGGTCTTCAGTATATTTTTAATTTGATTTAGAGTCATTGATGAGGAAGTTATTTCTGTCATGGTTAATTACCAGGTATTTATATCGTCCAATACCACCCCCCTTTTTTTCACACACACTTGTGACACACCCTCACATAAACATATACACAGGTCAAGGTCACCAGAACCGGAAGTGAACTCTACATATGTAAACAAACATTGATATTTTATTTACACCTACACTGATAATATAGAGCTGCTATACACTTGAAAACTTAATCGCAACTTATCAAGTTTACATTCATTCAGTGATATAGAACAGTTTTTCAAATAATTTTTATAAACTAGATCAGTAATAGAGACTTTATTTCAGGTTTATATAACTGAATCGTACACTACTTGAAGCTTAAGTAACTGAAAGGCATACAAACATTTTTCATTTTACATTCATTAGGGTCCATATTTACTTTAAATTGTTTTTATTTCTGTTCTTTCTTTACTTTTGATTAGATATTTCATATACCTCATAAGACATGGTATTAAAGATATGATGTTAAAATGGTATTGATAGATCCGTCGTACACAAGGGAGCAAAAAGACTTCGCCATCCGTCGATCACTTACAGGATCAACAGCTAGATTAGTTATGTACCAAGGATTCGAAAAACCAATAGCAGAGGTACTTGAGGTATTGGACAGTGTTTATGGTACCATTGATAATAAAGAACAGTTACTTGCTGAATTTTACAGTGCTAAACAGAAAGATGAGGAGGATGTTACTGCATGGAGTAGTAGATTAGAGGATATAATTGGAAAAGGACTTGAAAAAGGAGTAGTTGACTACAAGGACAGGAACTCGATGATCCATGCCATGTTATGGACAGGTCTGAGACAGGAGTTAAAAGATATTAGTGGCCACAAGTATGATACTATCAAGGATTTTAATAAACTGAGAGTTGCATTGCGACAATTGGAAAAGGACCACCAACCAAAGAAGTTGAAGCCTAATACAGCAAAGGCAGCTGTTACAGCCACACATAACCAAGACATAGAGGAACTAAAAGGAATGGTTCAGCAATTAACACATGATGTGAGTCAGCTCAAGGAGAAACAACAAGAACCTTCACAGTACTATAGGGGCAACAACTACAGGAGTTACAGAGGTGGAGGTAAGAGATGGAACAGCGGACCACGACAACAAAATTGGTCTCAGAGGGAACCATTACAAGCTGATACACAGTCTCAACAACAGACAGGTAAACAAGAATTTCAGAGAGATAGTCAGCCTATTTATTGTGGACGCTGCGGACAGGAAGGACACTTACAAATAGGATGCCGTCTCCGTTTGGACCACTCGAGAAGAGATTTAAACTCCAGGAAGCCTATGCAGAGGGGCCGGTACTAGGCTTGAATAAGATATCATCAGGTCCCACTATTAGGAAAAACAACTTAGTTAGAACACCACCTGGACTTTTTGGAACACCAACGGAAACTGAGATACTATTAAATGGAATAAAAATACCTGCATTACTAGACACAGGATCAACAGTGTCAACCATAACTGAATCGTTTTATTTTGAACAGTTACCATCAACTATACCTCTTAAGACATTGGATACCATTTTAGAAGTTGAATGTGCTGGAGGATCTCAGCTACCATATAATGGATACATTGAGGTAAGTATTAAGATACCAGGAGACAGCAACACCACTAGCCAACATGTAATGCTTGTAGTACCAGACAGCAGGTATAACCAACATGTACCCATCTTGATTGGTACCAATATACTGGACAACATGATTTACCATCTAACAGAAGAACATGGTACACGATATTTACAAACTGCAGCGTTAACTACACCATGGTACCTTACATTTAGATGCGTAGCAATGCGAGAAAAGGAACTAAAGAACAACAACAGATTAGCAGTAATAAGAACTTGCAACTCAGTTACTATACCATATAATACTATTATAGACGTTAATGGCTACTATGATAAAGAACTACCTTACAGATCAACACCATTCATAATACAGTCCACAAAACTATCAGATGAATATAGAGATATAGATACGGAACCAACACTGAGGAATTATATATACAAGAACAATGGGATAGTGACAGTAAAACTCTCGAACATTACCACTAGGAACATTACCTTACCATCAAGAGCAATTATCTGCGAAGTCTAGCCTGTACCAATTGAGACCCAAACAATACAAGCCACAGAGGATAATATCAAGTTACTAGAAGAGGTAGATATTACTGAAAGCGATCTTACCGAGGAACAACTTGAGGAACGTAAAGAACTAATTTTAGAATATTCTGATATTTTCAGTAAAGGAGATCATGATTTAGGACACCCAGATAGAGTAAAACATAGAATTGACTTGTTGGACGAAACACCATTTAAGCAACGTTACGGCAGAATACTACCATCTATGTATGATGAAGTACGATCACATCTAAGAGACTTACTAGACACCGGAGTAATAAGACCATCACGCTCACCATTCGCATCTAACATTGTTATTGTTAGAAAGAAAAATGGCCAAATGAGGATGTGTGTGGATTACAGACAATTAAATCGATAAAGAAAGAAAGAGAGTTATGCCCTCCCTCGTATTAAAGAGCTGTTGGATTGTTGTGCTGGCAGTAAATTCTTTTCAGTGGTTGATATGAAGTCCGGATATAACCAGATAGAGATCATAGAAGAACACAAGGAGCGTATCGCTTTCTCAGTAGGACCCCTTGGCTTCTACGAATACAAATGGATGCCTTTCGGACTAACCAACTCTCCCGCCACTTACCAGCGACTGATGGAGAACTGCCTTGCTGATTATAATTTAAAGATATGTTGCATCTTCATTGATGACATCATTATTTTTGGAAAGACCTGTGAAGAGCATCTGCACAACATGCAATTAGTTTTCCAGAAAATTAGAGACGCCAATTTGAAATTGTCACCAAACAAATGCGATTTTTTCAAAAGAAAGGTGAAGTATGTTGGACATGTAGTGTCAGAGTTTGGAGTCGAAATAGACGAAGACAAAACAGAAAAAGTAGTCAACTGGCCAACTCCAACGAATGCAGAAGAGGTCAGAAGATTTTTGGGATTCGTCGGTTATTATAGACGCTTCATCAAGGACTTCAGCAAAGTTAGCCGCCCTTTGACTGATTTGATTCTAACACAAAACAAGAAGAAGACAAAGAAATCCAGACCAGTTAAAGGGAAACTACGCGAAAAAATGAAAATTTGATATGTTATACTTCAAATAAAAAGAAACACCTTTGCCTGTTGATGTTTTATTATATTTTTAATGGGTAAGTTTCTACATTGAATTTAACGTGTAAAAAATGCACTTATGGAGGTCCGCCATCTTGTCACTATCTCGTCACTAGATGGCGATACTAGAGATCCCTGAACATCCAAGTACCTTAAAGTCGCCGTATGATAATAACGCGAAACGGTCAATTAACAGAAGGTTGTACTATAAGACAAGGTTGTGGCAAGATTACGTTTCGTATTCCTGATCTAAGCAAAAAAAAAACGATTTGTGTAACAAAAAGTTAACCAGTCTAAAGACTTCTACGTAAGACTTCGAAATTAAATATGTACACAGCAGCAACAACTTCATGCGAATATCATTTTCCAGAATTAAATGGAGGATAGTTTAATGGTATGGTGACCTCATTTTTCATCGAATATTCGTATAAATTTCGTCCATAAATATAAATTAAATGGAAAAATAATTCGCATTACTACTGTCAACTTAATTAGATTACATGTATGAAACTTATTGAACGAAACTTTTTTTATACAAAATCTTTGCGAACTTGACTATTTTAGAAATAAATATCATTAAATTGAAATATGTTTCAATACACTGTTTTCGCGCATCAAAATTTTACTTCACGTTTAGTACATTTATTATTATTATTACTACTGGTAACATTTATTGTGCGTGTGCGTAACACCGTTTACAAAATTTTACATGTGTATATTTTGAGTCAACGTGTCAGTTTTACGTTTCCTCTGACATGGCATCTGAAGGTATTCGAAATCTTATATACATCCTATGTTCTGACACTTCGGTGTATTCAAATCATACCTGTCCTTGGCAGGAGGGGGCGTGCCGTTTTAATTTCGAAGTACATGATTAACCTTCAATCTGATTAGCTTTTGAAAATGTCCGAATATTCATACTTCAAAGTCGGCGTCAAATGATCTATAATTGCAATAAACATCCTGTTTGTTTACCTGCTATTTCTGTTAATTACACTTAAAAACGAGTAATGATTTACCTGTAAAATTTTCACGTCAAGGTACAACTGCTGTTTCAAGACGTGCAAAATTGTCTACGGAATTTTATGTTATGTTAACAAAATATTAAATATACAAATATATCTTTTTATTAAAATTATTATTTAGATACTTATCTGAGTTAAATAAAGACAGGTTAAAATTTGTGTCGAAAAATATTTTTATAAGACCAGAGACATATAATTAATTATACATGTAATTAGATGTCTCTGTTAATACAAAGATCGACGTATTTGGTAATCTTATGTTGTCTGCTGGTTATTAGTCATCGCCACAGTTTTAATATTCTTCAATGAGCAAAGGCAGAAAAAAACATATTTTTAAACTGGATTATTTATCATATTTACTGGATAATTACATTTATCACGTCACAAACGCAGTCACGTGATAAAATACTGTAAATATGGCAGCCCCCATACACAAAATTTTACCACCTTTAATCCACTCTGGACGCGTAACGGTAAAGATTACAATAATACATCAAAAGGCAATTATACTTATTTTTATTTGAAGAATAACATATCAAATTTTCATTTTTTTTTGCGAAGTTTCCATTTAAGGAGTGGACATGGACTGAGAAACAACAAGAATCATTCCAAACACTGAAAAACCATCTTGTAAGTGCACCTATATTGGGATATGCAGATAGTTGCTTACCATACGAACTCCACACATATGCTTCTGCAGATGCTTTAGGAGCTGTTTTATACCAAGAACAAGAAGGAATAAAAAGGGTCATAAGTTATGCTAGTAGAGGATTGAATAAAGCCGAACGCAACTATCCACCACACAAAAGAGAGTTTCTGGCTTTGAAATGGGCAGTTTGCGACAAGTATAAAGATTATCTCTATGGACAGAATGTCACAGTTTATACAGACAACAACCAGGTTACCTACGTTTTGCAAAACTTGATGCCACTGGACACCGTTGGCTGGCAGCATTAGCAGCATTTAATTTCGATATTAAATACAGACCTGGAAGAACAAATGCAGATGGAGATGCCCTTAGTCGCATACCAATTTCCAATGAATCTATCCAGTCTATTTGTAATGCATCCATACAGCAGTCATATGTAGATAGTCTAACCTTATCACCGGAAGTTGTTCTAGAGGATCATGACCCAAGAGGTAGTGGGATTGGTGACATCGTTGACTGGAGTAAAGCACAGTCCATGGACCCAGACATAAACCATATCCTCGAATAAATCAGAAACAATACCAAACCAACCAGAAAGGATATTGGACCAAACCCAATTTTAAAGCAGTTCAACCACCTGAAGATAATTGATGGAGTTCTACACAGGATAACAACATTGAATGAGGAAGAACGATGCCAACTAGTTTTACCGATGGAACATGTACCAACTGTACTAGAAGCGTTGCATAACAACATGGGCCACCCTGGACGCGACAGAACAACATCTTTAGTTACAGACAGATTTTATTGGCCAGGAATGTATAATGACATAGAGACATGGAAAGATGAGTGTGGTCGTTGTACAAGAAGGAAGTCACCTACAGACCAGCGTGCACCTCTTGTAAATATAACATCAACATCACCACTGGAATTAGCGTGCATGGACTTCCTTACCCTTGAACCATCTAAGGGAGGTTTCCAACATATTCTTGTAATTACAGACCATTTCACAAGATTTGCCATGGCGATTCCAACCAGAAACCAGCTTGCCAGAACGACAGCAGAAGCCTTTTACAACAACTTCATTATTCACTATGGTATACCCGAAAGAATTCATTCAGACCAGGGAGCAAATTTTGAGAGTAAAATTATAAAAGAATTGTGTAAAATTACAGGAATGACAAAATCAAGAACAACAAGTTACCATGCCATGGGAAACGGAACGGTAGAAAGATTTAACCGGACACTTCTTGACATGCTTGGTTCTTTAGAAGCCAGTAAGAAAGCCAACTGGAAGAATTATGTCAACGCACTAGTGTTTGCATACAGCTGCACCAGACATGAAAGTACAGGACAGGCGCCATATACCTTAATGTTTGGACGTAAATCAAGATTACCAATTGATGCAGCACTAGGATCACGCGAAAATCAACATGATATAAACACCAAGTATGTCAAAGAGCTAAAGGAAAGGATCACACAGGCCCATGGATTAGCAACAGCAGCTGCAGACAAAGCCAGATGTCAACAAAAAGATCACTATGACACCAGAGTACGAGGTGGAACAGTAAAAGAAGGAGACAGAGTATTGGTGAAAATTGTAGTTTTCGAAGGCAAGCATAAGCTAGCAGACAAATGGGAGCAAGATCCATATGTAGTATTTAGCCAACCCAATGAAGGAATCCCAGTATTTAAAGTGAAGAAGAAAATGAAGAAGGGCGTACGAGGACGCTACACCGAAATCTCTTGTTATCAATTGGATTCCTTAGTGACACACCTACACCAGTACCTATCCCAAGAAAACCTAAACAAAGACCGATTCCTGCCAAGAGAAAGAATAAAGAACTGAAACTACCCCACTCCGACACTCCAAAGGATGATTCTGAAAATGAATCAGAGTGGAATTACAGAATTGTCAGCACAGAATCCGGTAACAGTGATTCAGCCATCACTGAGGGAATACCAGATCAAAGTATTGACAGAGCACTGATAAAACAGATGGGGACGCCCAGCCTTCTATTAGTGCCAGTAGTGCTAATGAAGATGTTTTACTTGAAGATAACAACAGCTAGAGAAGCGCTTCAGTAGATGTGAGCAATCGGGAGGATCAACCTGATGAACCTGCTCAGACAGACACAGAATCTGATGAGTCTCCAGTTCCACTGCATCGATCAGCCAGAGAACGTAGACCACCTCTACGATTTAGATCTGGCGAATTAGATATAGCCAAGTCAGCTGTAGGATGTTTATCTGATTGGGAGAAGAAAGTGCAGTGCATTGCTTCCCTAGGAAATACATCTCTACTGGAAGGATTACATTCAGAGGCAGAAAAGACCATCCTTGACATTTTGAAATCATCTTCATATTCTCCTACATGAAATGCCGAGACGTCATTTTCCGGCTGGGGGAAGAATGTGGAAGAGTGATATTTTATATAACTTTATAATTAGTATATGAATAGTATTACTGTATTAAATATGATTTCTTAAAAGTTAATAAAATATTTATAGTTCTATATTTATGGTTATTTGATATATATTTAGAAAGTAAAGAAACTTACTTAATAATAATATTTTAACAAATAAATATATATAACAGATTTAGTTAATTTTATATGTTAATTACTGTTGGTTAAAACCGGTCTTATTGGTCAGTAGAGGTCATTGTTTCTTGATTGGTCTGTTAAATCACATGTTTAGTTTTGGAGGGAAATTATATTGTTTCTTAAGTCAATTCTGGAAAATCTATCTATCTGAGTAGACATGTTTTGAATGAGTAGAATTTGAAGTTGTCTCCATAATTGCATTCTGGTGATTTCCATTTCTGTTTAAAAGGAATTTTTTCCTACTAATAATATCGTTCTAATAATTTCAATTGTCTTTAATTTAACATTTTCATTTCACGTAAATGACTAATTGACTGAATGCCAAGACATTTAAAATTGATAACACGATTAAATGTTTTAAAAACATAACTTGCAGAATGAAAAATAATAATCAGATCTGTTTAAATAAATAAAACCATTAAAATGCTCTTATGAGTAAAATATCAAAATAAAGATAAGTTTTATTATTCTGTGTGTTGTATATATGTAAGTCTGTTAACTTTTGCTGGCAGCAAGAGTTATGAGTCTTATTTTTTATTCAGGTTGTACCAGGTTATAGCATTACGATACACATATATTAATTGTTATCCTGGATTCTTGCACCTCATGTGAGGTAAGGATTGTGTTGTATTTTTATTTGTGCTTATTAATGCTTTGCTTTATTTTGGCTTAGCAGCGTTTGCATTTGTATTTTTGTGCTTATTTAATTGTTGTTAATATTTTCGATACTTCACTCATGTAAAGTGATTACTTTGCATAATATCAAAACATATTTGGCTAGTATAATCAGATCAAACAATTAGCATACAACAACATGTTCTATTTCAATAATGGAATAAGGATATTTGTTTAATCATTAGAATATTGAAAACCTTGATTTTAATATAGTTTGTCTATAAGTTCAATAGTGTACTTGTAGTTTTCGTTCTTGAACTATTATTAGAATACTTTTATTGTATTTTTCAGGATCTGTTTAGGATCTAATCTTGTATTGTTACGTTTGATATATTGTGCAACAAAATATTTTCCACTCATAATAAATGGACTCACGGAATTACGTTGTTGTGATTTATTTCACCTGGTTACATAATCATGGCAGTTTTTTTTAGCAAATTTGAATTCCGGGAATGCATAATTATAATAATTTCGGAAACGATTTGGTACAAAATATCTTTCTGGACTGTTTTAGTTACATTCATTGCACTATCACGGACAAAATAGTAGAAATAGAGGAAGGAAAATTATTTATTTAACAGCAGTTTAATAGCGAAAATATGTATAAATCCCAAGGGTGGTTTTGCTCCGTAAGGAGTAATGTGACCTCTCTGTAGCTCCGCCAAGATAAAAAAGAAGCTACATTATTGTAGCTGACAATCAGCTGCTTTTACAAATTATGATATCATTTCTAAGTGTTATAAGAAAAATACATTCTGTGCACGCCGTTATCGCGGTCTTTAATTACTGTATTTCAAAATGGACGGAAATATACCAGTCCCAGTTACAATGTATCTGAAATCATCACATCTGTTTTATTTGTTATTTGATAAAATGCAGTCATATAATGTCATTCGGACTAACCTTTTGATGCATTAACAATTCCTTATAATGCCTGGCAATTATTGAAAGTTGTATGTTCTTTTAATTTGAAATGCATGACAATATGTAAATTTTATAATGAAACTGAACCTTAAATCTTTTATAAAACTTGATGACAATGTGTGGATTAAGTTATTCAAAGTAAACATAATACGATACTGAACATGACATAGGATCGCAGTCGGTTTTGCTATTAAGAGTAAGTTCTGTTATCTGTTCGTGAATTTTCTTCTTTATCAAAATTTATTTTTTTCACACTGACGATTACATGCAAAATCGTTTTACATTTTCTTTTACAAAAACTCTGAAATAATGTTTTTTTTGTTTTCTTTATTTTTGAGCCCCACTGAAATTATGATCAAAAGTTCAGCTTAAAAATATTATGCACATATTAATATCCTTGTTCGTTTTATGTCATTCGTTTTAATCAAGATTAGCTTCGAAATCAGTTTATACTTTCTTTAGAAGAGCTCTTGTTTTCCGATCTCTTATGGACATATTTTTAAACATTCAGCTTTGGAATTGGTGACGAGATATTGTTGCTTTAAGACATAGATATGTTCCTTCTTATGTGAGAAATCTATGTATTTAAAAATGGAGGGTTTATCGTTGTACTGTAACATTGAAGTTTGCAAGCGACTTGCTGTATTCTGTGGTGGCATATATCTGCCACCACATATCAATTAATTAAGTCGACATATTTTCGGAAATATGTCAACATGATACATAATTAAGTCAACATAATTTACTGAAATAAGTCCTCAGATCAGATTAGAAAAAAGAGGGAAAATGCGCTGTTTGAACAGAATGTGCCATCTACTTTTCCACTTATTTATCGTGCAAGTAGACATAATTAAGAATTAAGTGGACATAATTTTCTGATTAAGTCGACATAATTTTATGATTAAGTCAACTTAATTTTCTGTTTAACATCCATTCTCCCTTATGACGGCCAACATTGAATTTCGCAGTTTTCCAACTTAAGTTAAAAATCATTTTAAAAAATGATGTTGTTGATACAAGTGACAATCAGATACTTGTAGATGAATATATGAAGATTTTTTTCATGTAACTTACAATTAGTCTTGTACTGTAAAAATGAATAAAAATTCAACTTTAATGTGAGAAATTTGAAGAAAATGGCTTTCCAATCATGTTTTCGGGATCGAAACCTTTCAATTGAATTGAAACAGAGCAATGTATACCAAAGGTGTTTTGTTCAGCTTAATATACATTTATGACTGATATAAGCTATTTTATAATATATTTGACAAATTCGCGTCTTGACAAGATTTGAATTTTACATGTATGGTAAAATTGGCAATACAATATAGCGGTCTACTAAGTCGGGTCTTTCGATAAGTAACATTAACTAATTGTTATCGTATGGACATTTTTATGAGCATAGGGCAGTATATAAAGTATTAACTAAAACTTTAAACGTATATAACGCGTTTTTTCTGTTTCGTTCTATTTTTACTACGCATGGATATCCCCGATTGTTTAAGAGAGTGTTTTACGTAACGCCCATTTCTTCTATTTGCCGATTTTGTACAAAAATCGGCCAAATGATAGTTTTTTGTTTCCTTAAAAAATACCTGTTTTTGTTTGTAGGAAATATTCAATGAAACATTAACTTTTTTACTGAGATATGGTAAAATTGCATTTGCCAATGTGTGTTTTAGGTCAAGGTTGTTCGTCTACTATTGATCACGTGGTCTGTCAACACTGAGATTGCGGGTTCGCTTCTCACTGCAGGCAGGGTGTACTCGACTCCAATCTTAATTGACAAGGATTGCCAGTTTTCCTACCGCAGTTCGGGGGTTCTTTCCGGGTACTACGGCTTCCTCCCCCAATAAAAACTGGACGCCATGAAATAGCTGAAAAATTGCTGAAAGTGGCGTTAAAACACCATTCAAACAAACAAACAAACAAACGTAACGCTCTATTTAAAGCGTCTTTTTAACCCCGAAAAATGAGAAAGATTCTATGTTAAGATGAAGATCTATGAAGAAAATATAGCTGATAACTTGAGGAAAGAATGAAGAAAATAATAGATAAAGTGTTAATTTAGTGAGTATTTTTAAAGATTTGAACTTCATTGGACAGTTTAAAAAAAATACACACGGAGCGCTGGAAAGCATTTTGTGGTTTGGTTTAGCGAGGGAAAGGGGGGGGGGGTTGAGTTGACATTCCAAACTGATGTCAGTGGTACTATATGCAAACATTTCGATAAAACCGCATACATTTGCATTTACACATGTAGCATACTTCAATTTCAGTTTTACTTCACTATTACTGATAAGGCCACTAGAAATGGTTTTAGCGGATGAAACGTTGTAACTTGCCCAGTCAGACACGAAACTAAAAAAAAGACTGAAAACACAATAACAAAGAAAAAAATACATAAAACAGTTTAATATTCGATTTTTTAATCTAAAAATTAATGAGCATTTTTGTAAAATAAAAACAGACGATTATTTTAAAAATTTGTTAAAATTAAGATTTGTATAGAAATTTAGACATTTTTTATAGGTAGAGTACCGTAGTGTAATGGTTACATGCGCTGATCAAAAACTGTACAGTAAACGTTCAGATTTTGTTTTTAGAGTTTTTGTTTTTTTTTCTCCAAATCAAAGTTTTTTATTGGTTTTTTACACATAATAATGATATTGATCACGAAATTAACTTTCAAATATAAAATTTTGCAACTTTACAACATATAAATGCAATTCACGTATAATACAAATCTATTAACAGTTATAACAGAACGCGGAATATATACCCATTTATAAATACAAACAAAATTATACAAAAATATCAAGATTTTGGCTCCCTTGTTTTTTATTTGAATCCAAAAAATGCATCAAAATGTATATTTTGTATGCATGCTTACCGTTCATGATATTGTATTGAAGGATTGGTCCTTTATTTTTTTTTACAGAAATTGGAAACAAAGAAAGACAAAAGAAATTTAGAGAGAAAAAGTTAGCAGAGGACCCAGGTGGATGGAGGGGTATGGAAAGTAGGAGAACCAAGAAGTATTATGTGAAAAGCAAAGATCTAGACCAGAGGACATTAAATTAACGAAGAGTGAAAAACAAATTATCCATGAAGAGACAAAGAGAGAAAAAGAGAGCAAATACAGAAAGAAAAGCATCTTTACAGAACAAGGACCACAGCAGAAAAAGAATAAGCAGAGCAGTATCAAAAGCAAATAGAAAGATAACAAGTTTGGAGGAGAAGATTGTCCAGCTTCAAAGAAGAAATTGGTTTCTAGAAAAGAAGTTGCAGAATATATCTACCACCAATAACATCACCGACTCACAGTTTTCTGAATCGTCGACAACTTCTGCGTCTTCGTCAACTAGGAATACACCAAAAACTAGAACCAATAAACAGCTAAAGCAGGTTAGAATAAACAAAAAAGCTCCAAATCAAAAAGAAAATAAGAATTAGATTAACAGCCAGTACAACATAAACTTTAAATGCAATGACAACATTAATCGCACATCGATCATATACTAGTATATAAATATCAGATTACGTTAATGTAGAAGAATTACAACTTTTGAGCTCGTGTAATCGTGTAAAATTATATCAAAATAAAACACTAACCCACCCCCCCCCCCCCGAAAAAAAAACAAACAAACAAACAAAACGGGCAATCGAATGTTAAAAGTCCGTAAACACGAATGAGAAAAGCACGAATAAACAGACAAAAAAAATTCGAAAAATGTGTCCATGGGACACAGATGCCACCGCTAAATGAAGTTCCAAACAGGCTGTAGTTGTCCGACAGGTCTGAAAGTTGCTTAGGACCTTCAACTTGTGATACTGAACCATCCTGCTAAATTTCAAATTGTTCTCATGTACAGTTTCTGAGAAAAGCTTGACGGAAATTCGTCCGTACGGACAGACGTATTTACGTACAAATGAAATCCCAAACAGGAAGTAGTTGTCCGACAGGTATGAAAATCGCTTAGGACGTACAACTTGTGTTATACTGAACCGCCCTGCCAAATTCCAAATTTCAAATTGTTCTCATGTACGGTGTCTGAGAAAAGCTTGACAGAAATTCGTACGAACGTGCTTACGTACGTATATATGGACAGACGGACGGACATGAGTAAAATTTAATGCCTCCCGACATGTCGTCACGGGGGCATAAAGACACAACAACAACTGAATACCAATGAACAACGCGAGCTCAAGAGAAATAGATATAGAAAACAAGAAAAACATAATTATACAACGTGTCTTCAATTATACTTTATAAGCTTGTAAATTTTTTTAGGTTGGCATTGATCCCGATTGTGCACCAAAGAAGTTGAAACGGAGACTCAAGGCCTACAATTGCATTATACAATCATATCGGGAAGCTGACCAAGTACAGAAAAGCTACTTTTCAAGAACTGTAAATGGAATATTACGCAAATACAAAATGATAAACGTCGTAAGAAAAGATATCGGAATGAACCGCAAGGCTTTCACAAAAGGGAAAATACCATCAAAAAGAAAACGTTTACCAATGCTTATGACAGAAAAACGCAGTAGAATTGGTGATTTCTTAAGTCGTGACGACAACAGTATACAGTTGCCAGGAAAAAAAGACTACAAAAAAATTGGAAAATATAAAGTTCAAAGAAGGGTTTTAAATGACTTTATGTCAAATCTCTGGAAAAAGTTTAGCGCAGAAAATCCCGACATTGCTGTCAGTCTTTCCTTTTTTTGTCATTGTAGACCCAAGCACATTTCGCTCACGTCATTAATTCAAAGAAGGCGTTGCTTATGTATATACCACCAAAACATGGCCTTAAAGCTAAAGGCTACTTTAAAAATACCGAATCCAAACCCAGACTCAATTTTCCGCCAGAAAACAGATGATGCAATTTTGAAAGACATTACAGATGCAATTAAGACAACATCAGGTACATACAATACATGGAAACACACCCTGCATGATGAAAAAATAAGAACATTATGCGTCCAAGAAACTAGGTCAAAAGATGAGTTTATAAAAGAAATGGAAAGCAACATTGAAAAATTTAGGAAACACATACAACGAGTTTCAACCAATACGAACAAATTAAAAGGTTGTAAGAAACACTCAGAAAAGATCATGTCGCCATTCATATTGACTTCGCCGAAAACTACAATTGCTCCTCAGTTGACGAAGTTCAGTCGGCCTATTGGAATCCGCACCAAATATCACTCCACCCGGCGGTAATCTATTACAAGAATACCGATGCAAAAGTGTGCCACAAGTCATTCATTTTTCTTTCTGACGATATTCAGCATAACTCATCGGCTGTATTATGCATCATATCAAAACTTACACCTGCATTAAAAGAATTGGTTCCTGATGTTAAATGCATTCATTTTATTTCGGATGCCAAACACAAAAGAAGTCCCCCTCCCCTCGTTACTGCACATAAATTTAAAAATTATACTAAAAGAATCCCTCAAGACAATCGGACAAAATTGTGATTTTCAAAATGTGTTTGGCAATTTTGGCGGCCAGTTTTTTTTAATATGATTCTCAGGCTGTTACGAATGCCGTGGTGGTTTTAGCCTTGGGTTACCACCCCTGATTTACTAAAAAGCGTCCGGTAAATTGTTTAAAGGGTTCAAAATCATTTAAAATTTAACGATTTCTTTATAAATTCAATGCTGGGGCTCTCATTATAACTGATCGTGCGCTAAATCCTGGCTCGGTCACTCTTTAGTAAATCAGGAATGAAAAGTTGACCAACATTGGAGTTGAACCACCATGGTGTCCGTAAAAGATTTAAAATCAGAATTTTTCTGGTCAAAAGGTCCATATATCAATGTCCATGGGATCATGAAAGTGATTATCCCGCTGCTGAACAGGAACACGTGCCTGCTAAAGAGTTATGTCCATGCAGTATGCCATTTTGCAACCACCGAATAAACAATTAAGTACTATCTTTAAAAAAGATAATCGACGCTGTCTGACAGTAGTTGGATTTGAATATTAAAATCAAAACATAGGAATTGTACCTTAACAAATATAAACTTAAAAAATAATCTCCTATTTAAATGCAGATTAGTTATAACATTAGATTGGTCACCACTCTGATCAATTAATATTGTATGAAGCTATTTACAATTAGAGACGCAGCTAGTTCACCATGGACGCAATATGACGACGGATGCAAAGTGTGCGCATAGGATTATTCTATAATACAAAAATATAGTTCCCTTTTATACTCCCACACTTGCAAATTGGGGGGTATATAGTGATAGGGGTGTCTGTCCGTGGCGCCGTCCGTCCTTCCGTT